>OZ018329.1:171707136-172046136 GCA_963969495.1 Ceratothoa steindachneri
CGAGGTGGATCTCAAAGAGCATCTACTGCCTCAAGAAGTTCCTGTTCCGACACCAGTTTAAAACAACGCAACAAGAGGAGCGGAAAGTGACTGGCATGGAGCTGTTCATTGCCTTGGTGTACGTCCCGTTTTGGCACGAAGCTTTTCTTTCATCCCACGCACCATGCAATGACATCATGATGCTGACTGAAATGAAGAAGTAGACGAGCTAGATGAATGTCGCTGCAACCGCGAGCAATGCCCTGCAGCGGCATCTCTGTTATTTGGCGGAAGACTTGACCGGACTTTCCCTGTGGTTCCAGACAAGATGAAGGTTAACTGCGTGACTCGGATGAAGACGGAAAATCACATCGTGTTTTCGACGTACAGAAGAAAGGCGAAGCCCAGGAAGCGAAGCGAGGCTTCCTGCAGATGGATCCTTTTGCCTAGAAGGCCCACAAGCAGTACCAGGAATTTCAAGCCAGAACCATAGGCCTGAGAGTGGTGAACGACGCAGCTGAACGAGGACTGGCCCTGGCAGAGGCGTAAAATGCTAAGCTAACGAAGGATGAGGATCAGAAGCAATTCATCTTCTGTCTCATTCACGAACAACAAATGGCCATGCTGACGCAAAAAAGTGAAAAGTGGGGCAACCCCTAAATGATGAGATATAAAGACGAAATTTACGTCTAATTCCTTTGCGTGAAGAGTAATAAAATTAGCCCTGTGTAGAGAAAGAAATATCATTTTCAATTATTTGGACCACCATAATATATATATATATATATATATATATATATATATATATATATATATATATATATATATATGTTACGATACACTACCCTCGTCATAGTTGTGCCCCTATGTTGCTATGTATTACGGCGCAACTCCTCATAGTTGCGCCACTAGGTGACTATGGACCTGGGTTTGTCCAGCTGCAGACCCGTAGCTCGTTGATTAGGACACCTTTGTCCTGCCTGTGTAGGACGTACCAGATTACAGCTTCTTTCACCGTCACCTACTTGACGTTACCTTTCCTTCGACGCTCGTTACTTCAGGTGCCGTTGCGATGCTTAAGGGAGGATATAGAGAGGCAGGCTTGTACGAGTACTTAAATTTACTTGCTTAAAGAAGATTCAATCTTATAATACTGGCACAAGCTTGGAAGGTTCAATGGTACGTGGAACAAGGTTTTGATGGTACGAACGCGGGAGAGGGGAAGTGTGTTAAGACGGGGTCTTCTCCGCAGAGAGTCTTAGTCACCCTCGGAGTTTAGGGTAACTCACACTAAAATCATAGTGTTACTCGACTAAAATCTGACCGGGAATTAATCAGAAATTTATCTTAAGGATTTCGAGCGAACGGATGGCCAGTCAAGAGACTCCTGCACAGCTACCTACCCTCCTTTGGTTGGGCTTCTATTTTATACCCGATACATGATATCCGGCGGAACTAAAGGAATCTTGAGAATCTGACGGTGAAGCCCCCCGTGGACTATAAGGGGGGGGAGGGAAATGTCGAATCAACTACTTGGCGGAAATGGGAATGCTGAATCAACTACTTACCGGAAATCGATGGCGCCTTCGTGTCGGTCCTTCAAAACTCTGTTTCTGAGAAATTATATTCATGTATATATACCAAAAAATGCAACGCCCTATATATAACGGTGAAAAATTCTATACAAAAAAAATGAAAGTTCTTATACACACATGTGTATTCTTTTGGTTTTGCAGCGAGGCCATGAGCAGCATGACATTGCTCTCCCCTTTGGAAAAGGATGACCTCACTCTTGTTTTTCTGTATCGTTGGGTGCTGTGGAGTGGCGAGGGACATCACAATGTGAGTTAGTCCGTAAATGTTTATGTTGACCAGTCCAGACCCGTTGGACGCAAAAACTTAAGCTAGCTATAACAATTATCATAACAAGCGTGGCCGAAATCGAGAAAACATTGACTGGGGGCCAGTATCCAACGGCAGAAGGAACATCCTTAGAATTTAAGAACTTATCGAGTTGATCATTCCATTTGGGTGGAGGTAAGGGCGGGTGTATGGTTACCGGATTTAGAGAGATATGCAAGGGTTTGATTTGACGGGGTAGGGTTATCGTTAGGGGCGACGTTAGGTTCTGAACGTGGAGGGCTAAGGGGTTTTGGATGTGAAATTTGTTTGAAATTAACTCAAATCCTTCGGCAAGCCTAAGGACTCCTTGAGCAATTATTTGGCTAGTTTCTTCTCCGCATTCTAACTTAGCAGGGGTAGTCTGGGGTAGTGAGACAAGTAAGACAGCGCGGATTTTGAACAGAATGGGCTGGTCAGAATGAAACTGCTTAAAGGAACGATTTGGTTTGAATTTTGATAATAAAAGGTCTCGTTGACACGACGACGCATGCGCTGGGATTATTGGTTAACTCGGGGGCAGACTATGGTTGGTTTGAGAGGAATTAAAGTTTTGCAGTGCCGGATTTCAGATGGGTTGAGGAGAACTGGGTTTTTAGATCATAAGAAAGAAAAAAATATGGGCGTGAGGGAATGAAAACTATTCGGCCACTGTGACTATTATTACCATTATGAGTCAGGAACTGGTTAAAGAGGTATAGATTGTAAGCTGATTTATCGAAAAATAGGATTATTAATTGAATAACATATTGCTAGGAGCTGGAAAGTGTCTAGGTTAAATATAGAAATTGGGGTAGGTTAGACAAATTCAAGGGAAAGATAGGATTTAGCATTAGATGGGCTTCAGACGTTTTGATTAGATTTCCTAAAGTGGTTTTGTCAAGAAGGTCAGAGGGGGCGATGTGCTCTCGGGATAGCAATATAGTATCCAACACCTTAGGAATTTGTCTTAGGAATTTGACATTGTTAACAAAATGTTGGATCAGTGTTGTATGTGTGTTAATATTACTTAATAATTCAGTGTATTGCAAATTTATACCGTGAACTTTTAAGTGTGTATGGATGTTTTCTACTTCCCTAGTGACATTTTGTAAAAGGAGTTATGTTGATGTAAGGTGAGAATAGCTTGTTTTAGCGCGGCAGTGTGCGTTCGTCAGTTAGCTGTCAAAATGTTCAATTTTAATTCCACGCGATCCAATTGTTTCTGGGTGGCTACTCCCCCCCAAAAAAACATTTAAAAGTTGACCTCCGATGTTGATGAGGCCACGCTTTTTGCGAGGGGTTCTGACCCATGATAAATTTATGAGGGCGTTGAGGGTATGGAGGGTTTAATATATGTGATATGGGGTGGTGCGAACATGCGTTGTGTGTAGGTCCTCGGGTATGAATGGGTTTTCTGCTTTGTAATGTGACACTGTCACTTGGATCTGGTTACCGAGGCGTATTAGGATTCGACGGAATTTCCTCAAGCTATTATAAATTTTTGAAAGGGGGCTATAGATTTAGTTCTATTTCAGCATAACCTCTAAAACATTTTCCTTCGCCTATATGGTTAATTCCAGTCCCTATTTATAATTGAAATTCGTCGTGGTTTAAAGTTCCCACAACTATTGTAATACGAATTAGCATAAAAGCTTTTATGCTCATGGTTATTGCCTGGCTTGGTATGGTGGTGTCGCTCGCATTCGAGATCGAAGTCTCGTGGGTAATCCTTGCCGAAGTGGCAGCGGAAGTGGGCGGTCTACGCCAGGTGCCTCTGGCGCGGGGGGGCGAGGAATTTGCCAGTGTAGACGATAGGATGGATCCCTGCGTGGATCGTACACTGGAGAAGGCGGTGACGGTGGGGAGTCAGAGGATGCGAGTGCTGCGGGAGGAGAAGAAGGAGGGATAGAAGCTATAGAAGAATTGGGTAGAGGAATGTTTTGCCAGTCTGGGGTTTCTGGGGAAGTTAATTACTGAGATCTGAATGTCACTGGGATTTCTGGGTCTCGGGCAGGTGAAACGGTCGCGAAAATTATATTTAACTCTTGCGGGTCAGGGTCTTTTGGTTTTATCGCGACCTCTAGTTCGACAGTCAGCTTCGGAGGGTACGAATGGGTGGTGTTTAACTCAGTGGGCAAAATACAGCTTTAGGGACTAGTTTAATATTATCTGCTTGTGCAATTTTGACTTTTTTAGTTTTAAGTCGAGGATTTCATATCGGTTTTTCCCTAAATCCCTCATTATGCGGTAAGTCCCCTCCCACTTAGAATGCAGCTTCTTAGAAGCTCCGGAAGGGAGGGGGGTTACGGATTTAGGATAACACTGAGTTCCTGCGGTTATTTGGCTTTTTCCAGCGAGCCTAGAATGTTGGTAAGCTTCCACCTCCTAATTACGTTGATTCAAATACTTGCGGGTGGCTTTGAAAATTTCGAAAGAGCGCTGCACCAATTCGGCAGGTAGTTGAGAAGATAGTTCGGTAGGGTGAAAAATGGAGGGTAAGTCAAAAGGCATCCTTTTATCGTAGTGATAAAGGACGAAGTGAGGGGTGTCACCGATGGATGCGTTATATCTATTGTTAATCACAGTTTGGACCAAACTTAGTTTGGTATCCCCTTCTCTGGAAGAGCTACTGACAATGTGACGCAGAGCGTCCAGGATCTTTTTATTTTGCCGCTTGACCAGGCAGTTTGCCGGTGGATGGTACGGGAATATTTGTACTTTGTCCACGCGGCCCAAACGACACAATTCCTAGAAAAGGTCTAAATTAAAATTCGGCCCATTATCAGAGATCAAGATAGAAGCGGTGGTGTGATTGGTGATAACCCGATCCAGAAATGCTTTAGCGACAATATATAAAGTTTGGTTAGGAATCGGGACAATCTCATTTTATCTCGGAAAATTCTACCGCTGTATCACACAACTCTCCTGCTGCATGGCACAACTTTCCCACTCTTCAACATGGCATCGGCTGGTACAACCTGCAATACTGTAGATAGGCACACCCATGTGCAGTCGTTGCAGGGATAATGGTATCTCTAGAAATTCCTGATAGAAACAGGCATGAAGGACGTAGTATCTGTTTCCCAACTCCTGTGTTTGCATATTATCGACCCCATCATCGGAAGGTTCCTGCTTTACACAGAATCAGTAATCTCAATTCCCTACTGCTGCATGTAACGATTTTCAACAACATGAGAGCAACATACCGTCTAAGATCGCAAAGGGATCTCCAATTGGTTCAGGTGGTGAACGTAAACTTAATAAATCCTGGAGTTTAAGGCGTTATCTGACATGAAACTATATAGTGTGCAATGTTAAAAATGCGATAATCGGTGCCAATTTTTTACCAAATTATAAACTTTTAGCTGACTTTAAGCATTCGCGCTTGGTGGATGGTACCGCCAATCTATCAGTAAGCGCATAGGTTGACAGCCATTAGTTACTCCATCGCTCTCTTTTTCAATTTGAACTACCTTTGCAGTAGACAAACTCCTTTTAATACAATGCTCATCACAAACCCAAAAAACAGCATGGCAATAACCAAAATGTGCCTAGTGTTCCTGCTTTATATTCTCATCATGTTGTGACCTAGGGAGCGCCAGTTGCCGAGCGACCACGACATCTATCCCCAAAGCTATTAAGCGTGTTAAAAAAAAATATTTAAGCCTTGTTAAAAGTGAAAATGATTAGGCCAAATAGCTCTCCCTATGCCTCCCCCATTTATCTTGTAAAGAAATCCAATGACAATTAAGATCTGACATGTGAGATGTGATTGCCGACGTTTAATTTCTATCGCGATTGGAAATAAATACTTGCTCCCTCACCATACGGATTTAACCAAAACTACAGAATCGGTCGGTGTTGTCCAAAATGGATTTAGAGAACGTGTTTTTCTAGATACCAAGAGAGCCATTTCATCAATTGAAAAAACAGCTATGATCTCTCCAGTTGGTCTTTATGAGTTTTACGTTTTCCCTTGACTTACCTCCAGCTCTTTACAGACGGTATAAGGTGCATAACCTAAACTTTGTTTTCTCATATGGCAATGACGTGATCATTGCAAGCAAACATTAAGGTGAACATGTGCAACATTGAGGGAAAGTCTTTGCAAGGTTGAATCGGATTGTTTTTTAATACGATTGCAAAATGAACCTTTTGAGTAGTCACTTGATTTTTAGAATACAAAGTTAACTCTCAATGTATATCCCCACAAGATTATAAGATTACCGCTATCAAAGATTATCCTAGACCGAAAAGATTTCAAGAACTAAAGAGATTCCAGGCTATAGTCAATTTCCTTCTTAGATTTATTAAAAATGCTTCCACCACTCTCATTCTTCTCACGAGATTGTCAAAGAAATCAAACAAGCAAGGTCCAAATTCAAAATTGTAATGGGATGATGGCTCAGAATTTGCTTGGAACACTACAAAAGATACTAGAGTATAAAAAAGACACTTTACTACTCCGCCCAAAAAGAAAGATCTCAATCCGTTTAATAATAATGATGCTTCAGAATAATTAGGCTTCGGAGGTGTTTTGCAACATTTTTTTGAGAATGGATGGGGGATAGTAGGATTCTTTGGCAAACATTTCAATGGTCTAGAATTAAAACAATCCACATATTCTACGAAAGAATTCATCGCTATAACTCTTGCGATAAAAGACTTAAAATACTGTTTCGAAGTTAATGAATTTGTTTTCTCACTGTTTGCAAGGTGAACATTTGCGCAGCGAAGTCTCTCACAACCAGGCACTCTCCAAAACTGCCTTTTGCATTTAAATTCATTAGTCAGTTCACTACTGCTATTCGTCACATAGCCGTAAGAGATAATCCTAGTGATACTCTCTCCAAGGCACCAATTAAAGATGGCAACACGCAATCCATGAAACCAAATGCATCAACACCAACATCTACGTTACAAAAAGACAATCTAACCCCTTCACGCTCTCTTTCGTAGACGGATTCACAAATTCACAATTGGGCATCACATAGGTAAAGACATCTTCTTTCCATTCGCGTTCACATTCATTTCATCCATTGAGAAGAGACTTAAACTAATTTATTCAAATCATTCTTCTTACAAAACATTACTCGATAGACGAACACTTTACAAATCAATTACGCTCTTATCACCAATGAAGGATTTTAATTCACTTAAGTTCATTTTCTGGTATGTAGACACTAAGATGTATTAACTTTCCAATATATTTATATATATATATATATATATATATATATATATATATATATATATTTTCACCCCTGGTCTACTTTCCGCTATCTGTCCACACACCCTTACTCTACCCCCTTACCTACCTCTACTCTTACAACACATGAATAATTCCATTTCTGTCCATTCCCTGAAGATAACCTAACATGGTCGAAAGAGGTCTAGGAATAAAGGATGTTATTCGCGGATGTTTTTTCTCGCTTCGATGACCCCATTGAAATACTTGTAAGAAATATTAAGAAAATGCAAGTTAAAATTAATAACGCTGCCACAGCTATGGACTTCAATAGAACCTGCATACAACAGCCTTTTACCTAATTATATATATATATATATATATATATATATATATATATATATATATATATATATATATATATATATATATATATATATATATATATATATATATATATATATATATATATATATATATATATATATATATATATATATATATATATATATATATATATATATATATAAGTGTGTGTGTGTGTGTGTGTGTGAGAGAGAGAGAGAGAATGGGTGGAGAAGTAAAAATCCGGATGCACTCTGGAGTTCTATAATGACGTTTCGCCTTTAAGCTTCTTCAGAATAAAACTACAGAAAAAAGAAGATCGCGCTCTATATATGTAGGCAGATGTCATCCTGGGTTACCGCTGCTCATCCTCAGTCGGCTTCTTCGATTTGATCAGTTGATTTTATCGGCCTCTGACCTTTCCGCTTCCTTAATTAAGACCGTAGCTGCACCATTGGCCAGCCATAAGAACCCGTACCGGTGATTGGTTGACCTGTCGAAAATAATATGCGCCGCTTCAATCATTGTTCTCTCTCTTTTTGCTAAGCCTTATGAATTACTTTAATCCAACCCCAATCATACAAATGACCGTATTCATCGACATGTACTACAATTACGTTTGATGTTCTATGGGATTTAATGTCACTCTTATGCTCTTTAATCTTAGTCTTAATATCTCTTCCTGGC
Organism: Ceratothoa steindachneri; assembly: GCA_963969495.1. Lineage (NCBI taxonomy): Eukaryota > Metazoa > Arthropoda > Malacostraca > Isopoda > Cymothoidae > Ceratothoa > Ceratothoa steindachneri. Next base: position 171,715,217 of record OZ018329.1, read on the forward strand.
TTATCATAATAACTGCGCTCGCATCCGTCAGAGGGTATTTTTTGTTTTTGCCTTTGTAGCGCATAGTTTACCCGTTTCTCGTCTTCTATTTATCCTCCCCCTCCCCACCTTACCTGAATTTGGATATAAAATATCACCTTCCCCGTTATATACGGTCCTGTAACGCATAGTTTTCCCTTCTAAATTTTTTTCATGTGCCGTTCCCCGTTATATACGTGTTTGTAACATATAGCTTTCCCTTTAAAATTCTCCTGTGCCATGATTGGCCTATTTTTGTACGTTTATCGATAGAGAGAAAATGAATATATACTGTACCATATGGTCAAAGTTATAAGGAAGGCAGCAGAATTTCATTCCAAAAATCGACGCTGAAGAGATCTCACTTTAGATAAAGCAGAAAAAGGTTAAAGTATAGGAGGCTCAAAACGCCAGGTTTTGCCTCATCAACCCCACGGGGACAATTCGCCACAGAATTTTACGCCGGAACCAAGACGACTTAATGTCGTGCTAACCACCCCCCTCCCTCTACGGAGTCACGAAGCTGAAATGAACTGATCTGCCACTCATCTAGTCTCACTTCAACTATGTCGGTCCACTTTGATAGACATAATTGGGGACGTAAAGGAAAACAGGGTGGAGGATAAGCCCACTGTGGAACTCTACGGAAGAGACCGCCTGGTTACGAGGCGATGCTGAAAGCTTTGGGGAAGAGTTCACTCTAGTCTCTAAGGGTAGCTTCCGGCCAAGACCACAGGGGGACACACAACCGCCCCTGTGTAAGTTGGAAACAGCATTGATATCCAAACCCCAGATGGGGCGGCACCCCGGGTGGTGGTAGTTGATTCTATCACCGCCCATCATCAAGTCCGCCACTCTTCACCCATCTGAGGGGCCTCGTCCGGGTCCACCCACCATCATTCATCCCCCCCATTTGGCAGTTCATGTTCACGTAAGCTTAGCGACGAGGTAGAGGGAGTCTCCAAATAACCCTAAACAGAAGACCACGAGGAATAGGTGCATCTTATTGAGCAACAATAAGTAACCCACAAAGAGAACATCTGCGATAATCAAAAAGCAGAGCTGAAGGGCCACTCTCAAGAAGAGATGGCCCAAGACCACACGACCCGGATTCCTCTGCGGGTTGTCGACGGGCAGCCCAAGCATAGCAGAGAATCCACATTCGAGGCCATGTACGGCAAACTGGGAATTGCCATGGTAAGGCTCCTTGACATATCGTCGGGCTATATCGCGATATGTGAAAAGGAGAAAGATATCGAAGATATATCCAAGGAAAAGGCAATTGAAGTCCTTCGAGCCATAGGGCTGCAGCCAGCAGTGCCACCCCAGATCCTGGCCCACAGAAGCGTGGTTTGCCGCCGGATAGATCAATGGATTCGGCAGCATACCGCGGAGGAAATCAAAGAAGAGATAGAGCTACGGCAGGCCTGGGCTAAGGTAGCCGAAATCATAAAATTTAAAAATAGGAGGGACGGTGGGAACTACACTCACGTGTTCAAGGTGGTCTTCTCGGAGACTACCATGGCACAGAAGGCAAAAGAGCATGGACTACTAATGTTTAACGCCAAAATTAGCGGGAAGCAGGTGGAAAAGGGAGAGTTCACTCAGGTCCAGTACTGCTTCAAGTGCTATAGGATGGAGTCCCACGCCACCAAGGACTGCAAGGAGCCGCAAGAAACGTGCTCCAAATGCAGCAAGCTGGGCCACAATTGGCGCGATTGCGTCAGCACCACGGAAAAATGCGTGAGCTGCGGGCAGGGTCACCGAACAATGGCCATGTCATGCCCCGCAAAAAAGTACGTTATGAGGAAGAAGCAGGACGCCTAAAAGAATGAAAAAACGCGCAAGGCAAACACGTCCTATGCCCAGGCAGCAAAGGCAGCCATCTCAGAGGTGGACGCCAGAAAAACGTACCTTAAAATTGAGAACGAGGGATCCATGAAAATTATGACGTGCATACTTCATGCGCACGTCATGAATCTGGCTCGCCCGGGCACATTCGCGACTGTACTGAACCAGATGCTGGCGAAAAACGGGATGGAACAAATGTGGTTCCCGGATAACCCCCCTTCTGGGGATGTACTGCATTTGCAGATGACTCCAAAGGTACAGCAGTCAGCGGAGCAAGCTAAAGCTTGCAAACAACCAAGCAAAAAGGCAAATAATGAAGCAGTCGAGGCGAAAACTCCTGCTCCCACCATAATCAAATCAAACTCGGCGACACAAGTAAACTCGGAAACAAGCACTTCATGGGAATCTTCAGATTCCTCTGACGCTGAATCAACGAAACCCCAGGAAAAGAAGGGACAAAAGAAGAGAGCGAATAGATTGCGGGCGAATTATATTAACCTGAGAATATACGCCTGCGATCAATTCCCCTTCCCGGAGGAAATGGAGTCCAGAAGTATCTTCCAAGGTATAAAGTCAGAGATCTACAAATAGGATTACGACTCAGAGGTAGACCCTGGAACATTGGAAGAGGCCCTGCTCGCACAGAATGTTATCCTACATCACAACACGCGAGCAAATCTCTAACGCTGAGTTCCGGTAGAAGAAGAATGGGAGGAAGAAGAACGTCACCCAGAAACACTAAGTGACAGAAGATGGAGAGAGTAAGCAACATAATGAGAATTCTGACACTCAACGTGAATGGATGGGAGGACAAGGCCACGGCATATGGTAACATATTCCGAGTGCTTGACCCCGACATCATTTTCATTACAGATCACGGTATCGACACAACAGCTGGTCGTATTAAAATACCAGGCTACAGAGTAGTCATGAAGAATCCTTCCCAGGAAAGGTTCGATGGTGCTGCAATAGCTGTCAAGAGGAACATCTTCTTTAAACAACTACCAGAACTTAATAAGTCCTTTGTGGCAATCGAAGTACATACCCTGGTAGGAGACCTCGTAATAGCTGCAGCATATCAACCCCCTCGACGAGCATATCTCCCGTTAAGCAACTTCTACACACTGTTCGGGCACCGCAGAATGGCATTCTTAGGGGAAGACCTCAATGCCAGATGCCGTGCGGTGGGCTATAGTAGCATCAACGATAGAGGCCGAAACTTGGAACTGATTATGGAAAGAAAAAACATTCAAAGGATAAGGCCGGATTTTCCGACCTATATCACTTCCAGATCAGCAACCAAGCCTGACATAATCTTAACAAGTGAAGGCTTCCCTTTCAACTACCATAGTGAGCCAGGCCCAACAGTCCCTAGTGATCACATAGCGATTCTCTCAACGGTATCTCTCGCACCAATCCAGCTCCCAGCCCCTCTCCGGAAAAACTACGCCCTGGCCAACTGGGATCGTTACAAGCAACGTCTCAGTGACTATGCGCCAGCTGACCTCAACACGGCGTCGTTAGAGGAGATTGACAGGGAGTTGGAAAGGATTACAACGTCCATACTAAATGCGGACCGTGAGAGCATATCCATAACAGGGTATAAAACACCTCCTCAGCCCAGATGGACAGAGGAGATGAGAGATATCGCTCGCGTTCACAGGGAAGTGTACGAAGAAGTAAGACGGGAGGGTCCCAACCGGGAAAGGAGCTTGCTGCTTCGACGCCTAAGCTCAGAGCTTAGAGAGGCCATCAACCTCCAACAGGAGGAAATTTGGAACAACTTGATAGGCAAAGTCGACAGTGAACTCAGCCCAGCAAAGTTCTGGCACCAAGTCAAGAACTTAAAGGGACTTACACCAAGACCTAAGGCTCGGATTAAGGAGAACGGAAACTACATAGAGAACCCGGTGGTTGTCGAGGACATGTTCAGGAACTTCTGGAAAAAAGTTTTCAGGATTACCCCTGAGGAAAACGATGAGTTCGACCAGGAATTCAAAGGCCAACTGATTGAATAACTAAATCAGGAAATGCACCGCACGCACCAACTACATCAAGTCAACGAAGGCAGGAAGATGGCGGGCCACGGACGTCCCATAACATCAGAGGACGTCATGGCCACTGTAAAACCCTTTCGACAAAAGGCACTAGGCTGGACGGGTATCACCAGAAATAACTTGGTTAACGCCCCACAGCAGATCATTCAGGGAATCGTTGACATCTACAACGCTTCCCTGAACACGGGCTACTTCCCGGAAGGTTTTAAGATTGCGAAGGTGATCTGCATATCCAAGGGAGGTAAACCCCTTGTTTAACTGGTAAATTACAGGCCAATCGGCCTGCTGGACTTTGTTGCAAAAGTCTACGAGAGACTCCTAGCTGACAGGCTTCAAGAACAACTAGCCGAGCTGGGAGCCCACAACCCTCAGCAGCACGGGTTCCGCAAGGGACAAGGAACGGAAACAGCCCTTGCCTTCATTGCGGAGAAACTCGCTTGCAGCAAAGCTGAGAGGTGATACGTAGACGTGGTGCTGCATGATGTAAAGAAGGCCTTCGATAAGGTTTGGCTGAAAGGATTGCAGTACAAGATCCTCAACCTTCAGCTTAAACCACTCCTGGAAAGCATCCTTTGCAACTATGTCTCCGATAGGAGAGCCCGAATTGCAATCGAGGGCTGCAAAGGACCCGAATTCGAACTCGAGGCGGGAGTTCCACAAGGCAGCTGTCTCAGCCCTCTGCTGTACCTCGTGTACACGATCGACCTGCCTACTTCAGTGAGGTACGATTCGATGTATCTGCAATACGCAGACGACATCACTCAAATCGTCCTGAGTCCATTCAGGAACTCTGGAAGTCAGGTGAGGGCGACAGCTGTCGAAATCGAAAATATCAATAGATATGAGAAGAAGTGGAAAATTAAGACCAACTGCCAGAAGTTCACGATCATTCCAATGAACCGCCCGAAAGTAGACGACGTCGTAGTTAATAACGATATCTAGCCGTACTCCAACGAGGGTAAAGTCCTGGGCTTACAACTCTTCAAAACGGGATACAAGAAGCATATAAATACCAGAGTCTCCCTAGCCAAAAGAGAGCTGAGGAAACTTTACCGTTTCTGAGGCCTCAGTGTGCCTAACATCAAGAAACTGTACATGGCCTTGGTACGCTCAGTCCTGGTGTACCCGGCCGTGATCTAAACAATTGTAAATAACAATTAAAAAAAAGAGGCGAAGTGCCCACATTAAAGTCCCCCCCCCCTAATATAAACAAAATAGAAATTAAAAATTAAAACTAAATTTAAATATAAAAGAGGCGAAGTGCCCAATCCAAATCCTGAAAATTTCTGAACAGAAAGAGGCGAAGTGCCCAATTCCCAATACCCATAAGTTAATAATAAAATGCAAACTAAAATCCAACGATAAAAAGAGGCGAAGTGCCCAAAATAAAATAGATCACCGAAAACTCAAAACCTGAGACTCATTCAGCATTAAAGCAACCTTAAAAGGCTTGAATGCTTCGAAGGAGGAACAACAAGAACCTAATACATAAATAAATATAGATATTATAACGGAGGAAACTGGCTTTCAAAGACAGTGACCTACTTTTGACGGAGGAATTTTATTTTTAAAACACAAATAAGAAGAATGCTAGTGATGCCCTAACACCAGGGCAAACTAGGACACATATTTACACCTTTATATACCTACCACACAATTTCACCACTTTAACCTAAATTGTAAATTGACATTGTAAGTTATAAGAGTTACTACCATATTTACCTGAAGATGACCCACTGCGGTCGAAAGTAATTTACGAATAAAATATGCCCTTTGTGGCTATTTTCTCACTCCTCGAAGATCCTCTTAAGAGACTTGTAAGACAAATCAAGAAATTGCAAGTCAAAATCAATAGTGCTCCGCAGCTGTTGACTATAATAACGCACGCATATATATATATATATATATATATATATATATATATATATATATATATATATATATATATAAAGGGTCTTTCAACAAGGACGCTCACCTTTGTCAGGTGATAGTGGCCATGTTGTTAAAGCGACATCTGTCAACCTCACTGTGAACTGCTCAGTAGTACTTGGCAAATCAGGATTGAAGGCTACAGCTTTGAAACAGCGTTTGCAAATTATCAAATGTTATCAAAATCAGTGCTCTGTTCTACAAACGTTCCGCGCATTATGTGATTTCTATTATCGCCATAATCGTCCTGCCGAGTCCACTGTTCGACGCTTGGTAGCCAAATTCGGGCAAAAAGGTCAGACAACAATCAGCCAACACTCGTACGTCGCCGAAACGCAAGGTCTGCTAAAAACATCGCGGCCGTAAATGAGAGTGTACGGGAAAATCCGAGGCAGTCAATTTCTCGTCGTTCACAAGAACTTGGCCTTTCTGCGACTTCAGTTTGGCGAATTATACATAGGGATTTGGGTCTGCACCCTTAAAAAATCCAACTTACCCAGGAACTTAAGGTAAACGACCATAGACAAAGCCGTATGTTCACCGATTGGGCTCTAGAGCAGTTGGAAGTTGCCCCAAATTTCCCCCCAAAAAATATTTTCAGACACGAGGCCCAATTTTGGATGAATGGATTTGTGAACAAGCAAAATTGTCGAATTTGGGACGAAAACAATCCACATAAGATACACCAGCATCAATTGCATCCCAACAAAGTCACTGTTTGAAGAGGATTTTCGTCTAACGGAATCATCGGTGCGAATTCTTTTGATAACCAGAATGGGATTGCCATAACAGTCAACGGCGAGACCTACAGATCGATGATAAGCAAGTTCTTGTGGCCTCAATTGGATTATATGCCTGATATGGATACTGACGACATGTGGTTCCAACAGGACGGCGCTACGTGCCACACTGCGCACGCTACGATAGACATTTTGCACCAGGGATTTCAGGGCAGAGTCATCTCGCGCAGCTTCAACATCAACTGGCCACCGAGATCATGCGACGTAACGCCATTAGACTACTTTCTTTGGGGCTACCCTAAATCGCAGGTCTATGCAAATAATCCGCAAACAGTTGATGTCTTCAAAGTCAACATAACGAACACTATCCAGCAAATTCAGCCAGATTTATGCGGCAAAGTGATTGAAAATTGGGCCTCCCGAATACGTTCCACCAAGCGAAGCTGCGGCGGACATTTGAACGACGTCATATTCCACACTTAATGCCATAAAATATAGTTTCAAATTTAAAATAAAATGAGTGCATATATCACATACAACTTGTTTTATTTACATTTAAAAATCGACCGACCTTATTTAAAGACCATATATATATATATATATATATGGGAGAAGGGGGCATGTGCATTTCCTGCATACCTAGACGATTACATAGTGAAATGTGAAGAAGTGCGCAATCTAGATCTCTCAGCGAACGTATGAAAGGGAAGGCGGGCAGGTTGTTCTTTACTTCACAAGCTAAAACTGCCTCAATATACATATATTGTTCCATTGTATGTGTGTCTTTTAATTCTCGCAAACTCTTACAACCTTTTCTTTTCCTAGGAACTGAACATTCCCTCCTTGCATTTGACCACCTCCCACACCTTAAACCAAGTAGTAGTGTCCTCTTTTGTGGAATAATTCCTTTTGAGGCAAGTAACTCCTTCGGGTCTTGTCTATGATTTAATAAACCCGATTGAATACAATCCGCTAAGCAATTATCAGAGCCGCTTAATTAAACTTCTACATCTCCCTAGGCGAACGCTTTTCTGCGCCAATCATCACCCGCGGACGGGAGATCTACGAACCAAATGAGATCATCAAGGTCGCTTGCTACCCGCGAGCGCCCGTAAAGACCACTCCAAAGCCAAGTCTCTTTTGGTTCCTGGACGGAAAAAGGGTAGGTCATATTCCTCAATTTTAGGTAATGATGGAATTGGCCTTGAGCCAAGGCGCTTTTACGCGATTTATGCGACTAGTTTTATTAGCAAGCCCTTTATCATATAATTAACGTTAAAATAGGCTTGAATATCAATATACTCCTTTACATGGTTGGCCAAATTTTAAAAAATATATACTATATGCGTCCACTTGAAGGGTGTGAATTGGACAGAAATAATGTTTAGAGTGATTATGATGTTATTATAGTTTATTATATCTAAAAAAATAAGGAAATTATTGTTAGGTGGGAATTTATAGTCATGGAAAAGATATTTTATTATCTAACTCTCTCTACCTCTCGATCCTTTATCTGTATGTCCTTTTGTTACCCTCTCTCCACCTCTCTCTCTACCTCTATCTTTCTACGGCCCTCGATCTCTACTTTTCTAGCTCTCTCTCTCTCTCTCTCTCTCTCTCTTCACATCTCTCTACCACTTTATAGCTCCTTCTATAGAGACCTCTATGTATACATCTGTCTCTACACCCCTCTATCTACAAGTCTATAAATTTCCACGAAGAGGTTTAGAAGTGGGGCGGTGCTCGGCGAAACCTTAACTATCTCTAATCTCCTACCTTTCATTTCATTTTATATTATTTCAACCTTGATTATTTTCTCCCATCTTTTATCGCTCAACGCCTATACCATGAAGGAGCCAAGCACCAATTTAAAAAAGGAACATCACTAACGATTTAATCGGAAAGGCGACTTTTGTCTAACGATTCCTGAGAGAAAGCGAAAGGTCACAGCCAAATTTATTATCAGTTGTGATTAAAGCAAAAAAAAAGAAGTATATTCTTTGGCTAATATTTCATCTCCAACCAGAGATTTAAAACTGCATTCGCAAGTTTGAACGTTGCCAAACTAAAGAGATTGACTAGAATCGATGACAAGAGGAAGTCTCGGTATGACCTAGAGGAAGCAGGAGGTACGCAGTGTTTCATCTGATATTTTCTCCCAGCAATTTCTGTTTGCATTTCAGAAATTCGACAATTTGATGATATCATTTTGGCTTCCAAAGCAAGTTGATTGGCACTCCTTTCCGGATTTCACCTGATCTTGTTAATTGTGTTCTTATATGATAGATGGGTTTTTACTAATCGGAGCAGCTTGGTGGTCACTCTTGGAAGACAACTGCTTGTTTCTTTAAATCGTTTTATATATAAAAAACCAGATCTGATCACAGTGGAGTTTAATATTTAAAAAAAAATATTGCTCGCTATCTTCCCACTGCTCTCCAGGTACTCGATTTCTTCACATTTTCCAGTCATATTTGTAAACGGATATTGTTTTATGAATATATACTGATTCGCAAAATTCAATAAATCATGAGAGAACCTGCAAGGAAATAATTTATTAATGTTTTATAAACTTAATTAACATCATTTATAAAAAGAATTGTTAAAGAAGTCTACACTTTTCTTTTATTTTTATTTTTGTACAAGGTGGATGTTAGTTGTATCAGCGGCAGGCCCCTCCCCAAATGCGCAGGAGTAAGAGGGGAGAGGTACCCCGGTTGACCCTTCCAGGCTTCCCGGCGCCCTTCTCCCCTCGGTTCCACCGCGTTCGGTGGGGCCAGAGAGAGAAGGAACGGCGTGGGCCGTGCAAGGTAGATTAGGAGAAGGTGATGGAAGTTTATCTCAGGTGACTGAATACTGATAGCTGGGGATAGAAGGATAGAATGGAATAACTCGTTATTGTTTGGAACTACTGTTTAACGTGGAAAACGAAGTACGACCTGCTTTACTGAAAGGCAACTGCATGTTCTGTAATTTATCTGGTGAACTGATCAATCTCGGTTATATTTTATTCGTTGTTTTATTTTTGTTTGTAATGTAACATTCATTCGGTTATGTGTACGCTATTTTGCTATGTATGTCCTGTTTTTGTCAAGTTTCAAACTTGAGCACTTCTTTTTACTTCCTTCGCTTTTTTTAATGTTCTCTTAATTTTCTCACTTCATTATAGTTTAGCACTTTAGTCTCAATTCACTATAGTTAAGAGTAAATTTGATATTATTTATTAAACTGTGTGCTAACACCATCTTTGTATATTCCATCTAGTTACTTCTAAACATCTTGTGTTTAATATTCAGGGCAAGGCGGACGACCAGGAAAGTACTCAAGGTCTTTCTTTAATTACTTTCCTATCGACGCTTCAAGCCACGAGTTAATCTTTTCAAAACATCGATAATAAATTAATTGGACAATGACATTGGTCGTCTACTTTCTGTTTTTTAATTCTCTTTCTCGCCTTCTACTTTCCTATCCCTGTGAGGCTCTGTTTTCACATTAATTGTTTGAATTATCTTAATGATGATGGCACTCCTTCATCTCCTCTTCAATCTTCAAACTCTCCTCTCTTTCCTTCTGCTAAACCTTCCAATTATTTTTCCACCATAGTCATCAAATATAGCCCAAATTTGGTTTCCAACTATAATCTTCTGGAGCAGATAATTGACTTTTTTGCTCATCATCGTCACCAAAGATATCAACGTTTTATGGTGATTGTATTTTTATTGCTTTTGGGTGAGAGTAATAAATAATATGAATTATCTAATGTAAAAAGTTGATTTAAATAATAAAAAATCGTCAATAATTTATGGGTTGGAAAACCCACGCAAACGAGGAGATTTCAATTTACTTAATGTGGCTTCTGTCGAGGTAAATAGTGGTCCTTCGTACCAGATACTGTAGATTGCAAATGCTGTCCTCTAGGTTACCACGAAAGTGTTAGCTAGAAGAGCGAAATGCCTCCCCACCCCACTGCCCACGTTGTTTCAAATTAGATTGAGACTACCTCTATTTCTAGATTTTACTTTTTTATCACTCTTTACAAACACATTCTCACATATTTTTAACTGTGGCGAAGCAAGCAGGTTTATAGGTCATATAAATCTCGCGTTGTGTTCATCTTCTGTCCGTAACGAGTCGCTGGCTAAAGTTAACCTGTTAAAACTAATGCTACCAAAGGTAAATGAGGTCACTGAGTTCAAATATGATATAGGTTGTCCCCCAGATAACGCAACCTAATCGCTAGAATTGCTAAATCCTCCATTTAGAGATAAGAAGTCCAAACCAATGTCACAAGGGGTAATTGATGTTTCCAAGTCTAAATCTAACTGATTTTCGACGCAAGACTACTAGATCGTGTGCCTCTATTTCTTGGTAGTCAGATAATTTTGTATACTAGTCGCCCCTTGACTGCGGTGGAGGGAGGTGGCCATTTTAGACTTGCGTGCACTCTGACTAGCCTTGAATCCCCTCCACTGACCCCGTCTTTATTTTCTTCAATCTTTCCTTTATGCCCACGTCATGGAGGCGCGCCACGCCGTGAAACATTCGACCACAGGGCGGGTGGGCTAGGGGGGATTGCTGCCAAACCATTCCACGCGGCCAGCTATGCCTCCTCTCCATATCATCAACCAAGGCAGGGGTTAGGGTTTGCATCCCCAAATGAAAAAGGATCACCATGACCAATATAATTACATAAAAAACACTAATATCACTCAAAGGGCTTTCCCCTCACAATCTTCTCTTTAAGAGCCATCTTCAATCGGTTCTCTCCTGAGCACGGAGGTGACTGCACACTAGGGCGTAGTGTAGCAGCCAATTTTAAGGCACATTTCAGTTTTCTAGATCAGATCATCCAAAATTTGGAATTGAGGACGAAAAAAATCTGGAAAAATCGTAATACTCCCTTTTAGGGGGCCAAAAATTGCTAAAAAATTATCTCTTCCGTAGAGTGAGGCTGGATGCATTCAGTTATTATAGTTCTCGTCTCTGAAGGTAGAAATAGGTATTTTCGTACAGGAAGAAAGTATGCACTTTAATTCCTTATGTATCTAAGGTTTAGGCAATTTTAGAATAAGGAATTGTTGGTATGTAAACTACTCAGAGGGCACTATATATTAATCGGCGTAATACGAATTTACGAGATATTTACAAAGTATTTCCTATGAAAGGATATGGCTTCACCTTGTTGAATGTACTCGCATGTTATAGATTCATTCATCACATGTATTATTTCTGTTTTATACTAACGGGTCTTTCTATTATTCATTTTCAGTTCTAAGATAAGTAAAAGAACTAGAACATCAACAAGTCACAGTTTTTTGGCTCTCTACTTCAAGAATTTTCTCACATTGAGCTGCCAACAAAACACAGGTTATAAAATTTATTCAGTAGGTAAAATACAATATTTACAAGATGAAAAGGATGTTATTCCTGAAGTATCAGAAGCCCTTACTGAGATTTCGAAATAGGCCAGGGTTCCAGTTCAGCCGATCAAGAATGTCAAAACAAAATTGATCCGATTGGTGGAAGAAGCGTCTGTAAAATCAAATCAAGGAATGAATGCCACTAAGAGTAAAAAGATTTTATCATCATTGGGTCAACCTTTTGATATAGCAGTCTTCCAGTGTGCTGATCTCTTGGATTGCAAGTGTGAAAAGAACATCAAAGTACCCCGTAAAAAGCATAATTTTTTAATTGACCAAATTGGAGGTGAGGGTGTAAAAACAAGTCAAATGATTAAAAAAAGGGAAATCAGAAAAGATCAAATTCAGGAAAGAAGAAAAGAAGAAGAGACAAAAAGGGAAGAAAGAAAAGAAAACTACAATTTCAGACGAAGCCTTGAATGAAGAAACCTCATCTTCTAACATTTCTAATGCGAGAACAGAAATCAACATCATACCAATACCAACAATTGCCGTGAAAGCAGATCGGTATTCTGTGTCAAATTGAGCTGCTGATGCTGCTGCTAATAGTCCTGCAGCCCTATTTGACAATAGTATTATGAATTCAGAACACCGCTCCCATTTAATTAACTATCAAAAATTCTGGAGGGTACGACAAAAGTTAAGGAGGTATTTCACCGAATGTGAATGTTTTGGAGATAAGAAAATTGCTGCTTTGTTTTTTAATGGGAGGAGAGACACAACACTAACTAAAAAGAAGAAAGGGAAAAAATGGTAGGGAGAAAAAAAATTCAAGATCACTATGTGTTTGTAGGAGAACCTAGTACTGTCTATTTAGATCATCTAACTATTGAACGAGGGACAAGTGTAGGTATTACAGACTGACTGATGAAATGGCTTGTTGAAAATGATATTACAGATGAGATAAAGGCTAGGAGCTGACAGCACGGCAACTAATACTGGCTACAAGAATGGATCCATAAGTGGGCTGGAATGTCAATTTCATCGTCCTTTACAGTGGATCATCTGCAGCTTACATCTAAATGAGCTTCCTTTGAGGCACCTTTGCAGGAAATATATTGATCTAACAGGAAGTGGAACTCAATGGAAAGGCTCACTTGGTAAAGCCTTAACCACCTGTGAAATTCTACTAGTATCACCAAATGGCTTTTACTGTATTCCTATAGGAGCTCCTCTTCCAGATGTTAATGTGAATGAGCTTAGTCGGGACCAAGCTTACCAGTAAAGAATTTTTAATGCTATTATAAGTGGTGTAATTGACAATGATCTCCTATATATGAAACCATGGCCAATATCTCATGCAAGATGGCTCACCACTGTCAGCATAATATGTCAACTTTATGTGGCAACAGAAACACCTAATAATGACTTCTGGTCCTCACAGAGTATGTCGTGTGTCATTATGGTTCGACGTCAAATTCTCTCCGAAATGCATCGAAGGATCTAAACCTCTCCTGGAACAGATCAATCTTCTACAAATACTTCAACCTGCCAGAGAAGCCATAGCATGGCGAACAATCCAATGGAATTCCTACTGGGCCCATCCTGAAAACGTCCCTTTGGTAATGCTAAGGGCGTTGATCAGATGAAGAGGAAATTACCTAGTGACATAATCAAGAATATCCGAAAAATTACTGCGTATGAGGATGAGATACGTGATTTCAGGCCAGCAAAAATAGATAAGACTGCTAAAAACCTAACATCTACTTACTCCTGAAGAGGAGTGCAGGATATTAGCACGTGTTATTAAAACGTCCTTTCCATTGTGCGCAGGTGTGTCGAGATGGAAGTGCAACAAATCGAGATCTTTGCTCTCCTGCGTATAGTAATCAACCGGATAATTCTCCACAGACTCGTGGAGAGGCGCAAGAAAGGGGAAGACTTCAAAGATCGACCTCGTTCAGGCAGACCGCAAGTTGTCAACTGTTTGGCTGTAAGAAGGGCCTTCGAATTTCTCCGAAGCTCAAAATAACTGAGCTTGCGAAGAATAACATCTCTGTGACTACTATGTCCAGGGCCCTCCAGAATTAGGGTGGCAAGAGCTCGATGTACATGGAAAGACCTCTGATCACCGCCTTCTCAACGACTTGAAGTGACGTGGGAGTCAAATTTTCATTTTTTCCGATAAAAAAACTGTCACGCTTGATCTAGTTATTAACTAATAGAACAATTGCATGGCAAACTTCATCCAGGACGTTTCGGGGGTCTGCTATCTATCTACGACCAAGCACCTAGCGGCCTCCTTGATGATGCTCAGCGTCGTGGCCTCGGATGTGTAGAAGATGACGCCGGTGTGGTTCCCGGCCGGTTGTAGCTCACCCCGGCCGATTACAGGGACATCTTGGACACTAAAGTCCGGTTCTGGGTGAGAAAGATCACGAAGATAGCTAACTGCGTCTTTCAGCAGGTCGTTACCCCTGCCAATACGGCCAAGAGTGGGCAAGATAGCTTGAGGTCGAACATGAACTTCTGATCGAAGGAGTTTTGGGCGCCGTAGTCGCTCGAAGTCAATTCCCTAGAATACAGCGTGTGGAGGCCTGTCGAGGGCAAGGCCTGCAAGGTCTGCCATAGTAACGTCGACGAGCTGAAGTCATCTGTCAATAGCACGTGAGGCAGCATGAGGAAGGACTTCGACGCAACGTGTGCGTATCCTTAACCTCTCGCCTGAAGCGCGAATTCGCCGCCAAGATCTGCGACATTTATTAATATTACAAGTTAAACACATATTTATACATTGAAACAATTAAACATGTTTAATGCATCAAAACTATCCTTGTGTCCCTTTTTGAGATCGTCGTAATAAGTGTAACAGGACTTTTGCTATAGTCGGTATGCTTCCGCAGATTGGGGCTTTAGCTTTGTCTCTTGGTAGTTAGCCGAAGTTTCTCGTTTTTCGGACGTAACGCTTCGAGTGTAAGCTTCTCATCCAGCCCATTGAACTAAAATAAGAGGTGTTCCGATACTCAATGGTACACATGTGTGGTTGACCACGCACTCTATCCTGAACTCCCTTAAACGTGCAGTCTATACAATGGAAATGTTTTACAATTCAATTGATAATATTACAGAAAATCTCATCAAAGGAGACTCAGGGTTGAACGAGAGGAGAAGAAGGAGGGAGGAGTTTCTAGGCACAAACCTAATGTCTTCAGCATTTTGAACCGAGATAGGCTACCTAATCGGTTTCTTGCTTCTTGGTGCCATTACAGTGTAAAGGGATTTGTGCCGTTACGCTGCGGTGTTATAACTTCCACCGCATTGGCTAACCAAATAGAATCTCTCAACGGAAAAAAATAGGTTAACCTCTAATTTGTTTAAACTCCTTTAAGGCCATCTACATAAAAGTTGGTTCATGTAAGGCAAATAATATTAAGTGTGACGAAGCCCCGATGCATCCTCTAAGAAGTGTGATCAGTATTTTTGAAAAATGAGGTTTTGGCATTCCAGGCAGCATAATGAATTTTATTTTGAGAGGGTAAGCAGATAAGCCGGTCGCGATTCCCCCGACCAGAGACCTCTACGCCTTTCATGTTAAAACACCCTTCGCTTTTAGTACTTCCAGGATCACGAGCGTGGTAACTGCAGTACCCGTTGGGAAGATCGAGCCGGTTTTAATTCCCTTGGACGCGACCACGATCCGGCTAAAGCCATGCTGCTGAAAATACAGATCCCCTCCTTCCTGTGAATTTGCTTCGAGGAGTATGAAGCAGCCACGCTCTTACACATAGTTGAAGAAGGTAAAACCCAGGAAGAGGATAGGGAACCACACTTTGAGAATTCATCGCCTACTTCCCAAAGGGAGGTTGCAAAAGTGAGTCTTATTCCCTCACCCCCTGCCAAATATTAACAGGCCAAGACGGGTAAACCCTTTCCTCCAAATGTCTGAGGGAGTCACGATACTCAACGCGCCCAGCTAGACCAAGAACTCGAGGCAGGTGAGGGTGAAGTCACACATGCAAGTCGATTTCTTGAAAAAGTCTCTGCCAATGATATGTTCAGAACTAAAAGCCCACCGAGGTCTGGTTCCGAGCAACCATCCTTAAAGGGACTTTTTCCTAAAAGCAACCACGACAGGTACTTCATAAATGACCCGGAATGTAATATTCTTTAGTGTAATTGCCAGGTATTTCGAGATAACAAGGAGCAGCTGCAAAAGCTTGTCTCTTCTTGCTCTCCGTTAGCTGACTACCTTATGTAGACCATTTTAAATACATCCACACTAGCCATAATTCTGAGGTAAAAGTTTTCTTGAGCCTCTCCCACTCCACAGGTGGGGGCCAGGTAGGTGGATGAGCAATTATAACCTGATGTGATGTCTCCTTTCTTTCTTTGCACAACCCTTTGGCGCACAATTCCACTTCTTTATGGATATGATTTCTCTTATATCGCTGAATATTTCACCGTCGCATGATAATCTAGTTGCCAATGCCCAACTTTATTCTGAGATCTAAACGGTATACAATCCATCTGAAAGGAATACACGATCAATCCTAGTGACAAGCACTTGCCAAACTCTCTAAAATGTTGTAAATTGGTTTCCTTAATGTGGAGCAATTCACATATATCTAAGAGTATCTTTGTTTTCTTGCCTTGATACTATTACTTTGATCTGCTGATGCAGAGACAGATTTGGATGGGAGTTTTTTGAAGGCTTCTATGGCAGCGAACACTCCTCCATTCATAACTTGTCATTTGCACCTCCTTGAAATCTCCCATTATATTTTCAACGCCTGTTAAGAAGGCAAAGGTTGAAAGAAGGCGTTAACCTTTCTTAAAAATTCACCAAATATATTCCCAACCATCTCTAGGCACGTCCATTTACAAATCCTCTACAAGTACGTCCCTTGTCAAACCCTTTACATGCACGTCACTTAACAAACTCTCTACAGACTCTTGATATAAAAACCTTCAAGGCAAGTCACTCGATGAAACCCTATAAATGCTCGTCAATTGACAAAACCTCTCCAGGCACATGCCTTAAAAAGCATATTGAGGCACCTTAGTTGACAAACACTAAAGGCAACTTCCTTGAAGAACACTCTCCATGCACGTTCCTTAATAAATCCTCTAGAGGCAGGTCCCTTAGACATGTTCCTTGACAAACACTCTACATGCACATCCATTGATAAACGCTCTAAAGGCATGTGCCTTGCAAACCCACTCTCAAGGCACGTCCCTTTACAAACCGTTTAAAGGCACACCCCTTGATAAAGCCTATGAAGGCACGGCTCTTGACAAAATTTCGACCGGCAACTTCCTTGAAAACCACTCTACAGGCAGCTCGTCCTTTGATAAACTCTCTACAGGAACTCCCTTTTACATACACTCTGCAGGCACGTCCCTTGAAAACATAGTACAAGTACGTCTCTTAAAAAAGCTCTGCATCCAAGTCCCTTGACAAACTCTCTGCAGGCACCCCCCTTGACAAACCTTCTAAATGGCATGCCACTTGCCAAACCCACTACAGGCACGTCACTTGAAAAAACCGTCTAAAGGTACGTCCATTGCCTAATCCTCTACAGGCACATCTCTTGCCAACCCATCTTCACACACATTCCTTTACAAACCCTCTACATCCACGTTCCTTGACAAACCACCTAGATGCACGTCCCTCACAAAACTTCTACAGGCACGTCTATTGACCGACTCTCTACAAGCATGTCTTTTGACAACCATCTCTGCACACGCCCCTTTACATACCCTCTACACGTACTTCCCATGACAAACCCTTTAAAGGCACGTCGCTCTGCAAACCGTCTAAAGCACATCTCTAGATATTAACCACTCTACAGGCAAGTCCCATGACAAAGTCCTCTATAGGCACCTCTCTTGGAAAAACAAATAATGGTACGTCCCTTGAAAAGATGCTCTAAAGGCACCTTCCTTGACAAATACTCTACAGGCGTGTGTCTTGATAAATCTTCTACATGCACATCCCTTGGTAAAGTATCTGCAGGCATGTTCCTTGAGAAAACTCCGCATGCACCTCCCTAAACAAACTCTGTATATGCACGTTCCTTAGCAAACCCTCTAGCTGCACGTTCCTTGGCAAACCCTCTACACGCGCGTCCCTTGGAAAACCCTCTACATGAACATTCCTTGACAAATCCTCTGCAGGTGCTTCCTCTGCCATCCCTCTACACTCCTACCTATCATAAGTACTATGATTCACATTGAATCGTTCATAATCTCCAAGCCTACAAATCCTGAAATGCTAAAATTCACAAACACTAAAACAAGGACTACAATGTAAAAGATTCAACAAATATATTTGAAAGGACATTTTAAATAGAGCAAATGGACTACCGCATGTTCGATGGAGTGTAGAGCAAATTCTACGTCGGACGATTGCCAGCCGGATGAATGCCCGAGTGAAAAATTGTCTGTGATACCAATGTAGGTTATACTGGTAATTAGCTTATTTATTATATTTAAATTTTTTAATTCTTCCGAGGTTAAGTTTACTAAATTTTTTGGTTGTTTATTTTTTATAATTGTTTGGAAAGCAACTCTAAAAATAAAATATACATCCTTAAACAACATAGATAAGCTTTTCGCGAGAAAATCTATCGTTTTTTTATCTTATCTCCTGATCACTAGAAGACCTACAATCAGTACTAAACACTTAAAGCTTCCCTGCCAGCTCATTATTTTTTACATATGTACAGGATGTTCGGACTAAATTTGATTATTCTTAATGTCTCTTATTCATGAACATTTTGATGCATCGGTAATAGTTAATAGCGTTAAAGTGCATACAGAGAAAGATTTAGGTTAAGAAAAAGTTAGCTGACATGAAAGAACGAAAGCTATCTAAATATTGATAAAGAGTTACCTGTATCGTGATAATTCGCTCCTGGTATCAAAATGCCGACTATATGACTACCGCTTAATGCTCTGTTCTTTACAAGGACAGCTGCAACGGAGTCTATGATGCCGTGGCCAGCAGTAAGAGAAGCCTGAGGTGATCTGAATACGCCTGCGGGTAAGAATCCATCCAACAACTTCAGGAAAATGTGATGGAAGACTCGAGTAAGGGAAGTTCACCATTTTGATTGGCACTGACTGAGGACCTTCGCTATCCTTCGTAGAATAGGCGCAAGGGTCAAATTCCGACAGGCAAGGCATAGCAAAGAAACACCTGAATAAGCTGACGCATTTTGTTGAGCAGGGGACGATGTGCTTCTTCTCAGATGAAAATAGGTTCTCGCAGGACAGTTGCATAAGATGGCTTGCCTACAAACTATGCAATGTTCCATATACCATGAAGAACATGTTCCCCCAACTGCGATGGTCTTTGGGTGTGGCTCCAGGCCAGGTTGACGTCATGCTGTCTCATATCTTTTAGGCAGGGCCTTAAACACTATCCATACGGCTATATTGACCGGCTGGAGCCTGTAGTCAAAATCTGGCTGCAGAGGGTTACTCTTGCAAGTTTATACCTACGGAAAGAGTCATAAATGCTTGTTGGAGAATTTCTACGACTTCACCAGCGCCATTTTCTGTTCTCCTAATTCTCATGATTATAATAACGGATTACTAAATTAGGGGCTCGATTTGATTAAGAGACCAACTGCTGTGCTTGTAACATCAAGAAGAAAGAGGCTGGTTGCCTAGATCAAGGAGGTGTTCGAAGATATTCCCAAGCACACAATGAGGAACGAATGCGCCAGGTCGCGAAGCCGTCTTGAGGACGTGCTTGAAGCTGATGGCGGCTACTTTGATTCAACTTTTATCCCCCATCTATAATCTAGCTGATATTTTTTAATTTTTCAAATACATTTATTTTGGTTGGAATATTGCTGGGGGATTTTTATGCAAACCATCATATTTAGCCTGAACACCTTGTTACATCATTATCATCTCTAATTATAATTTAAGAAAAGGTTTTTTTTGAATATTTGAATAATAATTTCATCTTAGTTTAGTTATGACTTATTTTTTTGATCAAAGTTATTTCTAATAATTCTTTTATAATATCAAAAAACAAAATGGTGAAGTTCAGAAATAAATATAGGTATCGAAATTTTGTGAATTTTTAAAACCTAAAGAATTACAAATGGTGAAGTTCATAAAATTTATTTTTATATATCTTCTTCTATAACTACATTTTAACAACGTGATATTTTGAAAGGGGGAAATTTAGTTTAGATTTCCTTTTTAAAATTATTATAATTAGCGAAGTGCAGAAAATTTATAAAAATTTAACCATGGCTGCATTTTTTTAGATTTTAAATTTTAATCTTAGTAGCGAAACGCAAGCTTCCCCTTCTATGGGAAGAGTGGCGAAGCCATTGCCTGCTATGTTCATATAAAATTCAGAAAGCAAGTAGCGCTTGGTTTAAGTCTATTCTATGGACTGGATAGTGTCCACCAACCGTCTCAAGAAATTCTCCGATTGTCAATTGTCGAACAAAGAATTTTCCTGTTTGTTTTCCATGGACTTCTTCGTGAGCATAAAATTTATCAGTTATTCTACAAAATTCAGATGACCCAAATAAATCAAGGCAAAAAAATGCTGCTGATATAAACTGATATTATGTTTTTAAAACAAAGAAGTGACTATGGAAAATCAAGTATCTCTTAAAACATATTTTAGATGAGGCTTAAGAATAAGTGTTGAGATTAAAAGAGTTGAAAGTGGTAAAGATACAGCTGTAATCTATAAAACCCGGATACCGCATCTAGAGCCGCTATATGTAAATTAAAGCCATAGACCCTTAATGATAGTTTGCAATACATGTACAAATTAAATCTACCACAGTATGGCACAAAATACTAATTGTCTTATCAACTCAGTATATATTACTTTGCTAACAAATTCTGTCACAGAAGACACAAGAGAGCCGCACTTCCCGACATGGCCTCTTGCAGCACTCAACTACCACTTTGGTGTTCTCCTACATGCAATGTAGATTGATAACTCGACAACTTCAATTATACCCGAGTCGGCTTACCGAGATAGGTTAATTAAATCGCAGCATCAACTCAAACTAGTTCACATGGGGATTCAGGTCAGTGTCTGTCGTAGTATGACATTACATTATATCAATACCATATTATATCTATGAGGGAGGGACCAATAACTTGAAAGCGAACCGACAAAAGAGACGAAAAACCACGAGTTTAGACGGGCTGAGTAGCAAGAGAGTGCAACGAGGTCAGGTAAATCAGGGACAATGGCAAAGCTCAAGGTTATTTAAAGAGGCATATACAAAAATATAATTTTATTTACACGAAAATAATCAGAGAATTGATGGGCCAAATTACCTCAGAGAACGGACAAAATCACATCAGTAAACGAAAGGGGGAATTGTAGTTACAAATCAGGATATGAAGTTAGAACTTAAGGTATTCCAGGAGAAGACTATTTGAAATGGGGGGAGTATTAACTCAATTGGGTTACTAAAGAAGGGAGAGGGGTTGGCTTACGGATGTCTTCTGCACGTGAGGTGAGGCCGTTCGGAACTTCTGAACGTGAGGTTGGAGTGATGACGGTTCTCCAAAAACAAGGGAGGGGGGTAACTTCCGGTCCAGGGAAGAGTATTTCGGCTACCCGAAATGAGGAGGGCTTCGACAGGAGTTGATGAAAGAAGTCGGGAAAATCACTCGGGGGCGATCGTTCAGTGGAATTACCTCCTGGCTGGGGCTAGTTCCAAATACACAAAATAGTCCAGCTGTCACTTTGCTTTGTTGCTAGCACTTGACTTGGGACCATGGGGAATCTTCTGGGGTCTGGGCGAGACTTATCAACTCTGTGTCTCTTCATGGGAGTCGAGCGCTATTTATGTCCAAGGCTCTCCCGGAGTGGGGGAGCGGTAAGCGGGACACAGCTCTACTCTCGAATGGCCTCGAATCTTCTTGCAGAGGATATTCTAGTCCGTGTAAAGGTGAATCGTTGGGACGCGGTTTGAGGCTACCGCTTGTGGAAGGGAGGGATTAGGCTTACCAATTTAGGCCTAACCGTGCCATCTGCAGCAAATGGAAGTTCCGTCTGCTCAAGAGACTTCACGTGAGGTTCCCTCACAGTGACAATAACTTGTCACCAATATCGTGTGTCTTATCAAACGGCAATCACAATCTTCATATTGATACCTTCATTTAATTCAGCTCTACTCATCACTTTCAGCTCACTTAATTTTTTTTACATTAATACAAAATATTTTCTAAGTAACAAATTGGTTAATGAATAATCATTTATAGCTCATCACGTTGCCTGTTCCTTCTCTCAATCCCACTTGTGTTGCCACCACTAAGATTATTCTCTCTTCTCCACCTGATTAAAAGGGGCAGATTAACCTTCGTGAATCTGAACTTTAAAAATAGACTGGGGCTGAAACGCATGCAACAAACAGCGGCATAACAAGTTTTTCAATTTTGTTTTATATTAATTCAATTTACTTTGCGAGGTTTGCAGGACTCAAAGCGCGGAAAGGGGACGGGGGAACAATCCCAGGATGTAGAAGAAATTAAACTCCTCTGAGACGAATATTCTGTTCGAATTGCTGATAGGTCGAATTGAATTTAAGACTTCAGAAAATAATTCTCCCTATTATGTTTGCTAACTTATCAAGTTAAGTTAGCAATCTCTCGGCCACTCAGGAAGTGGCTTCTCATCCATAGTAAGAAAGTGGTCTATTGGATACACCCACTCAATTGTGTTAATGAGGAGTGCCCTCCAATATGCCCGATGCATAATTATTGGAGGCAGATATTTCTATAGTAACCGCATAACCTAACTGCGTCAGTGCCGCTTATTTTAAAAGTCTATACGTATGTTTTTTATCCTATTCGAACGATCCATCCACGAACTCTCTTTTTGAAAAGTCACCTTTACTAATTACTTCTTTTCATTTTATGACCTCTCCTCTCCCATGGCACTCACGCCACTTTGTCGGTTTTATATCCCACTTGCATTGTTTGATTCAACCACAAAACTAACCAAGGCATTAACTGAATCATAGCAAATTGAAGCCTTTGAGAATATGTATACACTCTGCTGGAAGATGCGGGAAAAAATATTGAATTTTCGGTACTTTTATTGCTAAGCAGTTAATGGCCCTGATTGATTATATATCCGAGAGCTATAACATTAAAATGAGTAAATGAAATTCTAGATAAAAAAGTTAGGATTAATAATTAATAAATAATTCACTACATAAATTTGGAAAAAAATTGGATTTATTATTTTTTAGTTCCTCTTGTAAATGGTAAACAATTTCGCATACGTTCATCTCTTTTTTAACTGAAATGTGTTTGGTAAAATCAAACATGACTTTAATTGCTGAGCTTTCGATCTATGCGATTATCTTCAGTGTCTATCCTCCTTTATCGGTGACGAATGGTGGAGTCAGAAGGAAAAGAAAACAGATTTTAGGAGATTTTTATTCTTCCTCGCTTAAACCTTATGTCAAGGGAACGGGCCACCCCTGTGTAAACGGAATTTTAAAACAACTTAATGTTGATAGCCTGCCTTTCTTCGTTAATTAAAATGGGTTCTAATGTGTTCAGTCTAGCTTTATTTCCCTCTTTTTTATCGTTGTGTTATTAACCAATATGTCCCTGGTTAAGCCATGTTATGCACAGTTTCCATACGATTATTGGAGAGCTCCATGTTGTAGGTGCATTGTCAAACGCCTCGAAAGTGTGGTGGTAGTCATACCAACATATTTTGAGTTGTTTTGAAGCTTACAGTCTTCATTCGGGAAGATAAACTCGCAAACTGTGTTCGTAGACTTCAGGATCGAGGAGTTTTGGCAGATGTTGTTTTTCATAATGAGATTGTTAACTTTTGTCGTTGTATAATATATAATCATCTGAATCTTGTCCATTTGCTTCTTAACTTTCACCATTAGGTCAATCCATTGTCGCATTGAGCAGCATCGGGGAAGGTCGAGACGCACGAGGCTGGTTCTTAACAAACCAGGCCCCTCGCCCATATAAATATATATATATATATATATATATATATATATATATATATAGAGAGAGAGAGAGAGAGAGAGAGAGAGAGAGAGAGAGAGAAAGAGAGAGAGAGAGAGAGAGTTCCGGAAATGGATGGACAGAATGAAATAAAAGCCAACAAATGAATGAGGAACCAACTCGAAGATGAGAATGACGTTGAAAAGGTATTTATAGAATACTGGAAGAACGTTTTTAAGATAGATGAATTTGACATTGACTTTGAAAACGAGATTATAGCACAACCTAATCAAATAATAGAAAGAACCCACCCTCACCACTTTGTCGACGTAAATAGGAACACTAACGAAGGTAATGATGCCATCATAACCAATAAGCAGAACAATAAGCAGCTAAAAAAAGCACCAGGGACTTCAGGACTCACGAATAGAAACTACGTTGAAGCATCTAATAACATCTTGTAGGGACTGAAGAAAGTTTTCAATGCATATCTAAATACAGGCTACTTCTCTGACGACCTGAGAGGGGCACAAATGATTTTCCTACCAAAAGCTGCTGGAAAATCACCTTTTCGAGTAGAAAACTATGGAGAAATTTCGCTACTATATTCCATCGGGAAAGTATTTGAAAAGATCTTAAAATGCAAACACTTTAAACATATCGAAGAAAACACCCTATATAACGAGTATTAATTCGGATTTCTGAAAAACAGGATTACGGACATGGAATTATGCCTAATAATAGGGAAAATAGCAAAGGTAAAGAGCGAAAAAATGAGCGTAGACATAGTGTGCAGAGATGTGTCTAAAGCTTTCGACAAGGTTTGGCAGAGGGGCATCCAGTTTAAAATAATACAGCTGTAACTAAAGAATAAACAGAGAGAATACTGTGCGATTATGTGATGGATAGACACGAGTATATAGACACAGGAAGTCAACAATGGGAGCTTTTTAAGTTTGAAGCCGGGCTTCCTCAGGGCGGGTGTCTGAGTCCAGTATTATACACTGTCTATTTATCAGACATCTTACCTTCAGCAAACAGAGGATGTATAAACACAGCTCGTGGATAACAACACAAATAATTGTGTTACCGTACAGGTAGGGATAGTTCTGCGCGAGAAGAACGGGAGAGGAAATAAGAAGGATAAATCAATATGAAAGGAAATTGAAAATAATCACCAACAAAGACAAATTCAAATATATCGCCTTCTACAGGAGAAAGACATCAGATATATACGTTGATGACATAAGATACAGATTCAGCGATGAATGTAAAGTGCTAGGTCTAACCATAACTAAAGCTGGTCACAAGAAACACGTAACCAAGCCTCCGCTATTAGTTCATTTCTTTTTTTGACTGTACTTTATTTTACTTTAATCTTATTCTTTTCGCGTGGGTTGCTTGCCTTGCGAAAGTCCCGTAAAGTAGTTCCATTGTTCCCTGGTGAAAATATTTTTCATACGAACTCCCTTCCATTCTTTTCTTCTCTGCGTTTATTTTTTGTCTATCTTCAAATTTATTGAAAATTTTGGATTTGAGCGTCTCTTTGGTTTCAGCGATGACTCAGCGTAGTATCCCTCCCCTGTAAAGAACGGCGT
The DNA here is from genome assembly GCA_963969495.1 of Ceratothoa steindachneri. Classification (NCBI taxonomy): domain Eukaryota; kingdom Metazoa; phylum Arthropoda; class Malacostraca; order Isopoda; family Cymothoidae; genus Ceratothoa; species Ceratothoa steindachneri. The sequence continues at coordinate 171,740,752 of OZ018329.1, forward strand.
TGCCAGGGGTGTTGCCATATGGTGAAAGACCTGAAGTAGATGAGTTTTAATAATGAAATATTATTAAAGAGGTACAAACACAAAGCGTTTCACTTAAAATCAATATTTAACTTTCGACCAAAATAAATTAAAAATTAATTTGTTTTATATTTTCCAATCAGCCTTCGGATTTGAAGGGACTAAATAAAGAACTTTGCCTTTAGGAAATCTTTTTCCAATGTTTTTAGAATCACCACCACTGATATGCAATTTCCTGGGATTTAGATCAAATAAATGGATTACCTTACACTCATCCACATTAGATTACAACTTCTATTTTTCGGAACATTCTACTATTCTAACTCGTTTTGTAAATTTACTAGATTACAGCGATAGTTCCATTTCAAAATTTTGTATCAACTACACCTTTTTTAATTTTGCAAACTAAATTACTATCAAGATTATTTATATAAATTAGAAAAAATAACGGACTATGAACTAATCCATGAGGGAGGCCACTAGTGACCGAGGCCCAGGTTGAATTGATCACATTTATTTAGGTCTCTTAGCCTGCGTTTGGCCACTCAGTTTTCGGTCCATGTAAGAATATCTTCCTTCATATTCGGTGATTTTAAATTCTGAAAATCGAGATGAACCGTATTAACTTTATTAGAATTCTCTTATATAGAAAAGTGCTACGTGGCTTCTGAAAGTTGTGATGAACTCAGTCAACACCCTTCTGCTAGCCCATGGTTATAATTATCTCGTAAAAAGTCTAAGGGGTTAATTAATCCCGAATGCTATCATCGAAAACTATAGAAACATTTGGAATTGTTCATGACAGGATGGAGCCCCAATTTCATGGAATTACCGCCTTTGCACAAAAAAATATTACCTGGGAGGGTGTAAAATTTGAACCGGCCGTTTGTATATTGTGCAGGTGGCTCAATAAAAATAAAAAAGAGCTTGAATTAATGTATATATGGATCTCATTTTTATCCGCAGGTGAAGCCTGAATATCTAGAAAAATATGAAGATCGGTCAGAAGATATCTTTAGTGGGTCCTACCTCCAGATACCAGCCAAAGAGGTGAGCCCCTCCAAGCCTATTTATACTCAACGAGATTCGACAATAATAGCAAATAAATTCAAATTAATCTGACAGTCTCCCTCTATCGACCCTTCAACAGACATAAACTCTCACACAGACAAAGACAAACCAACTCACTCTCTCTCTCTCTCTCTCTCTCTCTCTCTCTCTCTCTCTCTCTATATATATATATATATATATATATATATATATATATATATATATATATATATATATATATATATATATATATGATGAAAATTAATGCAATATCGCAAGAAAAGATGAGGAATTAAACCACATTCTCCGAAGACAATTTAATTCAGAACAGTTTCAATGTATCTCACACCCTTTTTCAACTGACACTGCGTAGAAAATATAAAAGAAGTGCATATAAGCATAACACAAGATCCCCTCTTTTTTCCCCCAATACCCTACTTGTGGCTAATCTGGGGGGGAAAGAGGCCTAAACATATTGAAGGGCTGACATTTAACTATTTTGTTTATATGCTTTCTTATTACAGGATTAAAAGAAAATTGACCCTCAGATAGATTTAATCCTGTAATAAGAAAGCATATAAACAAAATAGTTAAATGTCAGCCCTTCAATATGTTTAGGCCTCTTTCCCCCCCAGATTAGCCACAAGTAGGGTATTGGGGGAAAAAAGAGGGGATCTTGTGTTATGCTTATATGCACTTCTTTTATATTTTCTACGCAGTGTCAGTTGAAAAAGGGTGTGAGATACATTGAAACTGTTCTGAATTAAATTGTCTTCGGAGAATGTGGTTTAATTCCTCATATATATATATATATATATATATATATATATATATATATATATATATATGCAGGTAGTATTGAAGTCTACAGCTGTGGTAGCGTTATTAATTTTAACTTGTATTTTCTTAATATATTCGTGCAAAGTCAGTGACTGCGAACACCGCAATTCAAAATACATCGGCGTAACCTCCGCAACCCTGGCAAGGCGACTGACAGCTCACCTTCAAGATGGCGCGATTAAAAAACACGCCCACTCTCATGGCACTACCCTAACCCGTGAAAAGCTGAATAAGGAGCCCTCCATCATCCTTGAGACTCCGAAACCGCAGAAGATTGTGGATGGCCGAAGCCGTCATTATTCAAATTAAGAAACAGACAATTAACGTGCAACTTCCTCCGGAAACTCTTCTCCCGACATCTCGGCGTCTCAAGGTTGATCGCCGTTAAAAGAAGCACGTTTTCAAACCTTCATTTGCCTTTGCCTCCTTTTGCTAGAGAACTAGATCGTAGCGACAAATTCTCAGATAAGATAAGATAAGATTTATTAAGAAAGAATTACAATAAGTATTTTTTACAAACACATGAGTATAAATAATTAGGTTAATAGTTATGAATAACAGAAGAGGACAGTAAAGAAGCGAAAGTTACATCGAAAAGTATGATCGGTTGGAAGACACTCATAATTTTTACAATTTACAGAATTAATTTATATACATACATGTTCAGAGTTTACAATAATTTGTTGTATTATTATTTTATTTTATTTTGTTTGGTTTTGTTTTTGCTACATTCTTTAAATTAATAGATTGATTATATTCTTTTTCTATTGTATATATCACATTTTGAATTTCTAGATTAATTACTATATTTAACACGTTATCATCCTGACTTTGTTTTATTCGTAATTACTTTCTTCCTTTTTTATTTTATCAAACAATATTATATTATTCTATCAAATTAAGTTTACTTATCCTGGTTTGTTCAGTATTTAATATTTACCTTATTCTATTTTTATCATAGGTATTCGCTTTAATTCCACATTTTTTATAACTTGTGTTTGATTAGTTACTTTTAGTTACGTGCTTAGTCACTTTATTTATCTTCAATTTATGTATCATTTGTTAATTTATTTATTCACTAGTTATTTGTTTATTTACTTATTAATTTGGTTATGTGCTTAGTCACTTTATTTATCTTCAAGTTACTTATCACTTGTTAATTTATTTATTCAGTTGTTATTTGTTTATCACTTATTAATTTGGTTATGCACTTATTCAATTTATTAATTTGTTTACTTGATAATTTTAAATGCATCATTTTTTTTACACCATATCTATTAACTTTTAACATTTTATTTCACCTGTTAGTTTGGGAGGTAGTTTATTGCCGCACTGACTTTTGTTCTTTGTCCGGTTCTAACTTTTTTAAAAGAGTTCTTACTCATCAGACGGCATCACCAATCCGGGATGTAAAGCATGTTGTCTACCAGCGTTCCCTAGATCTCAAAGGCTGAGTATGATCTATCGAAGATCCACTTAAATTTCCCATCACGGATTCCTTGGCGCAGTTTCGTCTGGTCTCCTACTGGGAGTTTGCGCGTGGGTGTCCCGAGGATCTGGAAGTTCAGGACCCTGGCTTCGTAAAACCATCCTTCCTCCAAGATGAACTTCTCCTCCGTGAGGGGCACCACCTGTAACTTCGGGCGTTCTTCTTCCTCTTCTTCGGTTGTTTCCTCCTCTTCCGGTCTTTCCTGTTCTTCTTCAATCTTCTTTTGTCTATGTCTATCTTTTTTTTTGTATCGCGTTATTTCTTCTATCTCGAACTCTTCCTCAGTAGTAGTGGTTTCTTCTTCTGTTTTAATAGTTTTCTTTTTCTTTTTTTCTTTTTCCTTCACTTTTCGGGATTTTTCCTTGGGGGTATATTCGATTGTTGTCCATATACTATTGGTGCTTCCTCTTCTTTTTCTGTTATTTCTTTAGCAATATTTTCATCGGGGTCATCGGCGAATTGTATTTTGAATATTTCTTTAGACGCGGGGTTCGATGGAAACCATAGTTTCTTTCTCACCCCGTTCATCTCTATAAAATGGTTTACCTGCTCCGCAAACGTTCCGGGGTGAGCCAGGTTTGCTAGATGTGCAAACATGATCATGGTCATAATTTCTGTCCCTTACTTTGGCATTTATAGAGTCGATGCTTTGGTTTGAAAATTTATCGGCGTCGTCGCTGCCTGAATGTACGAGTATGTCCTTGACAAAAAGTCAAAGTATGAACTATAAACGATGTAAGTGTCTAGGTGTGGGTGGGGGATAAAGAAATGGTGTGGGGACATATAGCTGAAAATAGACAAGTGGTGGAAAAGAAAGAAATGTGGTAGGGTGCAAAGAGATGCTAAGTGCCTGGTGATCAGGCCTATCGCATTTAAATATTTTCTTGTTTGTAGTTCTTTTGTTGACCTTGAGATAATTTATATTATTATGGCGTTGAAGCCATTTGTCTTAAAAAAATTAATTTACTTGGATATCTTATGCGCATTTGCTGTAGTAGTGATAAATTACATTAATCACTTTAGTGTTATGCTTAGTGTCTTTGTTTTTTTTGTATATCTTGTTGTGAGTGTAAATTGTGTCTTTGTTTTTTCTTGGATGTCTTCTTCGGTATTTTGGGGTTTTCATCGGTGAATTCTTGTAGAAATCCGTAAGGTTTCATAATTAGGTATTCTTTTTCTTGGTCAGTTTTCTTGGTTGGGGTAAAAATACTCTTATTTTCATGCGTAGAACGGTACTTCTGCTCCACCAGCTAAAAGCTCAGCGGAGCTCGGAAATCTGGTGTCCCAGGGGTCCAAGAACCGTGCCTTCCATGCGATATGGGATGTGTGTACCCCCCACACGGATGTCTGCGAGGGTCCGTCGGAATAGTGGAATTACACGGAACTTTTTAGGCATTGGTAGATATTTTCCATCTTCTCTCGGAAGAGTATATTTTTTAGATTTCTACCGCCGTACTCTGTGCCATGTAATCCACATTCCGATAAGGTGTCGTACAGATAACCGTTATATCGTCCGCAAATTGGACGAATAACGAGCCTTCAGTCAGAGGTTGGGGAAAGTCAATGGTGTATATGTTGTATAGCAAGGGGCTTATACACCCGCCTCGAGCTCGAACTCGGGGCCATTGAAATCTTTAATGTTTACAAACACCCTCCTCTCCATTACGTAGTCGCATAGAATCCTTTCAAGTATGAGATTGAGGCCCAGTTGTAAGATTTTGTATTGTAGGCCTCTCCTCCATACTTTGTCAAAGGCCTTTTGGACGTCGCAAGGCAACAAATTTGCGTGGCGTCTTTCAGCTTTTACCTTTGCCAACTTCTCGGTGATCACAGCTAGCGCCGTGTTCGTTCCTTGCTTTCTCCGGAAGCCATGTTGTTGATTGTTGTAAGAATTATTTTCCTCGAGGAACGTATTCACCTTGTTGGCTAATATTATTCCAAGACTTTCCTTGCAAATTCTAAGAGAGATATAGGCCTGAAGTTGGCTGTACTGTCCAGTGGCTTACCGGGTTGGGAATGAATATCATTTTGGCTATTTCCCATTGGTCAGAGAAGTAACCCACGTTTAGGCACATATTCATGATATCAATGAGCCCCAATAAGATGTTAGGCGGGGCTCGAATAAAATTCTCCCTTGTCAGTCCTGTACGCCCTGGTGTTCGTTGACGAAAGTATTTTAAGGTTTTCGTGAGTTCTTCGGCAGTAATTCTACCGCTGAGTCCCTCAATGTCCCTTTCCTGCGATACATAATGGTGAGGATGGGTTCTGTGTATCTAGTCGTTTAAGTCGTTTCTTATTCCGTCTTCGAAGTCTAAATCAAAGTTATCATACTCTCCCGGGGATATCTTAAATATAGATGCCCAGAATAGTCTGAATTCTTCTTCAATTTCTTTCGAGTCCGTAATTTCGGCATTTTCACGTGTAAGTTTTATGGCTGTTCTAATGTTGTTCTCTTCTGAACAACAAGGGGGAAGGGTGAGAACCGTTTCTTGGCGAACGGGCTGGAAGAACAATGGTTGTTCTACGTTGTTCTCTCCTGAACAACAGGGGGGGAGGAGAACCGTTTCTTGTCAACGGGCTCAAAAGAACAATGGCTGTTCTAACGTTGTTCTCTTTCTGAACCTCAGGGGAAGCCTAGTGGACTTGGCGTCATAAAGGCTCGAACCTTGGCACTCAAGGGATATTTTCCTTCTTCTGGACCTCGCCAGAGTGAGTTAGGCTTATGGGCAGATAAGGTATTGTTCTCAGGCTCGGCTGTGCATTTCCTCGAAGCCCCACTCCATTGTCCCCTACGCCAAGGGGATTTCCCGACTATTTATATGGAAACTTAACCACTAAGATCCAGATTTTCTTCGCGAGACATCCCTACGGTCCAGTCTCACCTTGTGCACCAAAGGGCCCTCGACCTCGAGATCCACCATCACTTGTTAAAATCATCTGAGTTAAAATGTAATATTTTTAATGTCTACTTTGTCTTTTTCATTAAAGATTCTTGTGTGTGGTCGTGTTGTTTTAGGGACTTATTCTCTTACGAGCTTAGGTCCTTGTGGAGTGTTTGGTGGCGTGATTGTTTTTACTGTGCGTTTTTTTCTGAATTCGCCGTCGGTTAGAATAATAAAGGTTTCGGGTGCTAGTTTGATCAAGCCTTTCTTTATTTGATTAATATCCCTGACGCAGAATATGACGGCGTTGAAATCCTATTTAATACACTTTATCGTCGGGCTCACTCCCCTATTTCATCCCAAGGCACATCAATTCTGTCTTTTTTACCCATTTTTCATCTTATTTATGTCCCACAATTACTTATTTTATATTTTCACAACTTCCCTTATGGTGATTCTCTAAGGAAATTTTAGAGGAGACTGATAGATAGCTAATAATTTCGATATTAAAGATCAGTAGCTGAAATATGAGAGATATATAATAAATATGGGATGAATAATAGATACAGTACGGTGCCAAACAACGAAGAAAATTCCCAAATCCTTATATGCTTGAAATACTCTTTAAATTTCCATGAAACATGCAAAAAATATTGTTTTAAATTGCCTCTGTTTCAGTATTCCATTTCTAGGAGTTTGTAAGTGCAGAAAAATTTTATATATATCTATATAATAAAAATGAAGTCTGTGTAGGTATTTATGTCTGCCTGTCTGTCTGCCCATCCATAAGAAGTAAGGTTAGATAATATACATAAAACTAAAAGTGTACTCTTATGTAAAGTCTTCCAAGGAAGATATTGGAAGTGGTCCCGAGTCTCGAAATGCCCCCCAAATGGAGCTTTGGGCTATTTTCCAAACTTGCCCCGTCTATTCAATAGAGGGAACGTGAGCTGGGTGTAAGCCAGACAGGTTATTCTTACCCTATTACATCATTATTCACGCGTGGGAAGCAGAAGCTGCCTGTTTATCCATGCACCCCATGAAAAAGGAATAATATTGTCTACCAAGAAGTGTTATGATGTATGCAGCATTGGTTAAAGAATAAGTTTTAAAGTAAAAGAAAAAAGTACTACAGTCGCAGAAATATGCATAAACACACAATCAACGACAATATGCATCTTAGGAAAAGATTAATTGAACTTAAGCAAGATTTAGAAAATGAAAGAATTAAGTAATTTAAGTGAACAATCAGAAAACAAAATAATAGACTATTATAGCATAGGTTTAGAAATGAAAATAACTTCATCAAATATGACTTTTCTAATTAAATGATCGAGTTTATACATACCAAGGGAAATATTCATGTTGGGAAATTTATTACTTAGATAACACTTTTTGATATTTCTTTCGATAAAATCATCGGAATGCTAAATGAATTTGGTAGAATTCTAAAATATTAATGGGATTATTATTATCTGAAATGTTTGAAAAGCCTGAGCAATTTTTATGGAGGGATTTTTTCGAATATGAGGTAAAGTGCAGTGAAAATATCTCATTATACATTCCCTAGGCAGATATATCAGGTGCTGTTGTTTTTTTGGATAAATCGGTATATATTGCTGAAAAAAATTATAACTAAATGACAATTCTACCAATGGTATACTGATAAAAGATCCGATAATAAAATTTAACAGCGAGTTTCATAAAATTATTCGAACCCTCCTCAAACATTTACTTGCCAAATTTAAATATACTAACGGTTCTCTACTATATATATATGGCCTGGTAAAAATCCATAAGCTAAATAATCCTGTGCCTCTTATTAGAAGTTTTATAGGCTTTTTCTTCCTCCTTGCTTAAATGGGTTTCCAAATATGCCTCCCTATATCCAACTTGTTGGTGCTATTTCTCAATTTCAAAAAGAAAATCGTTTTGATCTTATTGACAAGCTTAACGCCATTCTTTACTCGAGTAGTTTTACACTTGTTAGTTGTAGTTTTGATGTATGCTCTTTGTTAACAAAAGTGTCGAAGGCCGATTCTATGTATTCCTTGTCATTAATTACAGTATACAGATCTTCTCTCCCCTCCCCCCTCCAACTGCCAGTTAATACTTTTATTGACATTATTTCTCTTTGCTGTAGTAAGAAGTGTACGTTTTCGTTCAATGACAAATTTTACCTTCAAAAATTTGCCCTCACGATAATGTCTTGTTCCTTACCCTCTGTTTCCTATATTTATATGAAGTTTTAAGACTAGATTTTTGCTCCAAATTCTATATTGTCCTATTGCTTGGTTTAGATATATTGATAAAATTATTTTTTTATAGCCTAAGTCTAAACATGTCAATAATTTTTAATAACCTTAATTCTCTAGCCGGTTTTATAAAATTCACCCTCGAACTTGATAATATTAGTACGTCGTTCCTTTAATTAGAAAAATATTAAATGAAAATATTTGCCTTCCTAAACCTATGTTATCTTAGTATATTATTTTGCTTGTTTCCTTTTTAATTTTTAATTATTTCATCCCTCCTCTCACCTTCTAGCCTCTTGAATTTCTACGATTTCACTACATATTTCTTTAATTCCTTCTTTCTATTTTATTTTCTTCTTTCTCCGCTCTCTCTAAATCTTTCTAAAGCTCATTTAATCATTTTCCTTGACATTCCTATTATCGTTCTCTGTGTGATTATGTAATTCTCTGATCGTACTAATTTTGTCGTTTGTATTTTGTACATGCCGGTTTGCAAGATGACGCATATTTCATTTTTATTTGTTTATTTTTTCTACAAGTACTTCAAATTTGGTAAATCACGTTCCCTACTATCCCTTTAGTCTATATAGATACTGAGATCTGTTATTATGTCTAGTCCTTGATAATAAACTTGAAAATATTGTTCAAAAGTACTTGGAATCCTCTTTTCATTTTTGACATAAAAAATTTCCATTTTTTATTTGTATTCTTTTTGCCTAAAATAAATTTTGTAGGAAGTTTTGCAGCGATTAATCTGAACTCTGTTCTGATTATTTCTTTCAGTTCCGTAATGTTTATAGATTTGTATGCAAAGCAGTTTTATCAAACTCATAGACAAAAATCCGGGGTTTATAAATTGAGAATGTAATGAGGCCGCTCTATTCTAGGTTTACGAGAATTTTCCAATTTCTCAAAATGTTTGGACAGCCATTATCTCGTCATAACAGATGTGAGTAGTGAAACGCCGTCTTTAGTAGACCTAAATTTATTCAATAAAGATGGATAAAACTGATATTAGCACCTTCCTAATTGTATCATGGAGATTAACGTCATGCTTTTTGCGATGGTCGCATTCTTTCATTGATCTTCATATAAGATTAAACCTTTGTACGAAATTGCTATCTAAATGGTACATTTTCTCGTGAGCAAAGTTTTTTCTTTAACTACTTGTAATTCTGTGGGATTTGTCCTTCAGAACGGAAGGTGCCATGAAGATAAAAATGAGCTTCATCTTACAGCCATGACAAAATAAATGAATGTTGTCCATTTTTAAAAGAGAAAGGAAACTTTCAGCCATTTATCAACTTCCTATTAAGTTTAATAGGATCAAAAGTGCATGTTTTGATTGTATGAGATAAAAGTACTTGTTATGGTAATTAGCTATTGTAAAATGCTTCCTGCACAAACTCTTATCTATTTTAAGATTACTATTATCGAGTCGCCATAAATTGTTGGGATGAAACTCTTTTACAATTTGAAAAATTGAGTGGATTCCTCAAACTTTTCCGATCTCTGCCTTGAAATTTACAAGGAGATTTTAGTTTTGAATTTCATCCTCGTGACCTCCATTGAAATGGAACCTAGCTTTAGAATTGCCTTTGGTTTTTATTTCTTTGAATTTCTATGTCATCAAATTGTGAAAGCCAATACTCGGATCTCGACTAGAAAGATTCGAGGGAAAGGTATCAAGGAAGGTAAATGCGTATGGAAGTTTATTGTAATTAATAATTAATAAGTTGGCAATAAATCTTCTATTAGAAAATGTATTTATTGAATGGCAGCTAAAAGGTTGGATATTTCAATGGTTGAGGTTGAGCATTTCCGAATGGATAAGTTGAAATGGGATTAAGAATTTTTTTACTGGGATCGGTTTAAGACGCGGCGGGTAGATCTCTCTTAAGGGGAAAGTGCGTTGGTGAGGTTACGTTATGCGAGCGTGTGGTAATTGAGTTGCTTGAGTTATAAATATCTGCACGAATTGATTGGGTACGTGCTCGCTTTGGGGTGAGTGATTGTTTCGCCTTGAGTGAGTAAGCCAACGGAGGCAGTCTTGGATGAGTGAAGTTGCTGCTGGGCTATAAAACATGTATGTCCAAGAAGTTGTGTCACTATTCGTGTTGATAAGAGATTAATTAAATCGGTACTTGGTTGCCGAAGCGATCTATCGCGCAAAGGGGTCGAAGTGGTGGTGTCGTCTGGTTAGGTAGTCTTCGGGAACAGTACGTACGTGATAGAGATACTTGGGTCTTTATAATGGGAGTCCTTTATGTTTTCTCCACTGGACTGCTGATGCAGCACATCTTCACTCCGTCTACCATGGGGCAGATAGTTGGGTGGTGGAATATAGCTTCCCAATGTAGTTCTGTCTCTCGGGCACATAGGAAAAGAAGACGTGGAGCTCTGAAACTCAAGTGTGGTGTTGCTCCCCTTGGTTTCCTTTACTCAACTAAGATGGGGTAAAAGTTCGTATAATATAGTACAGAGATTATACATACAAGCATGAACACACATTTTGCCTTCTTCTAAGGAAACGCTTCGCCACAGTTCAAAAACGGAAATTAGCAACGTAAACATCATGGCCTTTCAAAGGTCTCCAACAATGAAGAGCATAAATGAAAACTACCTAAAATAAAATCAACTAATAGATATTCACCCAGTTGAGTACTATCTCCTCATATGGCTTCTCTATGTACCTTCCATACATTATGACTTTGCACTACGTCACCTTTTCTACGTACATCTACATTAAATAAGCTTAACGAATAAGATACCTCAGTTGTTTAACTATGATATTATAATTATATTTACTTTAATTGGAAAATACTATTAGAAATGATTCTCATTAATTTCAGAGTGGAATTGTTGACAATTCTTCTATGCCAAAATCTCGCCTTCTCAAAAATCCATATTGAAATGACCATGTTTACTGTTTGATATTATTCATTCCAATTATACAAAGACTATAGCCAGCTGGTTGGTAGAACAGTGTCTGCTGTTGTTAAAAATGCTAATTCTGAAGCGTCAGTCTTTGTTTGCTTCACGTGTTGCATGAGTGGACTAACTCTGGAATAAAGTTCTCGTTGTCGCTGCGTTTCTCCCCGGTTTCTCCCGTTAACTTTTCAGTTCTCAGGGCGCCTCTACTCACTCGCTTTTATTCCCTAGTCGCCCGTAGCTTTTCACCTGGAGGAATCGCGGGTGCAGTATCCAAGGTGGCGTGGTCGATGAAACTGACTTTGTGTCTGGATAATAAACGTCTAACACAGTGTAACAGAAGTGAAATCACCGCTCTTTAATCGCTGATATAGGGTACATTCAAAGAAAAAAGCCGTAGCAAGTGCACAATCCTCAAATTCAAGAGTTTGAACTCCCGATCTTGGAAAACGAGCAGATGAGATCAAAGACCTTCTTTGATTGAGCGGCTTTTTCTCATATTCTTCCGATGTTATTTTTCTTACAGGGCGTAAAAACTTCTGAGGCTGTCCCATTTTTTCCTGGAAATTGGATCTAGGCTGAGGATGAACGGGCGTTTACACCCTGGGTGCAGAAAACTTATTAGAATGGCGGGCAACGTCATTCGGGAAAAAATGGACTAAGTAGGTTGAGAAGGGAACGTATGATGTTTCCTGAAGATGGCGCGCTAATCCGCCTTACCTTTCCTGCTCACATGTTGGCAGATATCCTCGAGTTCTGCGACCAGTTTTTTTTGGCTAAAATCTGATAGAAAGCGCGGGGTGCATTTCTTAGTGTTTTAAAAAACGTAGATATCATCGTACACCCCTATTTCCATTTTGGTTCGTGTCTTTAGGCGGCAGAGGAAGCTCTGCTTATCTCCTGGGCCCAAATATTGGACCAAACGAATGAAATATCATTGTTGGGACAAGCCTCCATCAATAACTCAGATACCTCACATTAATAAATTTATGAACCTATCACGAATACATTTCACAAGTGGTAGCAATCCAGCTCATTCCGGTAATGCTACAGGTAGAGCACGCGAAGTCTCGGTAAACTGACAGCTTAAACGTGGATGGGATAGCCGGTGTGGGGGAGAGAACTGCCATGAAACTAAGGCTCTTGGGAGTGCCCCATTAAAAAAAATCTGAATCCTGCCAGTATCCTCGATTCGGAGTCGACATAAAAGGATCTGATAAAGTAGAGGAATCAGGTCAAGTCAAAGGTGAAAGACCGGATGCAATGGCCCGTAACATTTGAATTCCGTCCGCTGAATCCGTTATCCACACCTTGGCATGAAGCCCAATAGGCTTACGTGATGCCTTTAATGTAGTCATAGTGGGAGATAAGAAGCGTTGCTCCTGTCGCTCTACTTGCGATGAGCAGGGCGATTCATAAAACACATGATTTCACATGTCAATTCATAATACTCACCATTTCACCCCCAAAAAATCATAGAACGCACAATTTCACGAGGTGATTCATAAAACTTTGGATTTCATTAGGAGACTCATAAAACTCACTAATTCACACGTCAATGCATATAACTCACGATTTCACGAGACGACTCGTAAACGCAGAACTTCACGATGTAATACATAAAACTCAGGATTTTACGGGGTAATTCATTAAACTCCAGATTTCAAGAAATGATTAATAAAACTTTCAATTGCATAAGGCGATTCATAAAAATCGCAAGTTCACGTGGCAATTCATAAATATTACGATTTCACGAAGGGAGAATCATAGCGCCCTCAATTTCACGAAGACATTCATAAAACACAAGATTTAACGAGGAGATTCATAATACTCAAGATCTCACGGTGCGATTCGTGGAAATTAAAATTTCATGAGTCGATCAATAAATCTGATTGTATAAACAGGCGATTCAGAAAACTCACCATTACAAGGTGATTCATAAAACTCATTATTTCATGAAGCGATTCATACAAGGCAGAATTTCCCAAGGCGATTCATAAAACTCACAATTACGAGGCTATCTATTCATTAAATGCACCATTTCACGAGGCGATTCATAAAACGCAACATTCCATGAAGCGATTAATAATACTCACCATTGCATGAAGCGATTCTTAAAACTCACAATTCAAGAGACGTTTCATTAAACTTACCATTTCACGAGAAAATTTATAAAACAGAATTTCAAGAAGCAAATAATTACACTTTCTTTCCATTTCACGACGCGGTTCCCCCAAATCACAATTTCACTAGGCAATTCGTGTAACTTACGATTTCACGAGGCGATTAATAAAACTGACACATGCATGAGGAAATTCCTAAAGCTCAAAATTTCACGAGGCGATTCATAAAAGTCACGATTTCACGATGCGATTAATCAAACTTTCATTCACGACGTGGTTCATAAAACTCCCAACTTTTCGAGTCGATTGAAAAAACTGATGATTTCACGAGGCGATTCGGAGAACTTACAATTTCACGATATAATTTATTAAACTTACGATATCATGAGGAAATTTATAAAACTCATCATTACTAAGCGATTCATAAAACTCATTTCATGACGAGATTCTGAAACTCAGAATTTCAAGAAATGATTGATAAAACTTCAGAGTCGGATTTTATGAGCCGAATCATAAAACTAAATACTTCTCGATGCACCTTTATAAAACTAACAATTATAATAGATTCAAAATTGATTTATAAAACTGACAACTTTACGAGGAAATTCATAAATAAAATTCACAATTCAGCATTTTACACAATTTCACCAGCCGATTCATAAAAGCTTAATTTTTACGAGGTGATTCATAAAATTCACAATTTCACAGGGAGATTATAAAGCTCACAGTTTCAGGACGCGATTAAAAAAAATCACGATTTCACGAGGCGATTCTTAAAACTTACGATTTCACGAGGAGATTCCTAAACCTAACTTTTACACAGGGCAAGTAATGAAACTAATCATTAAGGAGATTCATAAACCTTATGATTTCCCGAGGCGACTCGTAAAACTGACGATTTCACGAAGCTATACTTTAAAACTTTTAATTTCACAATGAGATTCATAAGACTTACGATTTTATGAGGCGATTAATAAAACTTTCCTGTTCAGGACGTGGTTCAGAAAACTCACAATTTCAAAAGTGATTTATAACACTAATGATTTTACGATGCGATTTATACAACTCACGATTTCACCAGGTGATTCATTGAACTCACTATTTGATCAGGAAATTCATATGACTCATGATTTCACGAAACGATTTATAAAACTAATTATTTCACAAGGCATTCATAAAACCCACAATTACGATGGTATTAATGAAATACACCATTTTATGAGGCGATTCATAAAACTTTCTATTTCAGGAGGCGATTCATAAAACGCAACATTTCATCAAGCAATTCATAAATTTCCAAATTTCACGAATCGAATCATAAAACACACTATTTCCCGAAGCAATTTATAAAACTCACAGATTTTCGAGGAGAGTAATAAAACTCACCATTCTGATGCTATTCATATACTCAGCATGTCACGAAGAAATTCATGAGACTCCCGATTTTCCGAGGCGACTCATAAAATGCAGCATTGTAAGAAGCAATTCATAAAAATTCGATTTCACGATGTAATTCATAAAAGTGATATTTCAGGAGGCGATTCACAAAACTCACTATTTGACGAGGGGATTAATAAATTTTCCATTTCATGAAGCGCTTCATAAAACTCACAATTTCTCGATGCGATTAAAAAACTCACAATTTCACGAGGTGATTTATAAAACTCCCACTTTCATGCACAATTCATAAACTGACTAATTGATGAGGAAATTAAGAAAACTCACGATTTTACAATGCGATTCATAAAATTAACAATTTCACAAGGCAATTCATAAAACTCATGAAATCACGAGTCAAATCATAAAACTCAACATTTCACTAGGAAATTCATAAAACTGAAAAATAGAAAGAGATTAATAAAACTTACAGTTTACCGAGGCGATTCATTAAACTCACTATTTCAAGATGCAATTCATTAAACATACCATTTCATGAAGCGATTCATAAAAATCACAATTTGACGAGGTGATTCATAAACCTCACAATTACGAGGCGATTTATAAAAAATATTATTTTACAAGGTAATTCATAGAAATTTAGATTTCACGAGCCGAGTCATAAAACTTATCATTCAACGAGGCGATTTATAAAACTCACTAGTTAAGGATGCGATTCATAAAACTCAAGATTCCATGATGCGATTCCTAAAAGTCTCCATTTCACAAGGCGATTAATAAACTCAAGATTTCCCGAGGTGATTCATAAAACACCATTTCTTGAAGGGTTTCATAAAACTAACAATTTCACGAGGAGATTCATGAAACTAATGAATTGAGACCGCTGTTCATAAAACTTACTATTTCACGATGCGAGTCATAAAACTCAATATTTTTCGAGCTGATTCATAAAAATCACGCTTTCACGAGGCAATTCACAAAATTCACCATTTCATGAGGCTATTCATATAAGGAAACATGTCATGAAGCAATTCATAGAACTTAGCATGTCACGAGGAAAGTCACAAAACTTATGATTTCACGAGGCGATTCATAAAACGTACGAGTTCAGTAGGCGATTCATAAAACTTATAAATTCTACGTGGCATTTATAAAACTCAAAATTTTCGGAGCAGATTCATAAAACTCACGCTTTCACGAGGAAAGTCACAAAACTTATGATTTCACGATGCATATTCATAAAACTCAAAATTTAATGATTGTGATTCATAAAACTCACGATTTCACGTGGATATTCATAAAGCTCACAATTTCTCAAGGCCATTCATTTAACTCACAATATCACGAGGAGATTCATAAACCTTACTATTTCACGAGGCGATTTATAAAACTCACCATTTCATGAAGTTATTTATATAACATCATTTAACGAGCGATTCATGAAACTCACTTTTTCACAATGTGATTCACGAAACTCACGATTTCATGAAGCGCTTCAAAAAAGTCGCAATTTCATAGGGGGATTCATAAACTCAAGAATTCACGAGCCGATTCATAACACTCAGCATGTCAAGAGGAAAGTCACAAAACTCACTATTTCAGGAGGCAATTTATAAAACGTAAAAGTTCAGGAGGCGATTCATAAAACTTACAATTCCACGAAACGATTCAAGAAACTCACCATTTCATGATGCACTTAATAAAACTACCATTTCATGAAATAATTCATAAACTCACAATTTCACGCAATGATTCATAATACTGACTATTTCACTAGGAAATTCATAAAAACTCACTATTACGATGCGATTCAGTAACGTCACATTTTACGAGGCGAATCATAAAACTCGATTTTCATGACGCGATTCATAAAACTCAACCCTCCAACAAGAGATTCAGAAAACTCACAATTTCACGAAGTGCTTTATAAAACTCATAATTTTACGAAGCGATTAATAAAACTTATAGTTTTACGAGGCAATTCATAAACCTCACGATTTCTCGACGAGAATACTAAACCTCATCATTTCACGAGGCGATTCCTAAAGCTGACGATTTATTAAGATATTCATAAAACTCACGATTTCATATGCGTTTTATAAAGTTCATAATTACACGGAAAGATTCATAAACCTCACTCTCTCACGAGGCTATTCCTAAAACTCATTATTTCATTAATATATTCATAAAACTCAAGATTTCACGATGCGATTCATAAAAATCACGATTTCAGGGACGCAATTCATAAAGGTTACAATTTCACGAGGCGATTCATTAAACTCACAATTTCATGAAGATATTTCTAAAAATCAACGAAGCGATTCATAAAACTCACTATTTCACGATATGATTCATAAAACTCAGGATTTTGTTAAGCTATTCATAAAACGCACGATTTCATGAGGCGATTCATAAAACTCACGATTCATAAATGCCACAATTTTACAAGGCGATTCATAAAATCAAGATTTTATAAGGCGATTCATAAAATGTATATATGAGTTCACGAGGCCATTTATAAAACTTATAATGCCACGAGGCGATTTATAAAACTCACCATTTCGCGATGCACTTCGTAAAACTCACTATTTCATGAAGAGTGATTAATAAAACTCACAATTTCAAGCGGCGATTGATAAAACTCACTATTTCAAAAAACAAACAATTCATAAAACTCACCATTACTGGCTATTCATAAAAAATACCATTTGACTTGGCGATTCATAAAACTCGATTCCACGAGCTGATTCATAGACTCATAATTCAACGTGCGATTTAAAAAACTCACAATTTCAGGATGCGATTCATAAAACTCAAGATTTTACCAGGCAATTAATAAAACTTAGGGTGCGTTCGCATCAAGCGAATTGACTCAAATCAATTCATGAAGAATAATTCCAATTTATTATTCGTATTTATTCGCCACGTTAATTCCTATTGAACTGTTTACACCAAACGAATCGAATCGAAAAATTCAGGACGAATCTAAGTCAGTACTTCGCGCGGTCCTATTTTTCCATCAGTCACAGTGAGTCTATCAAGGAGTGAGCGCAATGATGCCGCACGTCCTGATCAATTTAGTTCAAGAGCAACGTGCTATATTTGATCCTTGCCATCCTACGTAACGAGATCGGGATGCCATTGCTGCTTAATAGAAGGAAATTGCTACTGAAATGAAATGCACAGGTGAGTCTTAAGTTTTTATTCACTACAATATTTTACTTACTGAACAACAGAAGAGATGGTTGCAATGCGAGAGATGTTACCGCTAACAATAATAACCTTTGTTAATATATACTACTAGTAATAATACAATAATATGACTAAATTATAATGATAACATAATAGAGCAGTATTTCTGTTAAAATCTTCATACTTTCTTCACGGTCACCACCTTTTCTCACTTCCTTCTTCAGCTATATATGATATGACCATATCTGTTGCGTCGACAAGGAAAATAAAATGAATTAACAAAAAATCCTTCTTATTCTATATAAGATTAATAAAGATTCGATGTGATGTGCTAGCATCAGGTGCAGTTATTTCTTCTGTGGTGACCGTGTATAGCCTATCAACTCTATATAGCCTATCAGTGAATCATTCTGACATGCTCCTCCTGCTTTGACGGTGGTACCAATTGTATCATCATTATCACCACGAAAATTGATATTGTTTTCATGATGAATGGAATTATGAAGTAGACAGATACTTTTAACTATTGCTTCAGATACCTCAGTGCTTGTCTTCATTGTTGCTTTAAGTACACCAAATCCTTTTGTCAACATTCCGAAAGCACATTCTCCTGTCCTCCTATCTCTGCTCATCCTATAGTTGAATACCTTTTTAGAGTAATCTAGGTCCTTTCGAGGTTGAGAGCTCATTATATTAGGCTTTAAAGGAAAAGCTTCATCTCTAATGACATACCCATGCTTGAGTAACTGAAAACTGTACTATCACTGTTTTGGCCATATGATCCCACATCAATCAAAGTGAAACAACATTTGGTATCAGCAACAGACAGTAATATAATAGAATGATACCCTTTATAATTATGGAAAAATGAGCATGCATCAATTAGACATTTCAACGGACAGTGCTTGCCATCGATACTTCCATGCAGTTTGGAGCATTGCATTTCTGAAAAAATGTTCTTGCTATCTCTGTCCAGGGTTGATCATCAAGTACCGGTATTACTGTCGCTGCAGTAATTCGCATAGAGCATTGGTTGCTTCTTTGACAATGTTATGCACTGTACTCTTCCCAGTACGAAACTGGAAGCCAAGGTAAGCAAAGGGTTCTCCAGTAGCAACATGTCTGAAAATAATGGTATACACACTTATAACATTGTTATATTTCTTCTTGCATTTTTTGAAGAGAAAGAGAGCGAGAGAGAAAGAGAGAGAAAAAGAGAGACTGGATCATACAGGGACGAATGAGAGCCTGACCGAATCTCCTATATCTACCATGAACATTATTATTATTATTATTAATATTATTATTAACTTTACTTACAGAAAATGAATGCAGGGAAAAATGGCATCAATTAAGGAGCAACTTCATGAGAAAAAATAGAAGGACTATTACACAACCATCTGGATCAGATAACACCAAAACAAAAAAGGTGGTATTTTATGATGCTATAGAATTTCTCATCCCCTATGTGACGCCACGACTAACTTCTTCTAATGTTCCAACACCGCCTGATGAGGACAAAAGTTACGAGTTAGATGTTGCACCTGACGATACATCAACTTCTGCTACCCTGGATGCACAGATAATGCAAGTTTTCAAGAAACGACAAGTGATCGAAACACCTGTGAAGGTGGAAGCATACCTTCTAACAACCGGTCGACTTCTACACAAAGGAAGAAACCTGACACCATGAAAAGACGTCGCAACGACCTTGCAAATGAAATAGATATGCAAATC
This sequence comes from Ceratothoa steindachneri, assembly GCA_963969495.1. Lineage (NCBI taxonomy): Eukaryota > Metazoa > Arthropoda > Malacostraca > Isopoda > Cymothoidae > Ceratothoa > Ceratothoa steindachneri. Next base: position 171,760,667 of record OZ018329.1, read on the forward strand.
ATAGGGGAGCTGCAGAAGCTGCGATAACAAGGGGCTTCTACTAATTCTAAAAATGAAAATGACCCAGGTTGCCAGGTCTTGTTAAGCCTTTTTCTTCTAATGAAACAACAGCGCCAGCTGACAATTTTGACATCGAGAATATCAGCGGAAAATTTTCAAACGCACCAAAACCAGCCTGGTATCAATACCCAATACGGTTACTGGACTAGGCAACAACTCATACACCATCACCATCTCCTGCTAGCGACAATAGTTCTGAGTACGTTTACTTCTGAGAGCTATCCTATTCTAGTTAGCCTAAACAACGAGTGTATAATGTGTTTTTATTTACATTATTCACAACGAGAAATGAAGGATATATTTTTGCTTATTTTATTCACGACGGAAATAACGAATGTATTTTTGTTTACTTTATTCACAGCAAGAAAAAAAAAGATGTCTATTTTGTTTGATTTAAACCTGCCTCAAATACGAGACCCCTCAATTTGCCTTTATATTCACTAATCCACTTCTTACCTTAGAAAAATGGCCATCATTTTTTCAGATCCAACGGCACGTCGGTAATTAGTATTCTGCTTTCTTATATATGATGCAATCAACTCCACTAAGATTTTAAATTGTTCTATGGTCATCCTGAAGAAATCTAAAAATTTCTCTGGATTGTTTACCAAATCTGGAAATAAATGTCCAAAGCTCCCAAATTCAGGGCTTTTAGCATTAATTTCATACACCCATAAACTTCTTTGACTCCTACGCCTACGCCGCCTCAGCCACAACAACCCCGCTATTCCAGCGAGATCATCTACGTGAATACTCCTAAAAGGCAGCCAGACACACTACTGCTTGTTGAATCTGAAAATTTTACTAAATAAGTGTGAACAGTACAGATTCAAAATTACTCTAGATAAATTATTCACCATGAATTGATTCAATTCGATTCGCTTGTTGTGAACGTAGTTAACTTACAGTTTCACGAGGCGATTCATAAAACTCAAGATTCATAATGCAATTCATATAACTCAGGATTTCACGAGGCGATTTATTAATCTCAAATTTCAAGAGGCGATTCCTAAACCTAACAATTTCATGGGGAGATTCATGAAACACATAATTCCACGAGGCGATTTAGAAAACTCAACAGTTCATGAAGCGATTCATAAAACCCACCATTTCACGCGGCAATTTATAAAACACAGTATTTCACTATGTAATTGTTAAAAACTCCCCATTACGAGGCGATTTAGAAGAGGTTCTTTTTCACGAGGCGATTCATAAAACTCACCATTTCACGATGTTATTCGTAAAACTCAAGATTCACGGCGCCATTTACAAATCTCCATTTAACGAGGCGATTCATAAACCTAACGATTTCACAAGGAAATTCATAAACCTCACCATTTCGCGAGGCGATTCATAAAATTCGCAATTTCCAGAGACGATTCATAATACTTACAGTTTTATAGTGCGGTATATACATACTTTAAGTTCTCTACTGTATTTAGTGTTAGCATTCGTTGTGCTAATTTTTACCTTAGAAATTTTAAGAAGGAGAGAATTAATGTATGAAATTTTATCCCCTGCAATATGAGAAAATTGGATTTTTAGCATGCCCTCCCCTTCTTGCTACTCCTCCATGAATATGTAAACTGGTTCTTCTCGACAGATTCTGAACTCACCAGGAACCATGAGAGCGGATTGCGCCCTCATCCTCGGTAACCTTCGCGTACAATCAACGAAGATTCTGCGCGTTAGAAGAAGACTCATATCTTACGTCAATTCCCACTCGTCTCAAGGTAATACCAATTTATATTGACGCTTTCGAAGCTCCAATAAAATATACAAGCAGCCAATTAATTACCAGGATCCTTGCAAGATACCCCATCCTTGTTGCTGAAAGGGCTAGGTTCAGTAGACGCAATATATGTTTTTTTGTGTTCCCCCAATACTCCCTCGTAAAGCTATTTATTGTTCATACATTTCAATTCCAGTAACTTTAAAATTTTTCTATGAAACCCCTTTTCAAATACTTTATGGCGGAAATGCCTTCATTTTAGGGATTTTTTCAGGAAAGTTAGTTTGTAGAGGTACACAAGTAAATGGACTTGAAATCGACTAAGGGTCCTTCTGCATCTCTATGTATATAGGGCAGGAAGGTTAAGTGTGCATAAAACAAACATTGTGTTTTTCTTATGCAAGCCATCAAATTTAGCTCAAACGCGAAGTAGAAAAGATATATTTATTATGTATTTTACGCCTTTATAAACCATCCTGCACTCTTTTTAACCTCTCCCACCTTCTTAGATACACGTTGCACACTGGGAATATGAAGCCAAAACAGTATTTGAAAAATAAAACATTTGTATATATTTATTATTAATTTTACCAAAATTCAAATTTTGTATGGGTACTCACCAGAGAAGATATTAGAACTTCCATGATGACGATGAATTAGCTGTGTAGTACTAAACGATTTAGGTGATGACGACTTTGAGATAAATATACTATACTGCCCTGCAAAGAAGAGCATCGCATCTCTTTGTCGTAGATGATATCCGTAGCTTCAGTTTTCGCTGAAGGCGAAGGGCCTCTTTTAATTGCGGGTGATGAATGGAATGATGGGCTGCTGTTTTTTTCTGAGACAGGAGATTTTTATATACTTCAATAGCGCCGTTAATTTCATCTTTAAATGCTAACGCACAAATTATATGGGGATCCTATTCGTTAGCCATTTTCTCAAGTTCAATTTGCTATTCTAACCTTAGTTGTGAGGCGTTCCAAGGATAGTCCAAGTTATCTTTTATCCCCTTAATCATCTTGTTTCTCTTCTTCTTATTATCTTACTACTTTCTTCATATCCGTCATGTTTTCCTCAATTAACCGATTTGAATGAGTTTCGACCAGGTCATTAACGTCGTCGTGAATCATATCGATAAACCGAACTGAGCAAGGCAAGATGCGGAATCCTTTGATCAGCGCCCGGTCTGAACAGTGTGCTCTGATTGGTCTCGTCTCGGCCAATAGGCTTTAACCGCGATATACATTCGATCCCCCCCTATTCGCGGAAGATAGGCCCCACGAACCCTCGCGAATATTGAAAAACCGCGGATAGTTGATGCTACCCCTAAAACACCACTAACCCTTCCCAAACATCGTAATACTCTTCCCATATTATTTCATGAAGTTATGTTTTGTCATATTCATACACACAGTACGAAGTAAAGTATCAGAATAGATTAAATTATTTTATTGTATAATGTTTACTCACCTGGAGATAGTTTTGTTTTGATTGAAGAATAATGATTGATGACTGATGATTGTAGATGATGTTACCTGTGCATTTCTGCTGTCTTAAGGCAAAAAGCATTAACTGCAAAATTGTCAATTTTGGGAAAACGCAAAAAACGGATTTCGGCCTCAAATAAGGATCTGATAACATTAATCGTATTTGTTTTGTTTTTTGGTAATTGTAAGCATTCATCTATATGAATCTTGCAATATAATTTGGTTTAATCAGTTAATAACTTCAATATATTCAAATTTGTCCAGCAAATTTTGACTGAATGCTTTTTACCTGAAAACAGTTATAATAATTGGGTCATCTTATAATAAAATGATTTTTGTGGAAAAATGGTATAGGTATACCTATATCTAAATAATTGATAGGTACCTATTATATCATTAGACTCTATTGGTAAATACATATTTTATCCTTTTAACTTTTACCAGAAAAGTTTGGAAAGGAAAATAAAAAAAAACATTGTAAAGCAATATTATTACAGAAAACAGAAAGAAAACATTGTAGACAACATAACTAGGTAGGTAATTGAAAATATTTTTTCCTTAGTTAATGCAGGAAACCTAAAAATAAAAAAAATCTTTGGTAAAACTTTACTTTTCCTACATACCTAATTGCAGCAAACAAAAGACAACACGATAATGAAAAAGAAATATTTGCAAAAATAATGAAAATTATGGCAAATCTTATAACTGGATAATAGAGCAAAAATAGTTCAAAAGTATACCTAGGTATATGAATAGAGTTACCTACCTATACGTAAGAATAACAATTTAATTTTTTTTCCAACAAACAAAATCTTGCAATTATTGAAACCTCATTGCTGCATACGTAATGTCAGCAATAAAAAGAAAAAAAATGGGGTTTATACGCTTCCAAGAAGATTTGGGCTGTTCTTGCTTTCTGGTAAATTGATCCAAAATTTTTTCCTGTTTTCAGGCATTAAACTTACAAGCTTGTCTAAAATATTTTCTTTCTTTTTTGAAGATAAGCCTCTTGGGCAATCTGACATAGGTTTTTCCAATAATTTTTTGTGAAATTTAAACTAGCATGAACAAAGTCTGCAACTTTAAAGTCTCCCTTGTAGTTGGTTTTATATTTTAAGATACAGCTACACTTTTCAAATTTTGCTTCCACAATCTCTGCTAACAATGGAAGGTTTGTTTCTTTCATCCCTTCACGTAGCCGAGTTTTTCTCTTGACCGAAATATCCGGAATATCGTTAAAACAGGCACTAAAATTAATATCTAATACTTTCAAATTTTTAACGGATGCATCAATAACTGATTTCAAATCTTGATAGTCATAGATATTATCCTTTTTCCTAATATTTTTTTCTATGTGGCCGTGGATGCCATCGGCGGCCATGAAGGTGTGCCCAGGCACTAGATACTTAAAGGTGATGCTATTGACTTGTTCACTGGTGTTAACAAGGATTATCATTGTGCTGTAAAGTGCCCAATTCTTATTTTGGGCGGCGCAATTGCCAGCCCAAAAAATGAAATTAGCAGCATCTCTTTCTGTTCTTATTAAGTCTAATAAGCATTGGCCACATGTTCCTTGTTTCGGCCAGCAATTGATTCTGTCCAGAGGACTGCATAATGATTATAAGTTGATTTTTCTTTTTGGCCGATACATGCAAATGTCTCATTAAAAATTATCAGGCGTGGAGTAAATACACTTAAAGGTGATGCTATTGACTTGTTCACTGGTGTTAACAAGGATTATCATTGCGCTGTAAAGTGCCCAATTCTTATTTTGGGCGGCGCAATTGCCAGCCCAAAAAATTAAATTAGCAGCATCTCTTTCTGTTCTTATTAAGTCTAAATAAGCATTGGCCACATGTTCCTTGTTTCAGCCAGCAATTGATTCTGTCCAGAGGACTGCATAATGATTATAAGTTGATTTTTCTTTTTGGCCGATACATGCAAATGTCTCATTAAAAATTATCAGGCGTGGAGTAAATACACAAGTTTTTAAACCTTTCATAATAGGTAAAAGAAGTATCTTTTGCATATCAACAGCAAAAACTTGGGTTGTAGAATCCCATTTTTGAGAGCAATCGTAATAATATGCTCTTTGTGCATCTTTTGCAAGTTCATTATGCATAGTCCATTTTGCTTTCAGTGATTCATCTAATATACCTGAATAATTTTTAAAATATAAACAGGTGTCGCAAAGATCAGTAGAGTCAGTTCCAAATCCAATATTTAGTTTGTTAAACACTCTTGAGTATGTAGCGTAGGAGCAAAAATCAGGGTTCTCTTCAATAAAGGTTTTATATAAATCCTTCACTGTTAATTCAGGGGATAAATATCTTCTATTTGGAGCGTGCTCCCTCCTATAATGCGAAATTTGGGGGATTCATCTTTTCTATGTGATCAATAATGATTTCTTCATTTTTCTTGTTGCTAGGTTCATGTTTTCCCCTCATATCAAAAAACTCAAAATCACTTAAAGAATTAGATCCACCTAAACTAGTAGAAGCTTTTTTAAACACATCCAAAATAATGCGATTACTTGAAAAGCCTATTGTGTGTAAAAACATTGTCTGACACACTTTGAATTCTGACCCTGACTCATTTAAGAAAGTGTATACGAAGGTGCATGACTTTGTAAAGCATGAGGAATTGGAGCGTCTGCGCTCAGTCGTGGGGTTTTTCTTTATTCTTCCTAAAAGCCACTGCTTTTGAACAGATTTGTCCATTTTCCAAAACTCACTATGTATGGTATTCCGCAATTCAGGAGAAGTGGATTTAGTACACTGTTGCTTACACGAATCTTTGCAGGGAGGAAGCAATAGATGTTTTTCTCTTTGAGCTTCTAATTGAGCTTTAGCTGTTCGTAATCTCTTTGATTTTTTTCTTTCATCAGCTGCTGCAGTTTCTTGACTATTTTGTTCAGGGGGAAGAAGTTGAATATTCTGAGAGTGTTCTTGAGGGCTTTGTTCCAGGAGAAGAAGTTGATTATTCTGAGATGGTTCTTGATGATTTTGCTCAAGGGGAATTTGAATGTTCTAAGAAACTTCTTGATGTTCATTTTCATCTATACTCCTATTTGATTCAGCATTATCATCATTTGGAATTACTCCACTGTAAAGGATAAAAAAAAATTATTAGCTTATTAATTATATAGAAAATGATATATAAAATTGAGCTATATATATTATATATGTATATACTATGATATAAGTCTGATCTTATCTGTGTGTGTGTGTGTCACACTCTGCAGAGCCTAAATGGGGGCGTATTGAGAAAAAAAATATATATATCATCTTATGTAATTTGGGGCTGCGGGGTGCTTAAAACTATTTCCAAGTCCGTATGACCAATGGTTAAAAAGTTATGAACCAAAAACTTGATCTATATATAACTTTTACATGCACAAAAAGACATCCAAAACTCTATTTCACATAAATTTTAGTATATTAACCTCACTAATTTAAGAGAAATTGTACAAAGAATCATGTTGTGCTCAAACAAAGGAAATGATTTCTCGGAAAAGCACTGTCTTTTGTTAAACAGCTGTACAATTTTTATTTCTTTCATTCTTGAAAAATACAGGGTGGGCCAAAAAAAAGGGGTATTATTAAAAAATTTACTTAAAATTTATTTTTATATTTTTAAAACTAAACCATAGATAATGTTAGGTTTAAAAATAGGTATAGAAAAATAAAGTTTTAGTCAGTCTTTTAATAATGGCCCCTTTTTTTGGCCCACCCTGTATATTTAAAAACAAAAAAAATGTTAGGTTGACATTCAACATTAACATTAGCTATAGAATTTAAACATAATATCATCAGTTAAAAAGAAGTTACTCACCTTTTCCTCAATTCCCTAAAAACGGCTTGTGCACTGGTAAACATTACGAAACAATTTATTCAGACCTTTCAATTAGAAGGACAGAAGTGAAATGAAATCCCTCTTTCAAATTATGATCGAGATATAGGTACCTGCAATTAATCATGTTTTGCTTTGTTCAAACCGATCAGAACCTGCAGAAACATGACGGAATTGCAGCTCAGGCTGAGGTCTCAATGCGAATCATATTGTATAATCTACTTAATGCATTTTGTCTGCAACTTGCTATGGGAATTCACATTGACATTTGCAGGCAAAACGCATTATCTAGCTAAAAATTTTGTATTTAATGCTTTCTGCCTGAATAATCCTTTTATTTTAGGTGGAGATAATGCTATTTGAGCTCTCTTAAAATTTTAATGAATTAAATAGCATAACTGGCAACCTTCTAGTTAGATGCGTCTCGTCGAGACGAATCCAACGGTACCAAAATCTCAAAAATCACATTTTTGCAGTTAATGCTTTTTGCCTCAAGACGGCAGATTTCCATGATGACGATGACAATAATGATGAATATAACTGCAGAGGGAAGCTGAGGAGATTCTAATTATCTTCAGACTCCTTTGCAGTAAACAGCGGGGAAGAAGGAGGAGGAGGAAAATTTTCTCCAGAAGTAGAGGGCGTAGTTTTGGGTGAGGTTAGGGGTTCAGGCTTTTTACACGGGGTGAAGAACACTGTAATGAGCAATTGAGATCGTTGCTTTTTCATGTTCTGTAGCATGCCCCAGTAAGGGCCCATAGCAAGATTAAAGCTATTTTGTGCCTTCATGGAACGAACCCTGTGAGGGTCCCAGGATTCCAAATTTGCCTGAACACTTTTAATTCTTCTCTGAAGATCGGCTAGCCTCTCTAACGTAAGCCCAACTTCAGCTTAGACTTCCTTGAGATCTGAACGCTGATTGGCTGGAATCGTCCCGTCTCAGCCAACTAACACTTACGTTTTATGACTGTGTACGTAGGTTTCCGCGTATGTCTGGAAATGGTGCAAATTTTGAATTTTAAGGCCACGCAAAATTTTACGAGGATAGTTGAAGGTGCGGATGACGAAACCGCGAATAGCCGAGGGTCGACTGTATCTATATATGTTGTTGCAGCTCAACAAAATGAATGAACGGAAAGACATCTTTCCTTGCTAACTGCGTAGAATTCTTAGTTGAAGTACTGCGGCAATTTACCTCAGAAATTCGGTAAAGGAGCTAACATTTTGGGTAAGTTAGAAAGATGCCTACCAGAATTGGTTTCTATTCATAGAAACCACTATTACAAAAGAGAGCTATACGTTGTACTTATATCACCATTTATCATCACTACTAATCTTCCTTTTTTTTAGCGCCCCCCTACATGAAATATTACCGTATCGGAGGGGATTGCCATTCATGTTTCGTTCCAACTATTCCGGGCAGTTGCTAAGGCATTATTGGGGGCATTGGGGAAAGCTCGTTTGAGGAGTAGCCCACAGCTGATACAATGTCAGAAACCATTCCAGACAAGGGAAGGACTGCATCCTCCGCTGCTCATCCCAGCAGGGGCCCATTCCAGTACCATATAGGGACATGCAGCCGTCTCTATGGTATGTTAGGATGCAGTGGCGATTAAAATATACTCAGAGGGGCGGCGTTGTCAATAAGTCCGCCATACAATAACACCTCCGAGAGGATCCCCCTGGATTCATCTCATCCATCGTTATCATTCATCTTAAAGGCAATTTCCCTTTTCATTCAGGAGGTGGTTTAGTTAGCGGGGGGATGTTCTCCCAAAGGCAAATAACCCCCGAAAAACTTTTTAAGAAACAACCTAAAAACTTAAACATACACATTAGTGAGTCCCTATATACCAGAAAAGACCAGGGCTAGAACATAGTGCGCTACCCTCTTAAATGGGTGCTCATCGCCAGAATGGCAACCCAAAATGCCGCGAGCGTCACATTGAGATCCCTAAGCGGCCTCGAAAAACCGGACAAGGAAGAGGTATTTGAAACCATATTCGGCAAATTAAGCATCACAATCCTTTGACTACTAGACATGGAAACTGCATTTGTCGTAATATGCGAAAAGAAGGAAGAAATAGAGACACTCACAGAGAAGGAAGGGGTAAAAGCTCTGAAGGACATAATTCTACAGCCAAGCACCCCTCCTCAAATCCAAGCACACGGAAGCGTGATTTGCAGATGGCTGGATCCCTGGATCGGCCACTACACTAAAGAAGAAATCAAAGAGGAAATAGAAAGGAACCAGAAATAGGCAGGGTTTGTTGAAATAATTAAATTTAGAAACAGAAAGACAACACTGAATATCATCACTTGTTTAAAATAATCTTTTCAGATATGCAGATGGCGACAAAGGCGAAAGAGAAAGGGTTACTTCTCTTCAATGCAAAAATAAGCGGTGAGCAAATCGAACGAGAGGAATTCACTCTTATGTAAATTTGCTTTATATGCTTTAGACTCAAGCACCCCACTACGAAGTATTGCAAGGAGCATGAATTGACCTGTTCTGTTGTAGCCTAAAAAGATACGGTTGGGGCAAATGCCCAGCAGCAGAAGTGAAATGCGCAAACTGTGGACAAAAACACGGGCAATGGCGATGTCCTGCCCCAGAAAGAAAGAGATCCTGAAGAGAAATGCGGAAGAGAAAAGAGCAGAAGGAATCAGGAGGGCGAATACCTCCTACGCCCAAGCGGCAAAAGGCGCCCCCACTGGAAATGTCAAGAACGTCACACAAAAAAAATATCTGAAGATTGGCAACGAAAACACGACGAAAATCCTCAAGTGCATACTATATGCCCACGTGAGGAATCTGACGAACCCAGGCTGCTTCCCTAATAGAAGAAGAAACACACACACACATAAAAGACACAAGCACTAGACAACACACATCGAAAACATAAATAACATTAAAAATAGTTACAATTAACGTTAATGGATGGGAAGGAAAACACATTCCCTACGGAAACATATTCCGTACAGTGGAGCTCTACCTGATCCTTATCACTGAACACGGTGTTAACACGAATACAAATGAATAAAGATACAAAATTACACCTTTATGAATACAGACCACAGACAGGATCGTTACGACGGCGCAGCCATTACGATCCAAAAAAACATTACATACAGAACACTTCCAAACATAGAAGAGTCATTTGTGGCAGTTGAAATACCAACACTGGTGGGAAACTTGACCGTGGTGGCTGCCTATCAACTACTACGTCACAAATACCTGCTGATTACCAACTTTTACACTTTTTTTCGGGCGCAAGAAACTAGCATTGCTCGTCGGTGATCTAAACACCAGATGCAGAGCGTCAGGATACGGAAGCACCGACCAAAGGAGAAGAAACCTAGAGTTATTACTCGAAAGTGACAGACTCCAGAGTGTTGGGCCGGATTTCCCGACCTTCTTAACACATCATTCGGAAACTAAACCAGACGTGGTATTATGAGCAAAAACTTCCCCTTTAATATTAGCAATGAGCCCGGACCAGTTGTACCGAGCTACCACATTTCGATTATCACCCCAATCTCGCTTGCCCGACTACTCAAGCTCGCCCCACTTAGAAAAGTTAGGCTGAAGCAAACTGGGAGTATATAGAGAGATACTCAGTACATACCAACCAGCTTACCTGTGAGACGCTAATCTCGAAGAGATTGACGAGGAGATAAATAAGACCACCAATCTCCTCATACAAGCCAAACGAGATGAGAGAAATCACCCGGGAACATAGAGAAATATATGAAGAGATCGGCAGGGCAGGCACCAATCTGGAAAGGACAGCCAGAATGAAACAACTAGGAGAGGAGCTACAGAACATACTAATTGAAAAGCAAAGAGCAATCTGGAATGACATATTTGTGGGGTGGACAGGGAGGGCAAAACTGTAAGATTTTGGAACAACATCTGAAGATTTAGGGGAGTGCCTGCCAGATCCAGAACTCAAATCAAGGATGGATACGACATCATTGAGGACACAGAGTCTCTCGAGAAATAATTTATAACGCACTGGAAAGAGGTATTCGCTATATCCATTGAGGAGAACGACGACTTCGATCGAAGCTTGATGACTTCGGCACAGTGATAGATAGAACCCACCCACACCCGCAAGTATCTCAAGAAAAAAATATGGTTAGCCACGGACGCCCACTAACTCTCGAACAGAACTTAAACACCATAAGGTCCTCCAAGTAGAGGGCAACAGGCTGGTCTGAAATTATGAAAAACAACTCGCAAATGCTCCAAGGCAATTATTCAGGGTTTGGCGAACAAAATGAACGCTACTTCGAATATAGGTTACTTCCTTGACGGGTACAAGATGGCCAAAATCATCTTAATCCCGATGGGAAACAAGCCCCCAGACCAGGTGGCTAACTATTGCCCGATCTCTCTTCTTGATTTGCAGGGAAAGAGCTTTGAAAATATTAAAGCAGATTGGGTACAGGCGTAACTGAGCGAGTCAGGATCGCACAACCCCCCAAAACACGAGTTTCGTAGAAAAAGCCACATCGATACGGCACTGGTGCTCCTAACAGAGAAAGTAGCATATTCCCTAGCAAACGGGTGCTATGTAGACATTGTGCTGATGGACGTGCAGAAAGCCTTCGATAAATTCTGGCTGAATGGACTTCAATACAAGATCCTGAACCACCAGCTCGACCTTATCCCTGAAAGGATCCTCTGTTACCTTGTCATGGACAGAAGGGCATGTCTCATGATTGAGGGCTACAGAGGACCTGAATTCGAACTAAGGGCGGCGTTCCCTAGGGAAGCTTCCTGAGTCCACTGCTTTAACTGGTCTTAACCATCGACCTCTCAACTCCGGTGCACAAGGGAACGATGTATCTGCAATTTTCAGAGAGAAAAGCAGGGGCACTGGCAGCTCGCCCGATAGCGGAAATCAATAACATCAACCAGTACGAGAGACGATAGAAAATCAGGACCAACAGGGACAAATTCAAAATCGTTCTGTTGAACCGCAAGTTGACATTGCCCATCATCATAGAAAGGAGGAGATATGGCTACTCCGCCGAAGGCACCGTCCTGGGCCTTAAAGATCTCTGACCATGGATATATATATATATATATATATATATATATATATATATATATATATATATATATATATATATAAATATATATATATATATGTATATATATATATATGTGTGTGTGTGTGTATATGTGTGTGTGTTAGTTGTTGCCACCAACAGCTTCAATTTAAGTTTCAATGGGAAAACAATAAAGAAGAGTGGACTGAAAGACATGTTCCTTAGTTATTTTTTAGAGATACGATGCAACATTTGACTTAACATTCATCTTTCGCCTTTTTAGAAATACAAAAGATAAGATACAAAATTTGTTTAGGAATTAAATATTTAAAATGAATACAGATTAAGAATTATAGGTAAAATCACGTTAGAATTAAGAATGAAAGGCAGATAAAGTTATAACCAATGCCTAGGAAAAACAAAACCATAATAGAAATATAGTGCACATAATATGTGCTCACAAAAACCCATGAAGTAGCAATGTATACACTCAGCCAATGTAAATAAATTTATGTGTGTGAAACGAAACAAAAAGAAACTCAAATGAAACATTGTAACTGTTAACAGGATATTTTAGAACCGTTCCCATTTTGATTTCACTAAAGACCAAAGTCGATGTAAAAAGGTACACTGGGAATGAGATTAACTATTATGTGGTTACAAAAGGTAACCTTAAAATTGGTTAGCCCGATCATAACGACACTCGGTGAGCATCAAATTACAACCACAATATTATATTTCTATTTTGTTAAGGATGACGAAAAAAGGCGTTTGACCAGATTTCACCGCTTCAGTATATTTTCTCACGAGAGTAAAGGTTTTCAAAAGTATTATATATATATATATACATATATATATATATATATATATATATATATATATATATATATATATATATATATATATATATATATATCTGTATGTTTGTAAATGTGTCCAAGTATAAAAAGAGCAAATCAAGGGGTAGAGAGATCATTCATTCGAGAGAAATTATTTCGAAGATCAGTTTCAGATATCGCTCGGGTCATGCCAATCAAATCATTTACTCCGCATTAGGAGATAGCATTTACGCAAATGATCTTACATCATGACGAGTCTTATTCATTCATCGTACCAAAGCACGAACATTAAGAGAGTTTTTATTTACACATCATCAAAGATAAGCCCGTGAAATCGATAATCAATCTAATTCGAACTCCTCCTCCATTTTCTACCCAAAGCCAATAAATAAATAGAACTGAAGTCTTCTTGTTTTCATCACCATTCTGCTCGAAGGCAAAATCATTTTAGAATTTCTGCTCATTGCCCAGCCAAAAATATTCATCATTACCATTTGGAGTCAGGTAATAATTTCTCGGAACGTTATCGTACCACCCAAATCCGGTTTAACGATCAACGTTTCGCAACAATCTTATAGGGAGCGCAAAGCAAAGAGGATCACAAAATGAAGTGGAATACAAATATATCTGGTGACCAACGACCAGATCCTTTCATTATCCAAACCTCCCCCTTCCCATAGAAGACATAGATGGAAACTGCGATATCCAAGTTGAATCTGAGATAGGAGAAATGTGAGATGAAAAAGATAAGTTTCTATACATAGTATTAGTTATAGAAGGATAAATATGGTGGAAGAAGAATCGCAATTGAGTGAGGGAGATACCATTTTGATGTATAGCGATTCTGAGATGCAAAGTGATAGGGGGGTTGGATTTGAGTCGAAAATCTTGAAATCATTCAGAGATGGAATGATTGAAGGCTTTTTAACCTCAGGAGGCTTCAAGCAAAAACCAAGGTCATGACAGATATCGTTAGAGACCTTTTTTGGCGGATGGTTGTGCCCTCATCGCTGAATTGGAAGCTAACATGCAGCTAAGCGTTGATAAGTTCGCCAATGACTGCAGTAACTTTGGCCTTACCGTCACACATAGAAAACTAAAGATATGCACCAGCCAGCCCCAGGGAAATTATACATGGCCCAACATCACACTCAAGGATTAGAGACTCGATGTAGTGGACCGGTTCAATTACCTCGGCAGTACATTGTCACGAAATGTTACCATCGACGACAAAATGAACGTTAGGATTGCGAGAGCGAGTGTAACCTTTGGCAGACTATAGGCCAATGTATGGAACAGAAGAGGCATCAGTCTTGAAACCAAGCTGAAGGTATACTAAGAAATAATACTCCCTACACTACTCTACACATGCGAAACGTAGATGGTGTACCAACGTCACGCCAAAAAGCTAAACCACTTCCACACAATATGCCTCAGAAAGCTGATGAATATGAGATGGCAGTACAGGATTCCTGACACAGTGGTGCTCGCGCAAGCTACCCTTCACAGCATCTCCACTATCCCACTATACTGATGCAGTCCTAGCTGCGGTTAGATGGGCATGTTGTTCTCATACCAGACCAATGGCTTCCCAAGAGACACTTCTAGGGCGAGCTATAACAAGGGAAGACGTCACATACGGGTCGAAAAAGCTCTTCAAAGTCACTCTAAAAGCATCACTGAAACCATTTGACATCAACACTCACTCCTTGGAGAGTCTAGAATGGACTTAGGTCATTGGCGTTCTGTGGTGTTAGACCAAATGGACTGCTTCGGCAATTCAGAAGAAGCAGCCTAGTGGGACACGGGTGAGTAGTCTTCCTGAGGATGCGCCATTATTACCTCTCCTCACTATCAACAAAATTTCCGTGCACAGATTGGGCTGCGCAGATATCTACACACCCACAAATACGCGTCATCAAACCCCCTCCCCTCCATCCCCACTAGCTGGATGACAACGATGGTCTTCATCGAAATCTATAGGCAATACAAGATTATTACTTTCTTAAATCATTTTAGTCATTCCTGAAGAAGTTATCTAAAATAGGCAGTTCAATTCTTAAGTATATTAAGTTCAATTTTTTAATCATATAACAATATATTTGTTTTTAGATTCTAGGTAGTTATCAATTTATTTTTTCGTCACAGACTACCCTTGGCTGATAAGAAGGAAACCATACGGACAATACTCAAAGCGAGTTTTTAGCATATGGCCGTATACAGTCTCCAAACAATATAACAAAACCAATATGTCGCATATGCATGACAGAACTTTCTAACGATAGTTATTCGCTCAGGTAAACTTAACTATCATCTGGAGAGTAACCTTAAGGAAAATAAAGAATAATCATTAGATTATTTCCAAAAACTTGGTGATAATTTTCAAAGACTGAGCACTGTTACTTCCTTAATCCGCAAATATCAGAATAAATTAGACAAATGTTTCATCGCATCCTATGAAACTTCCAAGCTAATAGCAAACCCGGAAAACCTCATACTATTGGTGAAGATTTGATTTTGCCCTCAATATATGTGGTGGTTTCCACCGTTATGCAACATCCTCAAGAAATTACCGAATCTTTTCCGTTGAGCAACAATAGAGAATCAAAGCGCATCGAGAAAATGGTATAGTATATTGAAAATCAACAAGTTGCACTTTTACAAGTAACGAATTTTGCGTTACAGATTGATGAAACACCCTAATAATCAAGCTATTATTATGGCGTATGTTAGTTTTTTAATGATAAAAGTGAGCTCAAGGAAGAAATGCATTTTTATCGCAGTCATGTGACAGGTAGCAAAGGAGCAACAATATTTAAAGAAGTATTGGACAATTTACAAAAAAAAGATCTTCCAATGGGTAACCTCATAGCATGTACAAAGAATGGTGCTGCTGCTATGGTAGATAGATACAGGGGCTTTAATGCATATTTAAAAGAGACGGTTCGTAATGTGTTTTCCATACACTGCTTGGTTATCGCCAACATTTAATTGCCAAAAATTGGGGAGGACATTTGAAAGATGTTCTTGATAATGTAATAAAGGTTGTCAATCTTATCAAGTCAAATCCATTTCAAGATCGTCTTTTCCGCCGAGTTTGCAGTAATAATGAAGAGGTTAGAAAACCAATTTTGCATACCGAGGTGAGATGGTTATCTAAAAGTAATTGTCTGCGTCGCTTCGTTTAACTATGGGAAAGTGTCAAATTAATCTTCAATGGCACACAACTTGGAGAAAAAATCATAGCTGCCAATTCCAACACTTTCTACCTTTTAGGTATACAGGTTGAGGGAGAAAGGTTGCCCGATTTCAAAGGTAAATAAAAAACAAACACATGATCATACGAGAAAAAACTTTGAACCATGTCCCGTCGAATTGCACTGATTTCCTGAGGTATTTTGCTGCGCTTAGATTTTCTACAGATGCTGGTCGGTGTCGATACATTCGTGATTTGAGGTGCCCCAATAGAAAAAAATCACAAAGGGCTAACTAAATTCGGGGAATGTGGAGGCCACCTAATATCGCTTCGCAGAGAAACAAGATGACCCAGAAACATGTCACGGAGGACTCTGAGTGAACGTCGAGACTTATGCGATGTGGCACCATCTTGTTGGAACCATACATCATCCGGATTATGAGCGGCGAGTAACTGGACGAGTTAAGGATGGAGAAACCTTTCGAGGAGTTCACAATAACGGTCCAATGTAACAGTTAATTTAATACCTTCTTCGAAAAAATAAGGACCCAACACACCGAAATCACACATGGCACACCAGACAGTAACCTTCGCACTGTGGAACGGTCGTTCGTGGAGTTCACGGGGGTTATTGACTGCCCAGTATCGAAAGTTCTGTTTATTCACCCTCCCCGATAAATGGAAGTACGCTTCATCACCGCAGATCAGAACAATTGTTGGGAGTTACAAGGAGTTAAAAGGAAAGAAAGTACCCCAGGAGACCTTACGGTCCATTCAAAGAGGGTAACTTTGGACTAGCAATCGAGCGTGCACATTACTGCTCAATTGTTATGCGTCCCTAAACGGCCACTTTTCAAGACTTTGTCTAGTCTTGACTTGAACTGGTCAACAGATTCACTGTTGAAAACTTCCACTGGAAGTGCGTTCCACTTACCGCAGATACTGTAGGTGAAAAAAATTCCACACAGATTGCGGTTGTAACGCTTCAGTTCAAGTTTGAAGCCGTGATTGCGCGTTCTGTTCTCACTCAGTGTGAAAATATCCCGGTAGTCAACATTGTCGAACCCTCGAAGTATTTTGAAAACCTCGATGAGCTGACCACGCAGTTTACGGGTTTCCATCGAAAACAGATCTAATTCCCTTAGTCTATCCTCATAACTTTTATGTTGGATAGAGGGAATCAGCTTGGTTGCCCTGGTTTGTACGCGTTCCAATCTCGCGATGTCCGTTCGCAATGAAGGATTCCGAAATTCTACGGCATACTCCAGGTGCGGTCGGACAAGTGAGTTGTACAGGCACAGTACAATCTCCTGGTTCCGATAACCAAACTGGCGCTTAATATAGCCTAGCATCCTTTGGGCCTTTTTCTCCGCCTCAATGCACTGTTTCGAGAACTTGAAGTCACTAGTGATTGTTACACCCAAGTCCTTCTCAGTGTCGGTGGATTCAATAGCAGTGGCCTTAAGAATATACTGAGATTGGGGGTTTCTGTGGCCGATATGCATCACTTTGCATTTGTTCACGTTAAAAGGCATTTGCCACGTTTCCGACCACTCCCCAATCTTCCCAAGATCTTCCTGCAGGCAGGCAGTATTTCCATCCTTTGCAACGTTCATACCAAGCTTGGTATCGTCGGAAAATTTGGAAATCTTGGCAACCATGTCACCGTCCATGTCGTTGACGTAGATGATGAATAGTAGTGGTCCCAGGACAGAACCTTGAAGCACCCCGCTAGTAACGGGCACCCACTCAGAAGACTATCCATTGACCCCCACCCATTGCCGTCTGCCACTTAGCCAGTTTTCGATCCAGCCGGCTACCTTTCAGTCTATGCCCAGCGCTCACACTTTCCGGAGAAGGCAGTGGTGTGGTACCTTATCAAAGGCTTTCTGAAAGTCTAGCTAGACCACATCCACCGCCCTGTCCCGATCGTGCTCACGGAATTCGAAGTGGAAGAAGTCAGACTGATAGGTCGGTAGTTCGACGGTTGGTTATGGTCTCCTTTCTTGAAGATAGAAGTCACCTCCGCCTCATGCCAGTCTCTAGTAACGCATTTGGTCCGGATTGACATGTTGAAAATTGCGCTCAGGTGTCGTGACACTTGATCGCGCACTTCTTTCAAACACTTTAGGTAAAAACCCATCCGAGCCAGGTGACTTATTCCTTATTAGGTCACTGATCTTCTTTTTGATTTCTCCTTCGGTAAAGTCCATATCCTCCAGCTTTTCCCCCGAGTAGGAATCCGTCGGCTGGGGGATGGGACCACACTCTTCAGTAAACACTGAAGAGAAGTAGTCGTTGAGGAGGTTAGCATTTTCTGTATCTGAATGCTTTAATTCCCCCTCCTCATTCCTCAAAGGGCCAATCGTTCGACGGATTGGTTTACGGCTGTTTACATATCCAAATAACTCTTTGGGATTCTATTTACAGAGTCTCGCCACTCAGAGCTCCTCAGACCGCTTAGCCGCTCTTATGCTGGACTTCACTCTCCTGGCTAGCTTCTGGTATTCGTCAAAGTCAACGAAGATCTTCGATTGCCGGTACACAGTTCTCTTCTCCCTAAGCAGTTGGCCGATTTCTCGATTAAACCACTTTGGTTGAACAGAAGACCGACATGGGAATTTCAGAGGGATGAAACACGATTAAAGACTCATGAATGTGGTTTTGAAACTATTCCACGACTGTTCAACAGCATCGCACACTTCTAGCCTCACGTCAGTCAGTCCAGCACGAAGGCTTGCAAAGTCTGCTCTTCCCAAGTCAAGTTTCCTTGATTGACTGGCAACAGACCTTATCTTCGGGATCTTGACGCTAAATCTCACTAGCTGGTGATCACTGCCACTGAGCTCTTCGCCTACAGAGAGATCCTCAACGATATCATCCTCAGAGGTGAAGACCAAGTCGAGGATATTGTCTCCTCTCGTCGGTTTTCGGACCCATTGAGTGAGGAACTCGTTGTTGGCGAACTCCAAGATTAGCACGCTCTCGCCACAGGCTGCTCTGGTTTCCCAGTCAACTTGGCTGTTGAAATCGCCTATAACGATGCCTTGAATCAGCTCACCCAGCAGCTGGTACAGTTCCCTGTCCTTCTCAACGGGTTGGAAAGGGGGTCTGTAAAGCACCAGGGTCCTGTATCTGACAGGACCGATCTCTAGGTCAACGCCTAGGAGCTCGTGGTTGGATATAACGTTGAAGTTCGTAGATTTGATTGTATCCTTGACATACAACATTACACCGCCACCCTCTCTGTCTGGCCTATCTTTGTTGAAGAGTTGGTAGCCAGGAACCGTGAATTCGCCTTCGAATTCTCTGTTTGAGGTTTTTATCCACGATTCGGTTATGGCTACCATTTCGGGTTCTTCCGTCGCTACGAGGCCACGGAGCTCAGAAAACTTGTTCCTGATTGACCTCGCATTGAACGGAAGAACTTTCAGGCAGTCCCCTAATGTAGGACCCCCTATACTCTTCCGTTTCTTGGCTTCTTTTTTGTCGCGGTGGCACCATTTTTGACAACCTCCGAGAAGGTTGTTTGGGGAGTGACTCGGGCGTACTGGCGTACGTCCGCCTTCCCAATGGGCCGGACACTCCTTTGGGTGCGCTCTACGACATCCTGGATGAGGTTAGCTAGGAACGCAATGCCCTTAAAGGAGAGGTGCACCCCGTCCCTTTTGTAGAGGTCTTTTCTACCATAGAATACGGCGTACGGGTCGACAAAAAATACACCCTCCGCTGTACAGAGGTCTGCAAGGCGCCTGTTTAGCGACATGTTCCTCAAGTGGGCAGTCCAGCTTTGAACCCACCTCGGAAGCATCCCCACCACGACGCGTCTGCGGGTTTTCAATCCACAGTCGTCAACAGCGCCCATAACTGTCCTCATAATCTCGCCTGTAGGGCCTACCCTACCTCCTCTGAGGTAGAGGTCGTTGCTACTTACCATAATGGCAACGACTGAAGTCTCTGAAATCTGAGACTTCTCGGCCTCAGCTCTTACCTGCTTATTCCCACAGCTTGGGAGGCAGCTCACCTTAACGCTTGTGCGAAGGCGGGCCGCTACAGGGGCTTCAGACCCCGTGCTTGAGAATCACCAATAAGGGTGACTCTTGCACATTTGTCTGCAGACGACTTAGTCTTTCCTTTCGGAGGCAACTTGCCGCTTCCCTCTTGTATCTCTAAATTTTTTTTTCTTCTTTTTCTTATTCTTCCTCTTCTTCTTCTTCTTTTCTTTCTTTGTTATCTCTTTTTTTGTTTCCCGTTTCTCTTCTCTGCTTCTAATTTCTCGTCCTCTGTTTCCACTTTCTTTTCTTTCCTTTCTACTTTCTCTTCTTCTCTTTCTACTCTCTCTTCTTCTATTTCTACTTTCTCTTCTTTCTTCTTTCTTTTCTTCTTTTTGGCTCGTTGAGGAAGCCTTCTCGCCTGAGCATCTGCATCTCTCTGTTTTTAAGAGTTGAACTTCCCTTTTAAGGAGGGATTTCTCCTCTCTCAGTTGAGCGATGCTCTCGCCCAGGCGCTTCTTGAGTTCGCAGAAGTCACAGACACTGACGGCATCTGTGAGCTCCTTACAACTCCTGCCCCCAAAGTCTTCACTCCATCTGTAGACTTTGCATATTTTGCAGGTTAGCTTTCGAAACGGAGGACCATTCTTCTTCGCCACCTTACAAAAATCTCGGACCATACGCATTGAAAAAAAGGTTTTTGGTGAACTGGTTCTCTGATTTTTCGACAGGGGTGCTTGAGGTGTAACTGTCTTCCTACTAAGCCCTACTAATCAACTAAAAACGGCTAGACTTGAGGCAAATAGTAAAGCTAAGTGCCCACGACTTTATCCGAGATCTTTAGCTGATCTGGCAACCAGCAAGGCACAAAAGCTCTCTTACCAAAATCAGTTGAGCCTTTATTCACCAAGTAGCGGTCACAGGGAGCTGGTCAGGCAATTACACGTTAGGAGAAAGCTTCTAAGGGGTACCTAGCATTTCTCCATTAATCGTACCCCAAACGCCTGAGATCCCTTCAATCTCAGTCTCTTGTAACCTATGAGTGCTCCAAGGCGTTATTTAAAGAGGTTCCAAAGCCTCTCTTCTCACGCGACATAAGGGAGCTGGTGAGGCCCTTATTAATAAACAACTTATGTGTAATAGAGATGAAGGTTTGTTTTTTGTTATTGGGTTTTTGTTTTAATTTTCTGACAGTTGAAGAGAGTTGGTGAAACTTAGTACTACCGGATTGAAGAGGTTGGTAGGGGGATGCAAGGAGACGCATCAAAGAAGTGGTGGAGAAGTTTGACAACAATTAGTCTGGATCCTACTACAACCACCTTACTGGCATGGGTGACCCTACCGGGCTAAAAGTCCCCCAGCTTAGCTAGTTTAACTCAGGCAGATCACGCAAGCTCTCTCACCGACGACAAGGTGGTTGTGTTGAGAGGATGGTCTTGAGTATGTCCCGACACAAAGTTGTGCGGGTTTCATAATCCCTCTTGCTTAGCTTCTGTACAAGCATCATCTTGTAGGGATGCATGTGGAGAGACCTGTGTAAGATTCTGCACATGTGTAAGGTAGATGCGTGTTTTCGTGCGGAACGTCTGGGAGACTGCTCTATTGAAGCTGTCACAGCTGGAACATTTCCTGTCTCTGTAGCGGTCCTAAGACGGCCAGGATTTTTCTTGTTTAAAGCGGATGAATTTTGTCTAAAGTTCGAAACCCACCAACGAATTGTTTTTCCATCCGGTTCGGGATCATGACGACGAAGCGCAAAGTGTCTTTGGAAGGAACGTTGTGGCATTACGACGGACTCACCGTTCTTAAGAATCTCTTCCACAACAAATGCACGATGCGCTCCACTCCAAGCCATGGTGGGTACTACCTGAAACAGAAAATAAATGAGATTTAATATACTTCATAGAGATATGAAGTTTTTTCTTGTAACTTCATATGTTTGTTTTTTATTAACCTTTGAAATCAAGGCAACCTGTCTGCCCTACCCTGTATTTAAAAAGCTAAATATGCTTAACAAACAGCCTAAAGGAAAACATATGAATCTTTCAAATTGAAAGGAGGCTATCAGTGCTTTTACTGGAAAGCTTCTTTTGTCGAAGATTAATATCGTGCGTAAGGAGTTGCTACATTTTCTAACTAATGCCACTCTTTAGAAGCTGCATGAAGAGGATCTTTTCATTTACATCGATCATTTGAAAAGAAAGCACGATGGTAGACCCTTTGAGACAAATACAGCTAATATTGACATTATACTACAAGGAAACCTCGTTGAGTTGCAGAGTAATCAAACTGCTCAAGATAAATTTAAACTTGGACTCCATAACTTTAAAAAGTAATGAAATAGCAGCCAAATTTCCCTTGCTGTGGGAAAATGTTAAATTATATATTATTGCCTTCCGAGTGTCCTTACTAGTAGAATGAGGTTTTAGCAGATTCTCTCAGCTATTATCAAAGGAACGAAACCGCTTAGAATTGTAAGTCGAGGCGATCTTAGTAGGTCGTTAACAAGCATGGATTTTGACATAGAATAAATTGCTCAGCTGCATTAGTCACAAGGATCTCATTGAATAAATGCTTTGAAACTCAATTTTGTTATAGTTTTTTTCTGACTTTGAAAAGGGTTTTATATTTTGAAGCAATAGAATTTCATGTTTGTCTTTAATTTTATATTTTTTATTTGCCAGCGAAAGTTTTTTGTTATCATCATCATCACTAACTATAATTTAAGAAGGGGATCTTTTTGAGTATTTGATTAATAATTTCATCTTAGTTTGGTTATTACTTATGTTTTTTTATCAAAGTTATTTCTAATAATTCTTTTATAAAATCCCCCAAAAAATTGGTGAGGTTTATAAATGAATATAAGTATCGAAATTTTGTGAATTTTTTAACCATGGATGCTTTTTTTAGATTTTAAAATTTAATCTTAGTAGCGAAGTACAAGCCTGGTATATTATATTAGAAAATTATGAAAATATATAATGTTTATAAATGTTTTTTCATTGTAAATGCAAAATATTGCTATCTTTATTGAATATATTATGCCTATGTAAAATGGAAGTATTGGGGGGCTATAATAATTTCATAGGCCCCAGAACAATTCCGGGTTCAAAGTGGACCATACATTAAAAGAGATTGAGAAACCCGGGACTAGATGACATTCATCTGTAGGGGTGCGAAGATGTATCAGAGAGAAAATTCCTTACAATCGATAATATAAATAGCCCATTAAATTACCAACTCAGGACGGACTCGCCGTAGCGTGACGGCAGAGTGCTGGCATTTCGATTCAAAGACCCGCGATCGAAACTCAAAAGTTCGCAATTTTACGAAGAAAATTCACAAAAAAAAGGGAGACCACGGAAAACGCTTTAAGAACAACTCAATAAGACTCAAGATAAATGGATCGCCTCAAGAAAGAAAAACGGAAGAAAACGACTTCAAGGGCTAACTCATCAAATCAACAAGAAATCATCACGTCATCAAGAATCAAGGAGAAATCATCACGTCATCAAGAATCAAGGAGAAATCATCACGTCATTAATAATTAAGAAGAAATCATCACGTCATCAAGATTGGAAGGAATCATCACATCTAGATAAAGTCAATTTAATATGAAGATACATCAAGAAAAGAAAACAAAGATCAAGAACTAACCCAGCCAACTTTAAGGAGAAGGAATCAGCCAAAAAGAATACCAAGAGTCAGATAAATGGAAGAAAATGTTTGAAGCGGGCAACTTCAGTCCAGAAGAAATAAATAGATTCGAATATAGAAATCCCAAGATGAAGAATGATATTTGATAAATAAATAAAAGATAATAAGGAAGCCCCCCCTCCATACATCTTCGAGTATTGAAAGAGTGTGCCTCTGAACTCACAGCTGTGCTTCGTCGTCTACTCTACTTTTGTGTAAAAATAAAAACTTTTTTCATCCTCTTGGAAACAGACTTTGATACATCCAATCGTTAAAGAAAGTAGCTGGTCTAACACTTCTAACAATCGTCCTGTTTCTCTGACAACTGATTGTAGAAGGATACCCGTTTTTTCCATCCTTGCAATGCTTAGCACGTTGCTGAAAGCCACGTGGTTAGCCAGAACCCACGTGGCCGAGAGTCACATGGCGAAGCAAGCCCAAATGTCCCCCTCCCCATCTTACTATC
This sequence comes from Ceratothoa steindachneri, assembly GCA_963969495.1. Classification (NCBI taxonomy): domain Eukaryota; kingdom Metazoa; phylum Arthropoda; class Malacostraca; order Isopoda; family Cymothoidae; genus Ceratothoa; species Ceratothoa steindachneri. The sequence continues at coordinate 171,785,051 of OZ018329.1, forward strand.
CAAGTAGAGTGTGGAGAACATCCCTTACGTGGTGGTAAACTCTAGCATTTTCCCCCGCTGAGATAGAGAGAGGGGGTAAAAGAACTGTTTATCGCTGACAGTTTGTCGCCTCAGCTGCACCCTGGGAATTCCATAAAGTGGGGGTTATTCACCATCTCCCGCATGAGGAGAGACTACATATTTAAACCCCTCAGCCGCCTTGGAACATCAGTAAAAAACAAGGCTTGATCGCAAGAATACACCCCTCGTCCCAAGTCGGTGTTTTTGTGTATACCCAACCGAGGCTTGACACTCTCTCCCCGGTAAGGCATCCACGGCCAAATTAAAGAATCTGCCCCCGCCGTCTTCTGTAGCAGCTGCGCCGGATTACTCCTTAGAGTCCTCGAAGCACTCAGTCCCGTCAAAGTTACCTCTCCCGAGAATCACTAATGATTCCAGCTCCCCCTAGAGCCCCAGCTAAGGTTAGAACTTACGCCTTCACAGCCCCAAAAGTAAGGTGCCCACCATACCCTTCCTTCCCACTCTTCTCCTGACGATCCATCCTTTGAAGACGCCGACAAGGTCGTCTCGCCGAGCCCCTACTTTCCTTTAAGCCTCCTTGAAGTCGCTGTCGCCCTCCGACCCGTAAGCCCCCCTTTTCTTCCTTTACTCTTGTGAGCCCATTTGGATCTGAGCAGGTAGCTCGAAACTAATTAAAAGGAATTAAATTTTCACACAGGTAACAATAAATCATTATCCAACCTTTACTTTTCCTCTATATTATTTTGAACATTTTTAATTTGTAAATAAAATTTATATTTTCTAATGTTTATCTTTAATTAACCTGAACGTCACTCTCGACCTCGTTATTCAAATCTCGCCAACCTCGGACTCGACCTGATTAGTTAAGCGTATTGACTCCGCGCATCAACGTAGTGTTCATGTATTGGACGGTTCACTTTAATAGCCTGAGCTCTCCCCCTTCTTTTCGCTCACACTTTTGCTGTTTATCAATGATTTTCTCTTATCCACAAATAACACGATGTACTGATATGCGGATTATTCATCACCTCATTCATCTACATCTTTCAATTCTGATCCCTCCTCTTTCACTCGTGCTGTGTCTCATTTCTGTGTAACTACCACGATTAACTCAGAATTGTACATGATTTCTGAGCGAGGCAGGCATAATCTTGTTAATTTTAACTCCTCCGAAATATCCCTAATTAATCTCCTTTTGATCACGTGTTTGGCTTTCGTAAAGCTAGGTCAACTGAACATATACTTTCCTATCTCACTAATCTCCGGTCAACAACTTGAAAAATTTTGAGAAGCCATATGTAGTTGCCCAAGATAGTTCCAATGCTTTTGACAAGATTTGGCATCGTGGTCTAATTTTGAACCACATCTCACTTTGGTTTCCTTCCTTCATTAGACTCCTTGATTTCTAGCTTTAGCGCTGACCACTTGATCTTTGTTTATGTCGATAAATTTGCCTGTCCTATTTTCTCTAACAACATTGTTCTTGCTCAATGTTATGTCTTGTTTCCCACACATTTCCTTTAGTGTATCAAAGATTTCCTCTTATCCACAAATAACACGATCTACTCATATGCGGATGATTCATCTCTTTATTCATCTACATCTTTTAATTCTGCTCCCTCATCTTTCACACGTGTTGTCGCTCATTTCTGTGTAACTATCTCGATTAACTCAGACTTGGATATTATTTCTGAGTAAGGCAGACATAATCATGTTAATTTTAATCCCTCCAAGATCCCTAATAACACTCACGTTAACTCTGATGGTTCGATAATTTTTATGATTTACTGGTTGTTACTGAAAAATCTAATCTATCTTAGGAATAGCTAGCATGACTCTAAGAAACATGGTGTCCTGTTCAGATGTCAAAAATTATATTTTCTTCTAAGTAATTGTTTCGATTATGCAAAAGACTGTTGTATCCCTTTCTGGAGTACTGCTCTCACATTTGGGATGGTACTAGCTCTGAACACTTATCTGGTAAAGTTAAATCCAAAGCTGTCCTTCTCCTAATCTGTCCAAGACAATCCTCGACACTTGACTCCTTTGCCTTTGGCTCTGGTTTCAGTTGGCTTTTCATCTTCTACTTTGGTCAATGCTTCCGTGAAGTAGCCGCATCCGTAGCCCCGCCCCTATCCAGAACACGAGATTGATCGCAGGTTTCTAAATCGCATGTTTATTGTGTGGCGACGAGGAAATCAAGGCTGAGCTGCTCTGATGCTTCCTTCTTTCATCGCACACCAAATATTGGGAACTCTTTACTTTTTAATGTGTTTTTCTAGAGCTACAATATGTTACGTTTCCAACAAAAGGTCATTCACTTTCTCAAAATCCCTGAATACTCTTCCAACGTCTCTTTTCTGTTTCCTAAATCTATACACATTTCAACTTAGACTAGGCTATGATGTGGACATTAGCCCTTGCTAGGTACCTTCAACATAAAAATACTTTCTCAAATAACCTAAACACAAAGGATAATTTTTAATCGTTTATTAAGATAAATTATAGTTGGTTTATATTTTACTTAAAATTCATATATATAGTCAAATTCTTTTTAATTTCCCTCAAATTAAAATTCGTCACACCTTTATAATTAAACAGACAAAGTTAATTATAATTAGTACAACACCTTTAGTCGTAATAACTTGCTGGTGCGTGATATATAGCCCTTTATGTACAAGCATTTGGCCTCGTTCTTTTGGGACCTTTTTCATTCCTCGTGGACATAGGCTACGAATTTGATTATGGTCTTGGGCTTGCGTAGATGAACAGTGTTCTCAGATCAAACACATAGATTTGGGATTTAGGTCAGGTAACTGCGATGGTCATTCCAACATGTTCCATGGCTTAATCTCCAGTCATTCTTTGCTGGATTTGACGTATTTCCGACAGTTAGCCTACTGGAGAGTACATTGCGTCCATGTTACAAATTCTCTCTGAACGCCTAAAGTTTATGTTAGTAGTTCCTGGCAGTGTAGTGTTTAAGAGTGGAAGGAGCGTTATTTTTCTTCTATGCCTACTTGTCCTGTCTTCAAATGAATTGTTAGTATATTTCCACAAAAAGCTCCAGTTTCCTTTCGTCGGTCAAGAATAGATTCGCCGAGAAGTTCACTGGCTTGTCTAGAAGGCTGGTAACTTACTGTAAACGTTTTCGCTTTTATCTAGCGGTCAGTAGTGAAGTTCGTCTCATCTTGCTATTCGTGTTTAGAGCCATTCGCCGTGTAACATAAACTGTATAATGTACCTCTTTCGTGGTCAGTGAGGGTTTTTCTTCACCTTTCTCTTCGTGAAGAGTAGGAAAGCTCGCTGGATAGTTCAGGTAGCGATTCCACTCTAGCTGTAGCTTTTTACTTCTGTTCAAAGCCTGCAATGGTGTTTTTCGAATTATTCAACTTGTTTGCTGTTTTCTTTCATCCATTCTCTTGCTTATGTAAGCGAATAATGTCTTGTCTAGTCCATCGGAGAAATTTTTATATCTTTCTCATCTTCAGCGCCGTTTGTACGAATGGCGAATACTAAATATACTCATGGAAAACATATGTCGTTGACACTCATCTTTACTCAGTAGCCGGCAAAAATAAACGATTTCTTATAGAGGTGTAAATAATGTTGATGAGAAGAAATTACTAAAATCAAATAATAATTTGTCTTCGTACTAGTTCATTAAAATTGAGAGAGGATGGGAGAACAATTTTGATCTCAACTGCCTTTACTAAGGAAATATAGTATCATTTACTTCTTAACATTTTCTTTCTTAAAGAAAGAAATGTCAAGTAGCATTGAAGACTTTAGGGCCACTTCGCGTGGAAATAGATGTTACTGGAAGTCACTCTAATAAGGACCCCATTGGCATGTGTATTGTGGCTTTCGCTGCTTTGGAAACTTCTTTCTAGATCAATCATTTTTTTTTTGTTACGGCAACATTATTAGTAGCTTACATGATTTTACGTCACAGATGACTTATTTAAACATTATTATTGCGATATCCAATCAGTGCTGGCCTCGAAATTTGATTTTCCAATTGAAATATATTTTATTGGCAATCTTCCTCGTAAAAAAATACAAACAACGAAAAGAATGAAAAATTTCCCGCAATTTCAGACAATTCTGAACATAAAACTCCATTTTTTTCTGATTTTACAGTTAAAATGCTAAAAAAAACTGGAATGGAACTCTAGGTTAATTAATTTTTGTTTGTTTTGCAGATTCAGCGTGTGTTTGGCGAATATACTTCCTAGCATCCCTTCCGCTATACTACATGACTTTTCTATAATATCGGAATCCTTCAGCACCATTCAATTCTAATGGACGCAACAACTGTTATATAGCTTCCCGCGAAAGAAAAATAAATAATTCGAGTGATTTTTCCGCTGATCTTTTCTCTATTTGAGATCTTTTATTTAACGTATCGTATAGCAGCCCCCTGATTGACCCGAATCGAGACTCACCAAACCCCATGTGGCTTAACATCGTTGGACTCAGATGCGGTGTTTCCTCTCGGCTAAGCAGAGGACTCCTCTTTCGAAAGTGTGTAGAATAATTTAAAATGGCGTTCCTTACGGAATTCTAATCTTTTGTTTATCAATATGTGCTAAATATAAACTAGGACTGTGTTGTTCAGTAAAGTTCGCCTACTAGGCAAGCTGCACCTTTGTGTTTTTAATATTACCTGATCAGACTGTGAGACTCAACATATTTGTGAGACCGCACATGAGACGTCAAAAATCATACATGATACAAACCGCTTGAATTTTTGAATAGGAAAAAAGTATATAGTGTTAAATACTTCCTATACTTATATTTTTATAATTCTAAATGATCCGCTTAACGATAAACGAAAAATATAATAACAAAAATTGGAGGCGATGAGAAGAGATGGAAAAATATTGATTCAAATCAAGAAAAGTATTACAGAGTGTGTGATATAACTATTATCTAAGTAGATAATCCATCCCAAGTTTGATTATTGAAGACTTCAAAGAACGTTCGCAATTCCTCATCACTCTCTTTCGGAGCAATCACCAAACTCGGTATGGGTTTAAGGAGAGAACTTTTACCATTAATTTATCGAATGAGTTCACGTAATCAAAGCCACAGAAAAGGGACATCTTTCTCAAGTCATGCAAAACAAAAGACCAATTTATTTGACTAGAACATTTAACTGAAATTAGTATTTATAAATTCCTCTTCCGGGTTTTTTACGTTGAAATCTCGCTATATTTTTATTTCCAATAATAAAGAATATCTTAAGCAACCTACTCAAACAGCTATTCTAGGCTGTTTAATTGTTTCAGATCAATGAAAACGGACAGAGGTCTTTAGCATGATTCGACTTATAGATCCACCAAATACCCTATGGGTTATACATGAAACGGAAAAGCAATCAAACACTACTCATATAAACTCACTTGAACTGGAGTGTTTTACCTAATGGATTATAAATAATAAATTGCGTGCGTATGCTCCCGGTAAACCTGAAAATGATTAATTTCGAAAAGAGAAGCGGAGCCAAAAGAAAAAGAGAATTATCCTTACACGCGACAGGAAACTCATCACTTACCTGGATCACTTACCTGGTAGGGCCTCCCGATCCGGTGTCCAATCAGTCGGCCACGGCAAGGGGGACCCAGGAAGTAGAGCATGAATAAAAAGGAGCAATAATGACTGATTGATTGTATCTGTCTGTGAGAATAGCTATTAGGAGGGCTATTAACATGGAGTAAATCATAGAGGTGGTGTGTAGAATAATGGATGGGATGGAGGTGTGGTTTAGTCTGAATAGTCAAAAAGTCTAACTCTGATGGTACTGTGAAGGGAGTGTTTGAAAGCATTTAAGGATAGAGCTCCTACTACCTGGGAGAGAAGGGAGTTCCACAGAGAAGCTACTCTGCAAGAGAAGAACCTTCTGTAGGCCTCCATGTGGGCATGCTGGATCTGAATTTTGTATCTGTGGCCTCTGCCTCTCTCTGATGGTTGAGTTGGTGGGCAAGAAAAAGAGGTCTTCAGGCTTAATGGAGCCCAGACCATGGAAGATTCAGTAGCAATAGATCAGGTCGTGCCTTAGGATCCGCCCCTTCGTGGAGAATAAATCAAGTTGTTGGAGTCTTTCTGAGTAGGAATTGCCGGACTGCCTGTGGACCTGTTTAGTCCACCTGCGTTGTACTTTCTCGGGGAGTCGGAGGTCAGATATATAGTTAGTATTCCATACTGGGGCAGCAAAGTCGATAATGGGGTGGATGTCGCTTACTAATAGTGCTGCCATGAATTGGGTTGTGCGACAGACTGTGGATTTCAAAAGGTTTGGCGCAACGCCTCCAGCCTTGGATACTGTCAGCCTGGTGTGATGGTGGAATTTTAGGTCTGTGTCGACTTTTACTCCTAGGTCCTTGTGCGACGAAACCCGCTTGACAAGCCTTCCATCCAAGAAGTAGAGATGGTCTGCGGTTTGGTGGGAAGGAAAGAACCTAGGGTGGACACACTTGTCTGGTGCAAACCTCAGGCCCCAAGACTGGGAGGTATTGGCGAGAATGTTGATGTTGTGTTGGAGGATTTCTGATTGGGCTTGGTTGTCGAAGAAGGCGAAGTGGAGATAAAACTTGAGGTCATCAGCCTACATCTTGAACTTGCAGGTAAGCTGAGAGCCAATGTGGTTGATGAAGACAAGAAAGAGAAGGTTGGCAAGGACTGAACCTTGTGAAACGCCGCGAAGAACAGGCTGTGCGTCGCTCTTGTGACCACTAATAGTGACTATCATAAATCGATTGAGTAAGAAGCTTTCAATCCAGCGGAGCAGGTTCCCCGAGATACCCAGGTCTCTCAGCTTGTCGATGAGGACCACATGGTGGACTCTGTCAAAGTCTTTAATAAAATCAAATAGAATGAGGTCGACAATGTGGCCTTGGTCGTACCAGTAGGTGATGTAATTCTAGGTGAGGAGTAGCTGGTCTGTGACTGATCCCATGGTGCGAAATCCATGCTCGCTGTCGTCGAGGACTGTGTGGTCATCCAGAAATATAAGCATGACCTTGGTTATGAGGCGTTCCATGGACTTGAATGGGATAGGGCTGAGGCTTATACGGTGGTAGTTCAGAGGGTTGGTTCTGGATCCTTTCTCGAAGATCGGGGTCAAAGGCTGAGTCGAGTTTGAGGGTTTTGAGTAGATGCTCAATTGCCTGAACCCGAAAGAGGACGTTTGAGATGGTGGCAGGGTAGTGTTGATGGGGGTAGGGATTGTCGAGATCCTCACTGATAAAAGCCAAGGAGAAAGCATCAGCAAATACATCAGGGGGGCCCAGCTTTGATCGGTCATTCTTCTTGTGCCGGATGTAAGAGTAGAATAGCTTGGGTCTAGTGGGCCGGCAGTCAATCAGGTTCTGTTCGTAGTTTGCCTGGGCAGTAGTGGTGGATGTTCGGAGGCATTTTAACTTTACCACATAATTTAATTGCACGTTAGAGAGTTTGCCACTTTGGGGGGCAAGCCTGGTTGATATGATTAATTAATAGCTCATAAGAATTGTATGTTTTGAATTAAATATATATTGGAAGAGTATATATATATATATATATATATATATATATATATATATATATATATATATATATATATACGGTTGCAGTCTACATCATTGGTAACGTTATTAACTTTAACTTGTATTCTCTTTATTCTCCTACCAAGTTTACATGCACCCATATAAACATGTATGTATATATAATAGTACGAGATGGAGATAGAAAGATAGAAAAAAGGGTAAAGGGATTGAAGTAGTTGAAGATCCCTGGTGAAAGGGTATCACAGCAGTTTTTGTTCTCATTTCGGCTTTATTCTTAATGTCTTTTTCCTTTTATTCTACATCTGAGTACTCTGTATTTCATGTTACTTCTGTTTTTCTTAGTTTGTGTTAGTAATATATGTTTGGTTATGTGTTTTGTTTTGTTTTGTTTCCTGTAGTTTCTTTGTGACATTCAAGCCTTTGTGAGCATTTGTTTGTGTGTGTTCCTCTCGGTGATTGTATTTTATTTGTATTTTTCGTGTCCTTTTAATTATTAGTTTCTTTGTGCTGAAGTTAGTTTTTCGTTAACCCATAGGTGTGGAATTAGGTGTAGATAGTTTTTTCTTATCTTTCACTCCGTTCTTTCCTGCTAGTAAAGTTCCTCATCCTTTTGTATCTATCCTCTAATGAAATGTGACTGTCTCTTTGGCTGATTTCGTGCGTCATGCATCCTGCAACTTTCTCTCAGATTTTACGAGCTCTTTTTGAATTTCGATGTTAATTATAGACAGCTGTTGCTCTTGGTGTAGGTCCCTCTGCCTTCTTCTTTCGCTCCTCCTAACGTTGGAGTGCTGCTTTATTTTGTACTCTTTAGAGAGATCTCATTTGTTTGGGGAGACTTGTGTGCATAGGTATAAGTGGGTATAGCAGCTGTGATTTGATGAGCGCGTTGTATATTTTCTTTTTTGGGTGCGATGTTCATTTTTCTGAATCTGTAGAGCTTGTTGAGCATGGCCTTCGCTCGCGCTGCTGTTTGAGCAACTTCGCAACCGTAACCACTCACTTCTACCTATATTGAGTACTAGCACCGTTCCCTCCCTACTGTAGGGAATGCGGTTATCATCAAGTTCTATGTGGCCCTGTTTTCTAAGGAAAAGGGGTATCACCTGAAACTTTTGGGTGTTTGTGGAGATTTTACACCTTCTCTCGTACCTGTTGACGTGGTCGATTTCCCTAGATGTTAGATGTGCCAATGAAATGAAATGGAAAGTGGGAAAGAAATTTGAAGATACTCGTGCCCCACCCCCCGACCGGGCAATCTTAGAGGAGAGAACCGGTCGGAGTGGGCGAGGGTGAGTCCCGATTTCTCCGTGTTTCCCCGGCACTCTCTTTTCTCTAGCCTCGAAGGCACCAAGGGAAGAGAGCCTGACAGCACGGGAAAGGAGGGGACAGAGTGAAATGAAGTCAAAGAGGTAATAGTTCACCGAGTTGGCCTGTGGACCTGCATAATGCGAGACCAGGAGCATGGTGTTTTATGTTTTCCTATATCTTTCCTTGTTATTATTAGCTTACCTGTCCCTGGTGTTAATGTTTGGCCCAACTTTAGATATCGATAAAAGAGGAAGATGACTGAAGCGGAAAGAAGTTGAATGTTTGCAGAGTGGTGCAAGTTTGCGTGGAGGTCACGCTAATCTCTGTACTATAAACTAATTTTAGAGTTAAGTTTGAAATAAGTAAGAGTTAAAGTATGTATTTTTGATTATTTCTGTGTTAGTTTTGTTGTAATGGCATGTATGTACTAGGCGTTAAAAGCATTGTTAGCACCGCTTTATTTTCTGCTATGTTATTAACTCAAGTTTCTCTGAGCATGTGTTGTCTTCATCCTGCTCCTTGTGCTATTTGATTATTTAGTGCCTCTCGTATTCTTTGTTGTGTTTTTCTATACTTTTCTTGGCTCTTTTCTCGATTATTTTATTTAGTAGTTCTCTTTTCGCTGCGCTGTGTAAGTCTCTTTGTTTTCTTCTCTCTAAGCGTCGTGTATTCGTAATAATGTATACTGATTTATTCTGTATACTTGGCATTTTTATTAGGTTGCTTCTTAAAGCCCGTATAGATGGCATTTGTAGAAAGAATTGTGGCTGAGGTTGAGGTTGGCTTATAGTCGTTTGCGGGGTTGTTCATGCTGCGGTGGCGTATGTTTGTTTGAGAAGACCATATCTGCAGTTTTCTTGCATTTAATCTTTTCTCTGCGGATAGTACACTGCATACTCATTATTCTATGTGGTCCTGAGCAGTTTTGATACTTCGTTTCTTTTGAAACACAGCGTATCCATGCGTTTCTTTTCTGTCCTGTCTGTATTACGAACATAGATTCTTGTCTTTATCTGGGCAATCTCAGATGAGGTGATCCTCTATTTTGTAGCACGAGAAGCAAGTTATTTATTGGTAGTATTACTCTTGCGTTATTTGAGAAGAGGCAATAACCATGCTGAAAAGTCTTAATCGTGTCATATTCCGCCATCTTGATTTCCTCAAAGATCACCTTGATATCATGCGTTAGGTGCCTTACGGGATGGGATGACTATGTATAGATTTTTACCTAAACATAAGCGTTACAAAATTGACCAAACATTTTTGGCCGTGTATGTGAGAGTATGCAGGTGAGATGATAGAAAGGGTGTGTGAATAGATAGCGGAAAGTAGACCAGGGGTGAAAAGAGAAAGAAGTGTGGTAGGGTGCAAAATGATGCTAGAGCCTGGTGATCAGGCTTATCGCTTTCAAATTATTTTTTGATTTGTGGTTCCGTTGTTGTTTTTTTGTTTGTTTATACATATATATATACAGGTATATATATTATATATAATTTCGCGTTAAAGCCATTTGTCTTCATTGCTTATATTTTTGGTTATGCTGTGCGCGTTAGCTGTTGTTTTTGTAAGTCGTTAATAAAACTTACTGTGTTTGTATTAGTATCTTTGTTTCATGGTACTTTTGTCGTGTGTGTATTTCGTGTATAATGTTTCTTCCTTTTGTCTTGTTTGGTGAGTATCATCTTCTTGAGTGTGTATCCTTCTTCGGTATTTTTTTTCATAGTTGGTTTGGTTTGTCATATCGGTGAGTTTTGTCGAATTTGGTTGATTTCATAGTTAGTATTTATAGTCTTGTTCTGGGGTAAATTTGACTCATCTAGCCTAGAACGGTACTTCTGCTTCGCCAGCTAAAATCCCAGCGGTGCTTGGAAATCTGGCGCGACATACTGCTCTTCTGTTTTGGTCAATCATTTGAACGATATTCTCGTCCAATAAGTGATTGACCTTTTTCAGCATATTCCTTGTCCGTTCTTCTATGACAATGTTAATGGGGGTTAACCCCGCCTCCCGGTGCAGCTCTTCTTGGGATCTTCTTTCCATTCTGCGTGTACCTGTGATTAGGTACACGCATTTATTCTGCACCACTTGTAGTTTCCTCTTCTGTGTCTTTGAGACACATGAGAGGGCGGAAGCGGGGTATAGCAACGTTGATCTAACTAGTGCAGTATAGATCTTCTTTTTGTTGCTTTGACGAAGATTTCTGAACCTGTACAGAGTCTTGACTACAGCAGTGGCCTTGGTGATTCGTTCTTGGACGTGCTTTGCATACCCGGTTGAGGTGAACTTCATGCCGAGTACGTTGCATTAATTGGTGTAGGGATATCGTCTATCCCCCACCCTCACGTCATCAAGTAGTCTCCGGCCTATGGGGACTACTTTGAACTTATCCTGGTTGGTACGGATTTTCCACCGGGCCTCGTAGGTGTTCAGGTTTTCGATTTCTGCTGCTGTCATGCGAGCTTGCATAGGCACATTCTTCCATGGACAAGTGATTATCTGGGTGAGATCATCGGCAAATTGTAAGTTGAGGCAAGTGGGGCTTACAGGGACTGGGACATCCGCGGTGTATATCAAGTAGAGAGTAGGAGACAGGCACCCCCCTTGCGGGAGGCCCGCATTGAGCGGAAACTTTGTCCCGTCCGTGCACCCTAAACTGATGTACGCCACTCTCTCCATGACATAGTCACAGAGAGTTCTTTCTAAGCTTTCACTTAGTCCTAGTCGTAAGATCTTGTACTGCATTCTCCGTTGCCACACCTTATCGAACGCCTTTGATACATCCCGACAAACAATGTCCACGTAACTCTTTTTCCGTTTTGCTTGGGCTAGCTTTTCCGTACTGACGTTAATCACCATTTCCGTATTTCGCTTACTCCTAAACCCGAATTGGTGTGAGTTGTAGAGCGAGTTATCTTCCAGGTGAGACACCAGTCTTTGGTTAAGGATCTTCTCGAAGAGCTTCCCACCAAATTCCAGTAGTGAAATTGGTCGGTACCTCTCCTTCAGCTTGGGGTTCTTTCCAGGCTTAGGCAAGAAAATCATTTTCGCCGTTTTGAAAGCGTCTGGAAAGTACCCCGTATTTAGGCAGGCGTTGAATATTCTTCTCATTCCTTCGATGACACAGGCTGGTGCCTTTTCAAAGTTAAGCTTTGTAAGCCCCGATTTTCCTGGGGCTTTTTGTTGGAATTAGCAAAGCGCGCCGAGTAGTTCTTCTTCTGTAATCTCGGCGACTCCGTCGCGCTGCCTATCCACCTGGTGATGAGGGTACGTCTTTTCTATTTCTCCGTTAAGCTCGTCGATGATGTTGCTTTCGAACTCTAGGTCATAGTCTTCGTTTTATTCTTCAGTTATACTGAAGATCTTTTCCCAATAACTTCGGAATATCTCTTCAACCTTTTCTTCCTCTTCTTTGATGTTTCCATCTTCTTTCTGTAGCTCGATCTTGTGCTTCTTTCCAGTTGATCCTTTAAGAATTCGGATCTTCTTTCAAAATTCTTTGGGAGTTGCTTCGTGATCGATGCTCTCGATCGCGTCCTCCCATCTTCTGTTTTGTTGTTCGAGGATCAACTGGTTCAATTCTTCTTTGATTTCTTTACTTCTTAGCATCGAGAGAACTGATGCATTCACGATGTTGTGTTCATACATTATCTTCAGTTCACAGGATAGTTCCTTCATATATTCGGTCCACTCGTAGGTTGAGTTGGTCCTATATGAGGAACGAGGGATACAAGCCCTATCTGCGTCGATGATTTGGTTATTGAGGTCATCGAGTGCCTCGTCAGACCAAACATAGAAACAGGAAATTTTAAGGGTATTCTAACGTTAGCTGTTTTTCCGAACATAGGCAAAACAAAATTGACCAATCATAGATAAGGGAAATTTTAAGGTGTTTTAACTTTAGTTTTGTTCGGACGAACATAAGCGCTACAAAATTGACCAATCATAGATTAGAAAAATATTAAGGGTAGTTTAACGTTAGTTTGTTTTCTAACATAAACGCTACGAAATTGACCAATAGTATTCAAGGAAAATTAAAGTACAAATAAGTTTGACAAGGAAAGGGAAATGCGATTAGCGTTAGCTGGTAATAGCGACGGTAACCTCTAAGACACTGAGCTGTCGGAAGGATGATCTCTGGCTGAAGCTGCACATAAATTGTCGGTTTTTCACTTGGATGATGACAATTTCAGCCATTCGCAGTCTCTAGCGGTTTTGGAGTAATAGGATATTGAAGGTGTTTCCGTTGAGCGAATAACGGGTTAGAGTGACGCTATGAGAGTTAGTAGGTTTTTTAAATGCTCCATCTTGTAGGTTAGCGGTCAGTCGCATCGAAAGGGTTGTGGGGGTCCTGCCAATGTACTTGGAATTGCGGTGATCCCAGTCACCAACTCCCCACGAAGTTAGTCTCCTGGACTTCGCTCGTCACAGGGCTAAAACTGTTCTTCATAATTTAATTACTTGTTCTCCTGGTATGGTAATATATAATCAGGCTAATATCAGTATTAGGTTCAGTTGGGGTGACGTTGCGGTGTAAAATGGCTTTAGGAACGATTTCGTATCCACGATAGCCTGTGTTCATAGTGGCCTTATAATAAAGGTCGATAGTATTATTCTTCGGTGTGTAGCGAGCATCAAAATCAATGGGCAAATCCATTTTTTCTTTATAGCAGCATCGACAGATTCCTGTGGGTAGCCCTTATTAACTAGAACGCGGGAAACCCTCTTCAGTTCAAGATCGATATCCGTCCAAGAGGAGGAATAGGAAACTGCCCTGTTAACGAAGCCATTAATAACGAATCTTTTGTAGTGTCCAGGACACCGAAAGGAACCGTTAACGCAGAAGTCTAAGTTTGTGGCCTTAACATACACTTGAGGCGTAAATTTAGACTCACGAAAACTGATGAGAATATCAGAGAAATGAAATGATCCTTGATCTTCCGTTTCTTAAGTAAAGTTCACACATGAGTTGGCCTTGAAAAACTCCATTAGGGCATTAACACGTTTCTTGCAGCGGCTGACAACCGAGTCTTTTCGCTACTCGGAAAACTGCTTTTTCCTTTAACTTTAGTACCGAGCAAGCTATCGCAGAGGTTGGAGGTGCGTTGTGTTTGATAATATTTGGATTTGATTGTTACTGAAACAAACCGATATGCTGAGCAAATTATAGCCTTGAATATTATAATTAGAAACTCTAGGCTGAAAGCATGAAAGAGGCATATGGGTTTAGTGCCTCTTCCAGAAGTAACACTTTATTGGTCAAAAAGTATTTTATATCAGAACAAATTGGTGCCTACAAAAATGCAAAGAGTTCGATTTTAAGTCCAGTGACGAATGATACATTTTGGCAATCATGCCGATCCAAGCATTAACAGAATTGATTATAAAATCAATAAATTGGCTCATGTAATTCTTGAAAATTATCAGACAGGGTAGCAACCGGGATCAGAAGTAGTGAAAGATGAAACTATGATGCAATTTAGAGGGCGCGTGTCTTTAAGGCAATATATCCCGGGAAAAGACATAAAGATGGGTGCAAACTTTATAAGGTCTGCTCTAAGGATGGGTATACTCTAAATCTGGAAGTTTATTGTTCTCAACAAAGCCGTTGCGCACCCCTCACTTGTACAGAATCACTCGTCATGAGACTAATAGGATTATATCTTGACCAAGGTTTTACATTATATACTGACAACTATTATTTGTTAGCTGAACAACTCCTTCCAAGAAAAACTTATATTTGTAGCACACTAGGAGCAAACAGGAAAAATAGCCCCAAAGAAATTCTGAATGCTAGCCTTAAAAAGGGTGAAATAAAAGCGTTATAAAGCAAATCAGGTGTCAAAGTGTTTAACTGGAAGGAGAAAAGGAAGCTTCTGACTAGATGCACCATTCTAGAACATGATAACAGGCTAGTTCTAACTGGAAAAAATTATTAAGTCGAGGGCCTAGAAAGAATCTCCAAAGTGTTCAAGACTACAATTCCTCAAAAAAGGAGGTAGATGTGTCGGACCAAGTGTCTGCATATTACACTTCACTGAAGAAAAGTCAAAAATGGTACAGAAAAATAGCATTTGAATTGCTCGCTGGCACTTTTTGTGTAAATGCCTGAGTATTGTGCAACAAATTTTATGCATATAAGAAAATATCTGTTCGTGCCTTCAAAGAGTCTCTAATTCTTTTTTTTGATATGTGGTACCCCCCAAATTATAAAATTATAAGTTTATTAACTATTGAGCTTAATTATATTTTTTTCCGTAATATTCTTAGAATATAGCATTGATGTTTCACTTTAAATATTGAATTCATGTTGAAGAAATTTTTTTTCCTGAAACACTTTTTTTGAATCTTTTCTAAATCTCATTGTCAAAAAGAAGTGGAACTTAATACCATTTTTCACGTGTAAATATGAAAATAGAAGTGAGCTGAGACCCACATGTGGGTGGCATCGCAAGAAACGTGTTTACTTGCATGAGGTTATCTGTATTTAAAGGTATGTTATAAATATAGCATGCGTAGATGGGAGGTTTGGATGCTATTCTGCTTTTGAATATATTGTTATTGACTGCATCCATGTAAAAGTTGGCAAAGAGGAAGCCCAAGAAGTGACCCCATCATAACGCTATCGATGTGCACGTATGTGCATGCAGATCACAGAGCAAACATTTGTGGAATGTGTTGGCCAGGAAGAATCTGATGTAACAGTGATATGTGAGGACGGTTTGAGTATAGGAAGGTATGAGCTGAAGCTGCAGAGTTATTCTACCTACACTAAAAGACATTTTAATGAGAGGCTCGATGGTATAATAATTGCTGTTAAGAAATGTATCGAACATAGAAAATTGGAAGAGCTAGACGAGAGCTATATAGCAATAGAGCTGGACACCCAGACGGGGACCATGCTAATAATGGGGATATACCAACCTCCAAGTAGAAATTACTTGCCTCTTCATAATTTCTTTGGAGTATCTGAAGGAATACTCCGGTGATTTTCCTTGGTCACCTGAATGCTCGCTCTAGGCACTAAGGATATTCCACATAAAATATGATGAGAAAGAACCTAGATCTATTGAAAAATAGGGGTAGAGTGACATGAGCTTGGCTGGAGTTTCCCACGTACGTCACAGATAGAGCAGCTACAAAGCCGGGATAATATCAGTAAAAATTTCCACTGGAATATGTTTGTAAGACCGAGCCCTGTGTTCCCAACGGATCACAACTCAATTTTGTTATTGCTGGCACTGAGCCCAATCTAAGTACCATGCCCAATCAGGAGACAATATGCAAAGGCTGAGTGGAACAAATTCCGAGATATGCTTGGAGATTACCGGCCGCCAATGATGGAGGTTAAAGGAGTACTGATGATGAAACTTGGGCCTCGAAACTTTCCAACACAGTGAAATAAAGATGCTTTTATCAATAGCGTGCTTGGTTTTCACCTTCATTTTGGTGACACATGCACACATACACACACACACAAATATATATATATATATATATATATATATATATATATATATATATATATATATATATATATTCGTATGTAATTCAATTGTTGGTTGCTATACCAAAAATTAAGCGGGAAACTTTATTAAAAGACAAATAACTTAACTTTAAACTTTTTGCTGAAGAAAAAAAATAGCCTAAGATAAAAATACGAGGTTCAAACGATGGAAAAAAAGCTAGGTGAAATTAAAGGATTTTATGTAAAGCCTTCATAACCTTAAGGGCAAAATTAAATTGAAAATACTGTATAGCAGACTATCTTAAACATCCATAGAAGCTATTAAACATTTTGCTCTTTCATAGAAAAAAAAATCAAGGGAGATGAAAATGTACTTTGATTTCATGATGCTTGGATAAATTGAAATAGGGAATTTTCTGGCGTAAATTGTAAACTGTATCAACTCAAATATGAAGCAGTAAACGGTATGCAACCATTAAGCAGTGAATGGAAGCACCCATGAAGCAGTAAGTAAAATCAACTATGAAGCAGTAAACGGAAGCAATCATGAAACAGTAAGCAGAATGCAACCATAAGGCAGTACACGGAATGCAATGATGAATCACTCAAGGCAATGGAAGCATTAAGCAATAATCAGAATGCAACCATTAAGCAATAAACAGAATGTATCCATGAAGCAGTAAACGGAATGTGACCATGAAGCATTAAACTAAAGCAACAATGAAAGAGTAAACGGACTGCAACAATGAAGTAGTGAACGAAATGAAACCTTGTAGCAATAAAGTGAAGCAACACTGAAAGAGTAAACGGACTGCAACCATGAAGCAGTGAACGGAATTCAACCATGAAGCAGTATTAAGAATGCAACCATGATGCATTTTACCTCCGGCCGATTTAATGACTATTAAGCTTTTTGTTTTTAAGAAAAATATAAAAATATTTAGCTCCAGCATAGGTACATATATAAATATTTTGTGAATATAATTGAAACTACTTTCCTAGAGGTGCATGGTTAAGTATAAACTACATAGTTATAAAATACGTCATTTTCTCTCAAAAAACTAAGGAAGATCAAGCTTACAAAAAGGCTAGGCTTAAGTCCCAACATGGACTATGCTTCCCCAAATGACAGGTTATTTTGCCTCGCTAAGACGAAGAATTTTGTAATAACGTTGGCATATTTCATTTGATAGGTCGTTTTAAATATTTATTTGATTTCTTAGATAGCCAAGGTTTTTATTCGCTATTTGCTTAATTCATCCAATGATAAACAATATTTTTTAAATTTATTATTTCAACCGAAACTTATCTACATCATATAATTTAGGCTTTTAATATGGTTATCGTTCCGATTCGTTCGAATTCGGTCCCTATTTTAGTCGTTTAACCTCATTTCTCAGAATTTTCCAATTAAATTATTTCAAGATCCTTTATGACAATCATAGCAAAATCAGGAGAAACCCAGGGTTTATGGTGGGTAATGTGCATATAAAGAGTAATTTGCAATTGAAATAAGTAGCGAATTTCATCGAATCAGACCGATAAGCATAAAAATCGCAAAATTATATATAGTAATTATATCGCAATTAATGCACAATGAAAAAATCATTGTACTCAGCAATGTGAGCCCGATGGTGCGTGACCTTACCCAACCTAACCTAACTACTTAGGTTAACCAAAGTAAATAACCACATCTATACATATTCCCGACCCAGAAATACCGATTTCCTACACATGCCCTTCAATTGTAAGGCGAGATCGGTACGAAATTTGCCTCCATTGACATAATGAATAAAATAGATATAATACTAACTGCACTTCCGATGGAAATGGTCGTCAGATAAATATTTACCTATAGTCAACGAACGTGAAAATATTATCATAAAAGGTGTAGAACAATTGTGGCACAAACTATATTGATGCCAAATGTTTAATGGAAACGAAATTTATGCATGTACGCATTTTGTCGAATTTTTATATTGTTCTTTAAACTCAAAATATATAAGGCAATTGAAACCATCAGACTTAAAATGGCTTTCCTGTACTTACATTTTGCCACTGCAGATCTTCTTATTGCTTTGCAGCAATGTGCGATTTTAAAATTATTTAAAATATTGCCAGCCCCTGTATGGTCCCTCAAAGTGCACGGCCCTATTCTCAGTGCCAACCCTGAAGTCATGCCGAGTTATCTCACGTACCCCCGCCAAAGGACTCACCTTCGTGGCATAACATGGTAGGGTTAGGATTTGTTGCGTGCCCTTCCAGTCTTTGGTGTCCAATTGAAAGAGATACATACCCACCGCACATTTTAACTTCATTATGAGTTTTATGAATTCCTTTTTCAACACGCTTCTCGGGCTGAGACTGCTTTATGTGGATTTATGATTTGTACCCCCTTTCCCCCAGCTGCCAACCTGGCCGATATACTAAAAAACTGTGGCGGTGTGCCGCCTAATGTGTACTGTACACGGATGAATACTGAAAAAAAAACAAGACCTCTTGATTAAATACTCACAAAAACCCATAGATTCTAATGAGCCCTGACAGTGGAACGAAATTAAAATTCCGACATGTTTGTTCGTTATTAATTATTGCTTCCTCTAAAATTTCTTTGTTAAAAAAAACAAAAGTTCTAAGAATTATTTTTCCTTGTTGGGAGTTTACCTTTTTCAAGAGGCGTGCTACTTATTTCTAAGCCACACGCCTCAACACTGAACCGTATAAAAATATGAACAAGTGAAGTCAGCAATATTTGACGTTCATTAGTGCATAAACATGTGAACATTTCCCCATCCAATTTACACCTATTGCGTAGACAGAGGCGTAAGTAGAACTTGAAGCAACCTGAATGAGGACCCGTATCTTAGAATTTATTCTTAGGATTCCTGTAATCGATTAAAATTGATTATTTTTTACTCATATGGAAGAAAAGCCGTTCTTTATAAGTATCTTAATAACAACGGCTACTCCAACAGTTTACCTTTAAAACACCTTTCGCCAGTACAAGAAAACTATTTTCAAATGGGTAACTTTAGTAATACTACGAACGTTCTATTTCTATAAAAATATAGTATTTTGCATATATTTTGTGGCACAATTTGCTTTTCTAGCTGCATCAAACATAAATTCCATTGTGTTTTACTATATATTTTAAGATTTTTTAGTATTTATTTGTTTCTTATTCTTACTATTATTATAAAAAATATTTTACTTGCATGCATTTTGAGGCAAAATGATATTATTATTGAAAATACTTTTCAGATATGGCCACTGATGCCTTTTTACAAGAAGAAAAAGGGCCAGAAATGTCTTTATACGCCCACGACGTGAAGAAAGATCAGAGAGTGACATCAGCTTATTGGATTATATTGCACTCTCTACTAGCCAGCACTCCCAGCGGTTCATGGATGAATGACTATTTATCCTCAGATGAAGGTATTATGGGGGTGGGGGGGGTATAGGATGATGACTTTCTTGCTTCTCTGTTTTTGTTACCACCCCTATATGTTATTGGAGCTAGCCTCTTGATTGGTAATCCTTCTTACCTCCAGTGGGTTTGGTTGCCCGGTTAGTGGTAACATTGCTACTCAAAAAGGGTGAGCTTAGTATGATTGGGATAAGGCTGGCCGCCGGCAATGGTAACAAGTTATTTGAATGGGCAACGGAAATATCCCTTTAGGTAGCCTTGTACTTGATCCGAGAAGAGGGTACCAGCTTGGATGAATAAAATCTGTTTATAGATGTAAACGAGTCTCAGTCTATTTATTTTACTTTGCAACAAAATAGGAAGTACTCCGAGTATAATTTGACAATTCGATTTTACACCGAAGTAATGCGGGATTATGGTAGAGCGACCGGGTGATTATATCGATCGACTTATTGAATTAATGAATGCGTAACAATTAAGATAGTAATAATAATAATCTTAGACGCCCTCTCTCTGCACCCCTTTATATAGGAGGAGAAGACACTCATCAAGTCAGCCTCACGCCCCG
The DNA here is from genome assembly GCA_963969495.1 of Ceratothoa steindachneri. Lineage (NCBI taxonomy): Eukaryota > Metazoa > Arthropoda > Malacostraca > Isopoda > Cymothoidae > Ceratothoa > Ceratothoa steindachneri. Next base: position 171,805,393 of record OZ018329.1, read on the forward strand.
CCTACAAATGACGTTGGTGCACGTGATTGGCTGCTCATTCCATTCTCTAGCCTTCTGACTGGCTTATATTAATCCTTTATTTAATCCTGATTGGATGGCGTCTACACCGTCGTTCCTCGTTATTAGCCAATATTTCTAGAAGGCGGAGCTTTATTATTAGGTGTATATTAGTTTAACTTGTGGCTATATTTGTTACAGAATGATGAAATGCTTTTATTACACGCCCTTTTATTACCTCCAAACATTTTCAGTTTCCTAATGTTTACCTCTCTATCGCCTCTCTGATTTAAGCCCAGATATTCAGACTACCACTTTATTACTGTTAGAAACCGAGCTTTTATCTCGACCTTCTAAACTCGCTCTCTCTTCCTTACCTCGGGTTCCGTTGTGTAGGGTGTATACATGTACACCATGCAGGTGAATACATGTGTGCCCTACAGTATACTAGATTAGTATATGGTAACAGGATAAACATAACAACCTGATCAATCTTTATTTGTACAACAAAGTATATTATGCCATGTGAGTTATACTCATAAACAGTTGTGAGACATAGATTTATAATTCTCATAAGAGTTATTATTCCATTTTCAGATGAAAACGATGAGATAACAAATCGCCCCAAAAACTTTCAAAGAAATAAAAGCTGGATAACAACGTGGAGGGTCATGCAAGGTTACTGTACCGAAGAGGAAATCCATGATTGGCTTGGAACTGTGCTACAAGCTGGTAGCATCCAATCTCCATTGGAATATTTTTCATATATTTTTAATACTGATTTATTTGAGCACATTGTTGAACAGTCAAATCTGTGCACTTCAAAAAAATCTAGAAAAGCTACTTAATCTCAGTAAGCACGAGTTGGAGCAATTTATTGCTACTTTGATTTATACTATAGTTGTTTTGGCCTGTTAGTAGTAAAGTATCTCAAATTGCAGATATTCTTTCGCGTGCTGGATGGGAAATAATTAAACAAAATCTACATTCCAATGATAACACTAAAATGTTACCCTTTGATAATGAAAAAAGAGACAAACTATTTAAAATTAGGCCACTGATTGATAAATTGCTCCTAAAATTTCAAGCTATTCTGCAAAATCAAACGTTCTCTGTGCTGGGCCAATTGTTTCTTTCAAAAACAATCAGGAATCAAAAAATATAATCCAAATTGGAACTTTATTCATTCTCTGCTATAACCATGGCTTAATCCATAACTTTGAAATATATTCAGGTAAAGTTTACCCTGCCAGTGAGATGCCTGATATTGGTTCTAAAGGAGAATATTGTCCTGAAGCTGGAAGAAGTTATCCCAAGAGATATGAACCATTTATTATTTTTCGATAATTGGTTTACTTCTCTCAAACTATGGTGCACCCTTCTTGGGAAGGGCATATATACATAGCACTAGTACAATTCATTTAAATAGGAAGGGATCATGTAGACTAAGTGATGAAAAGCAGCTGAAAGCAAGAGGCAGAGGATCATGGGAAGAAAGGGAGGGCAGTAGGCATTAGGATCTTCAAATGGTTTGACAACAGAGCAGTTACATTGGCAAGTACAATCACAATTGCTGTTCCTATGTCAACAGTCAGTCGATTGGACAAATCCCTCAAAAAACATATTGATGTCCCATTTCCAAATACAGTGGCATGGTATAACAAAACCATGGGAGGCATTGACTTGCTTGATGCTCTGGTAGTCTATAAGAGGACAAAGATAAGGTCTAAAAAAATTTTCACTGCTTGTTTTTTCATTTTTTAGAAAAGGTTTTTGTCAATTCCTGGCTTCTTTATAGGAAAGATGCTACATCTCTAGGATTACCCACAAAACACCAAATAGATTTACTTGAATTTAAATCATCAATTGGTCATGGACTTTGCCTAAAAGAAAAAAATGGAAAAGAAGAGAGGTAGATCAAGCTTGAGTAGTGTTGAGTGTCTCTCTTCGCCGGAAATAAAAGAAGAGGACCAGCCAAGACAATACCAACCAAAGATGTCCGAACTGATGGTTTGGACACTGGCCCGAAGTAATTAATGAGCGACAAAGATTCAAAAGGCCAAAGTGCCCCTCAAAATCAAACATAATATGCACTAAATGCAAAATACATTTGTGCCTCAATGAAAATAATAACTGTTTCCAGAATTTCCATCAACAATAAAATAATTTATAATAAAATTGTAGGGTTTCAAGTAGGCGTAAATACAGAAGAAAAGGTAAAACTTCACTTCTGAAAGTGATTATTTGTTTGATAGTATTAAATCATTTAATTGTTGCTACTATTCCAATCTGGCAAATTTGACACAAACTGATAACTATATTATTATATAATCTCTTTGTAAAATTTGATTAAAGGTCACTTAATAAACACTAAAGAACACCATTTATATGTAAAAATAATTTTTTTACCATAATTTTTTTCGGGCCGCTATAGGGTCAAGTTCGTATGTCAGGATCCGCTCCTTTTAGGAACATGTTCTTGAATTTATATAAAATTCCGTTCTTAGAATTATAAAAATTGGAAAGTATCGAAATTCAAGACCTTATCAACCTGAACATTTAGGATGGGGTGGGCTTTCTATTTATACAGCTTTTTTTCTCTCTCTGTTACCAAATTAAGGCTATAATAGTCTGAATTTGCACTCATATTGTTGTAGGAATGTACTTTTTTTCCTTAGTTATAATAAACAGTGGAAATCATATTGTTATTTACCATTAACTTGTTCCTGATCTTATATAGAATGATCTTTCTGGTTCTATATAGGATTCTCATCTTTGATAGATATAAATTAGTTTTTAGTGAGTGTTAATTTTGTATTAAATCGCAACCATTTTATGCTTTGATTTAGCATATTATTGGCTACAGATGTTTTTAATAGTCTTTGAATTTATTTTAATCAGGCACTCTTTATCATTTAACTCTGCCCTCGATCATTGAGCATGAGTTCGTAATATTAAGCATCCTAAATGCCCCTTGCAATTTCATACATATAATTAATCTTTTCCCAAGGCGTCGATCGGCAAGTTTTCCTCCCTCAGGAAATTTCCAACTAAATATTTATGAAATTTTGGCTATTTTCATTTGTCAAAGTAAAGTATGCAATTTTAAATCTTCTAGCGTGTCTTTGAACAATTTATTGTAAATGTTTCCAATCACATTCACACTATCGCTGTATATATTCAATTAAAATTTACTGGTTACATATATTCACGATATACAAGATAAAAATTAAAATTCGGTTATTTGAGGTTTGTTTTTTTAGCAACGTATCTAAAACATTTCTTAAATAAGTAAAAGGTGAATAATAATTTATGGAATGCCTTTTGAATAAAATTAAATTAAACATTAATGATTAGCGTTCTAATAACACTGTACAACAAATTGCTTAAAGAAAAAACATAGATCTCATGTGCATTTTATTATAAAGCTGATGTGCTAAATTCGGATTTGATAGCAAAAATTCACCATCACGTAAGATTTTCTTGTCAATTACCGATTTATTAATTATGCAATTGATACCGATTTCCACAATACCATAAATCGCTCCCTAGGTCAGATTAAATGTGTTCATTGTAATTAATTCATGAAAATATAATGAATCAGCATGTTTGTTAACAATATATAATGTATTAACCTACATTTGAGTATTTAATTCTTCGTTTGTAAGACGTCTCAGGTGTGTCACACGCTTCAGGATCAAACAAAAGTCATCCGGAAGAGCAGGGCTCAGTTTTCCTTATAGCTGTTTTCCATTGACGCTATATTTAGATCGAACCTATCTCCATGCTCGTCACTCACGTTCTCTGGGAAGATGGACAGATTGGAATGAAGAAAGTGTATCTTCAGTTAAATATTGCATCTGAGATCTGGTAGCACGTTATTAGGTTCTCGACTATACGCTCTCGCTGGGTCCTCTGATGATTTCCTAAAAGTCCTTCGCATACATATTTGAATGCATGCCAGGCTGCTATCTCAGTTTCATTCATTGTCGCCTCAAAGTCCTCATCAGCTATAAGTTGACGAATCTGTGGGACTAAGAATATGCCTTCTTTAATCATGACATCGCTTATTTTATGAAAGATTGATTTGAGGTAATGGAAACATGGTTTGTTATGATGCAGTGCATTTGTAAATTTCTTCATTAGGCTTAGTTTATATACAGTTGTGGCAAAATGATTTTCTCCTTTTTAACTAGTGGCTCACGAATTAAATTATATCATCCAAGCGTTAGAGTTTCTCGCGATGACCCTTCTGAGGGTACATAATGTTTTGATCTGGCTCTTCGATTCCAATTGCAAAGGAAGCACATAAGCTTTGTACATCCAGTTTGTAGCCCATTAATTAGGGCTACTACTTTCAAGTTTGCACAAATTAGCCTCTTTTGCCCCTTGTAACTTATGCGGTCTAGAATTATAGCAAGGTTATCTTACGTCTCTCTTAAAATGAATGAGTGTCCATCTCGAACAAAAGACATGGTGTTCATAATTTTCAAGAGAACCGCTTGTGTGCTGTTAAGGGATGCATCTATGAATAACTTCCACTGATTTGATTCATAGCTCAGATCAAGAGTATCGATAAGGACTCTGATAGTATTACAATAAGTCAAGTTATTTTCAAAAGTGAAGAATTGCTGTACATATATCTGCAGAACACTTCCTAAATACTGTGAATCGAGCATGTTCATCCAACAGGTTCCATTGTTGCAGACGTGAGGCCAGAAGTTCACTCTGTTGTTTAGTAAGTGTTAGATCACGATCTAGATCATTGAGTTCTGGTTTGGTGATGATGTTCGGTTGCTTAGACATTTTCAAGCTGTGCCACATATGGTGTATCTTGAGATTATGAATCGTCTGATTTACTCGTTACATTGCTTGGTAGTTCAATGGGTGGCTGTGTTACAGGAATAACATATGAATGTCGAACTGAGCGAATAGCAGACTGAAGATCTGGATACATGATAGATTTCTTCTATTTTCTGTTGCGACCTTCAGTGAAATAAAATAAACCAGACTAAAAATGGATGTTACTGGCTGTGATCACTTGCAGAAATAGTGGAAGTAAAACATAGTGTGTATTTTTATCTTTTTAATCAATACATCTCTTGAAAATATATTGAATACCAGAAAAGAAACATATTGAAAACCCAACTTTAATATCTGTTAGGCAGAAGTAGCAATTCTTTAAATGTTCCTTTGGTTTTCTCCAGAACATTGGTACTCCAATCATGAGGCCAGGCCCATTGCATTTCACCCAGGCAAAAAGGGAACTTGTACACCTGACACAACATATGTGAAGTGCCCAGCGTTTTTCCTGGTCACCTACCTTACATCCAAATTACAGCTCATAAGGGTTGTCCACATGTTTAATCAACTGTCTCTTGTATTGTCTTAATGTAACTGACTACATATATAAAAGAAACTTTCTGAGTAAATATAAATAGTAACTGCAACAAATATTATACAAAAAGTAAAAATCGGAAGCATTTATAGTAACTTGCAAAATTATCAAGCATTACGTTACCACGGATTTGTGCCCATATAAATAAAAAATATTAAGTATAAGTTGGCATTACCTTAGAAAATCCCCCCCCAAAATTATATAAAAATTCGTTTATAACTTTTAAAGTTGTCAATTTTGACCTCCTCTTGTTTGCCTTCAAAACCTACGAAACCATCAGTGTATTGAACATAATTAAGATGATAATTTACGAGAAACTTGATGGTCGCAGAAAGAGAATGTAAAAGAAAGCATCTGAAACTTAACAATCGCACAAATTATTTAACTATCATTCGAATGCGACTCGTCTCACTCTCAGACAACCAACCATCACCTCGCGCGCGCCTATTATTTATTTATTTATTTTTTTATTTATTCCATATTAATCCAATGTACAGTATAAACATATTACATTTTAAATCTTAATGACAAGTTACAATAAGTACTTATACATACTCGTATATATGTATATACATACAAAGATTAGTGGTTTGGGCCCAAACTAAGTCAGTGACTTTTAGAGCAGAAACTTAAAACTTAAGACTAAGCAGCATAACATTATCAAGAATAAAATCCCTTCATGTTTATAAAAATATAAACAACTTAGTATACATTTGAGAACCATTGTAAAGATTGCAAATAACGAATAATTATATTATTTAAATTTAGAGATAAATTAAAAAACTATTTTATTTCCAGCGATTAGTCAACAGTCTTATATAAATAATAACATATTTATAATGTATAAATCAAAGTAATAGTACAGAAAGTATAATAGTGTACGGTAAAAAATAAATACACAGTAACAAAAACTAAAATAAAAATTTAGTAAGCCGAAATTATATTGTTTTTAAGAACTTTTTGAAATTAGCTAAATTGGTTAGGGATTTGATATTGTCGTCGAAGCCATTCCATATTTTGATAGATTTGTACAGAAAGCTACATTGTGATTTTGATTTTGAATACAAGGGTGAAATAAATTTTGTTCTATTGCGGGTTTGGTGATTATGGGTATTATCAGCTGTTTGTAACATATTAAATATATAGTTATTATAGGAACAATTTATTGTTTTGTAAGGAAATAAGGATGTTTGAAAAACAAAGAGATCATTTAATTTTAGAATTCTGGATTCTTTAAAATATCGATTAGTGTGCTCTTTGTAGTCAAGTTGATGGATGGCTCGAATTGCTTTTTTCTGTAATATGACTAATTTATTGAGATAATTTTGATATTTTCCATACCAACTCTCTATGCGATATGTCAAGTAAGGTTGCACCATTGTCATATATAAAGAGTGGAGAATAAATTTAGGAAGAAACTTATTTAATTTATATAATATTCCAATCGATTTTGATAGTTTTGTTGAGATATGCGTAATATGTTGTTTAAAACTCAGATTTTTGTCAATAAAGATGCCTAGGAATTTGATATGAGTAGTTTCATAGATTATTCCGTCGCCCATTTTAATATGAGGCAATTCAATAGATTTTTTGTAAGAGAAAGGAATATATTTGGTTTTATCTACATTTATTGATACTTTATTAACATTAAGCCACCTGAAGACATTTTTGAGTTCTTTATTTATTGTAGATGCAATGTTGCTCGGTTTAAAAGCATCGTCTAGCCTTGAAATTAACTCTTCGGTAGCAGAATCGATATCATTTCTATAGGAAATTTCATATAGATTCTGATTTAGAACATAGTTATAGAAGTTTGATAAGGTATTTTCGTTAATTATGCGGAAGGTTATTGTACGGTTTTGATGAATATTGTTCGAGTTGAAAAAAGACTTTTGGATCATGAATATAGGAAGATGGTCCGATATGTCACAAAGGAGAATACCGGAATAAGAGTAATTTTCGGGGTGAACTCTGAAAATATTGTCAATTAGTGTTGCTGAGTTTTGGGTTATTCTTGTCGGTTTTGTTATAATTGGAAGTAAGGAATGAGAATAAAAAGTATTGAGGAAGGACTGAATTTATGCGTGGTTTTCAAAGTTTAATAGATCGAAGTTAAAATCTCCTGTAATTATTATGTCCTCATAGTTTGTAACATTGAAGTAATTGATTAATTCAGCAATCTTATCTATAAACATCTCTGGGTCACCAGAAGGAGGTCTATATACGCTTCCAATGATTATTGTTTTACCATTTGATTTTACTTCGATAAATAAAGTTTTAATATAGTTATAGGAAATACTAATTTCGTCAACGTTTTTAGTATTGAGTCTGTCAGATATATACACGCTTATACCTTCCCCTATCTTGTTTACGTCGCGTAGTGAATGAAAAGAGCTATAGTTTGGGACACTGATAAGGTGTTTATTATTATTTGTTAGCCAGCTCTCGATGAATGCCAAAACGGAAAATTTATAATTAAGTTTTGACCAAAATATTGAAAATTCATCAATGTTTAAGTGCAATGATCGAATATTAAGATTTAAAATGGACAGGTCTGTTTTTTCAAATGAAAATGTAGTGTTAAATTTATCACAATCGTAGTATTGGTTTCTTACGTTATTTTCTTTAAAATTTGGATATAATTCATCAAAATGGTTTATGTCTGGATCGATATTATTGAAGTGATCTAGTTGTTCAAACATAAAGGTAGTTCAATTGGAATTTAAAAATTAAAGGTTACAAATTGAAATTACGTATAAAATATCTATAAACAGTTAAAATACTATTTTTATGATAACTTTAATAATAGAAAAAGGAATAAAGTATGTAATACAATTGAAATAAAAGTAAGTGAATGCTAGGTCAAAACATGGTTTGTTTTGGGGGGTTTTCTCATCTAAAGCAGTAATATCGCCGAAGGTATTATTGCTGATCGTTCCAGAGATTCTCACCATTAAAGTCTGCAAGCGTCAAATTGAGGTGTTCCAACAGAAATCTTTGGAGGGCAGCTCGGGTATTGATAACTATACGTAGGTCACGGCGACCGGAGGGTGATGGCAGGAAAACGTTGATGAATCCATCTCTGGTAGTACAGCCTGCGATCTTTGTGGAGAATTTCTTTTTAGCTTGGCGGAGGACAAAAAATATTTTGTTTCGATTTGGAGTCAGTTGTTCGTTCACATAAAATGAAGGTTTGAATTCTTTGCATGCTGAGAAGATATCACGCTCCAGATCACTTCTGCGTAACTTCATGTTTCTTTTGTCGGGACCTTGTACTTTAGGCTTGGGACCTAGACGATGAGCAACAGAGATGTCAGCTTTTTGCATTTGTATGTGGCAGTTATCTTTAATAATTTTGCGGAGGATATTGCTGCAGTTTTTATTATTGGTAGCTTCAGGTATATTGCCGGAGAATATAATCGTATCTCGTCTTTCATAAGCGTCAGAAGAATCAACCTTTTCTTCTAATTTTTCGATTTTTAATCTCATTTCTTCGTTAGATTTTTCGAGAGAGATGATTTTTTGTTCTTTTTTGGCAAAAGATGATTCAAAAAAATTAAAGAGAACGTTCATAATGTCTTTGGCATCACCTGATAGCGTAGATGAGGAAATATGGGTCTGCAGTTCATTAAAATTAACTGGTTCGTTTAATTCGGTTTTCCCTCTTGTAATTGGAGTATTTTTTTCTTTCTCTGCCTTCCTGAGAGTAGGAGGAGCCATTCTTTCTAAGGATGAATGGACAAATGTGACAACAGTACTTATGTGCTATAGGAGTTTGTTTAATTACTGGAAGAAACAGTAATGTTTAGTTGTTAAAATTTTTACTATGAAGGTTGTTAAGTTTTGATTGATGAGTGATTGTTTTAATTTATTAATTCAAAGAGTGAAGAGATTAGTTAAACAAGATGGATGGGGCAGCGCTGCACTTCTAATCACTCAGTTGAGTTTAGGCCTAATGGCTTTCGAACAGACTCAGTGGGAACATGGGAATTTTCGATGTAATGCGGTAATATCACTTTATATGTCCAAATGAATTAACTTACATACGTAGATTTATAATTTTTAGTAATCAATGCAGTCTAAAAAAAAAACTGGTATTCACTTTTATTCGATAAATAGGCCATATCACTGTTTGTTGATGAAAACAAAGATTGATAAAGGAGACCGGGCAGCACACCTTCACTCAAGATCGGGCAAACTTTAAACCAAAACCTTTACTCTAGTTTCGGAAACATCAACATTAAGGTGCTTTTGCTTTCCATTGTTTGTGTCCCATTTTTCTAAAGTTTCTTTGTATATATTTGTCACTTTTCACTTGTGCATATATTTTTTCTATATTTATGTGCCCCCTTAAAAGTCTTTTGTGCATAACCTTTACCTTTTAAGGGTATTCTTTTGGTGATTGTTCATTTATAATCCCTTTCTTAAATTGCTAAGGTTTTTGTGTATTATTTTTTGCCTCATTTATGCCTTTTTAAGGTAATTTCATGTGTAATTTTAAGTCCCTTCCTGAAGGGGCTATTTCTTTCTTTAGTTAGTTTGAGATTATTATTCCTAATTTTTCTTTTTGTAGGCAATTCATCTTCGTCATTAACCGAACTCTAACGTACGAAAGCCTCTCAAGTATTGTTGAATGCAAAAACATTCGTTTTAATTTAGAACGAGTCTGAATTTGCACAACTTATGTAATCGAGTCTTTCCGTCCCTTTTCACGCGTTCCCTGTCTGTGTCCTGTTCAGTTTGGACTTCAGTTCGCCTTTGTTCATTCTTAATGCAATCCCCAAATTTTTCAAATATTGGGATGATAAAAAGTCATTTGCTACTCAAAGATCCTATGCCATCCTTTTACATGATTATTAGTTTTATTAAGTTATTTTTGAGAGAAGAATAGACAATCTACATTAAGAGGGGCTATGTAGGAGGTTGACTATGAAGTTTTTTGTCTGAACGCTCTAACAAATTGTTATTAAATTAATTAACAACTAGTGATTCTGTATGAAAAAACTTCATCATCACATAGCGTTTCAAAAGCATCAACAATTTTTTTAAAGGGCCAAATTCCAAAGGAAACACCTTATGGAATTTTAATGCAAATTCATACTTCATTTCATGTTTGAGTATACATTATTATTATTACACAAAATGGGACAGGTAGAATGGGAAGAGTGACAGCACTATAGATTGCAATTAGCAATCCCCGCACACCTGCAATATTGAATAGGGAACGATGGTAAGAAGAAAAAGAAGTGGGATAGAAGAACAAACTGGAAAAGAAAGGGAAAGAAAAACCTCAAGGCTTCCAATCATCTATGGATTCAGTTAAATTAGATTGAGTAATAAAATTAAATAAAAAATTTGAAAAAACAGTATAGAGCAACATTCAAACAAAACAAGATATACTCTACATATATAGAATATTCAAACAAGAAAAAACATAACAAAATAACAGGATAATGGCTCATGATGAACACAAAATCCTATTAGCTTTCTTTTTAAACGCATCTGCACTATTTGGTGCACAAGTCTCTTCGTCCAAGGAATTCCAAAGATGGACAACACTTGGCAGAAAGCAACGCTGAAACTGGCTAGTACGGCATCTGATAGACTGAAAACAAAGAAAATGCCGGGCCAAGGCTTGATGAGTGTTTCTTCTTGCTACAATGCGATTTAGCAAGGAAATATAAACCGACTGATGCGAATTGGATTGTATATTTTAGAGCATGCACACATTGCTGATCTTCCGGCAATGTGCAAGGTTCCATTTGACATTACCGCTACAAAGAAAGCTGGCATTATAAGAGACTCTGTCAATAAGATTCAAGTCTGAGGTAGCAGCAGTCGACCAGACAGGGGGACAATATTCCAGAGCTATAAGAATAAAGCTTCGGAAGCAAGTGGCGGACACGGAAGCATCATTGAATGTGGCATAGGCCTTTCTCATAATTCCCAATTTCTGCGAAGCAGTAGTTACAAGAGATCTGATGTGATGCTCAAAAGTTAATTTGGAATCAAATTTAACGCCCAAAATGTCCTTTTCGTCCACATCGCTCAATGCTAAATCATCAACATGGAGAGGTTTATGTGTTGAGGAAAAGGGCTACGAGATCGTGAGATACACATACATTTAGATTTAGCGATTCTAAGCTTTATGTTCCATGTATGGCACCATATAGAAATGCAACGAATATCTTCATTGAGGGAATTAGATGCAATGCAGCGAGAGTAAGGGGATTCAATAGTGGCGAGCAGAGTTACATCGTCTGTATAACCATACATAATATTTTTTGTGATGCTAAAGAGGTCAGCAGTGTAAATATTGAAGAGCAGAGGTCCGAGAACACTGCCCTGCGGATCGCCTGAGTGGACAGGATGCCAGTCACTGAAGTTGGCATCAACACAAACCCTGTGGGTGCGACCCACCAGGAATTGCTCTAAAATAGGTCCCGTCCACCAACACCAATATCTTTTAGCTTCTTCAGCAAGCCATTATGATTTACTCTATCAAAGGCAGCTGAGAGATCCAATTGAACTATGCGGGCCTCATGCATCTGGTTCAGTGCTAACTAGATCTTGTGAGAGATCGTAAGAAGTGTATCCGTTGTACCAAGCTTTTTTCGATAAGCAAATTGATTACAAGGGATAAAACCTGATCTCTCAAGAAAGCGGGAAAGGCGAGCTGCAACGAGGTGCTCAAAAACTTTAGAAAGTATCAGTGTAATAGAGATTGGACGATAATTGGAGGAATCAGAGGGGAAGGCGTTTCCTTAGGAATGTGAGCCACCCTCCAGCACTTGGGTAACGATCCAGAAGTTTCCTTGAAAAATAAAGGAAACATCTTAAGGAGATCTGTGCCCAAATATGGATCAAGAGCATTAGGTAGCTTCTACACTTCTTTGGACCGAAATGCAATTTTATTAAGAGTATGCATAATGACCATTTCTTGATTGAAAATTTATTGCTATCACTAAGCTTAGAGTCAAAGTGCTTCATCAAAAGATCACCTTATGCTTTGGACTCGTAATAATTTTACCGTTTTCGGAGAGCAGTGGGAGAAGTGATAAGCTGCAGCCAAAGACCACTGATTTAAGGGTGGACCGCCATTTATTTGGATGAGTGGCGCTTAACAATTTATCCTTGGCAGAGCTGAGATATTCCCTTTCCGCATCATGATAAATCATTTCTGCTTGAGATCTTGCTAGCACATACTCGTTCCAAGATTTTCTTGTGCGTAGCTGAGACCAGTGGCGGTATGTTGCCTATTTGTATTCCACTATAAACCAGGCTTCATCATTGAACTGGTATTTTATCCTTTTAACAGAGCCTCGGCCTGAAATAATACTAAGTATCTGTATTGAAAGAGGACATGGGCTCAGCACTGCAAAGAATGGCCCCTAATCGGATCCTGGAAACATCCTCACGGACATTAGTCCAGTTAACCCTGTTTTGAAGATAAATCTCCTTCGTAATAGTATAAGAAGGGATAGGTTGCCAAAGATCAAATTTGATACTGATGGTAGAGTGATCGGGTGTACCTATGGGTGCATTCATTTATGCTTTAACAATATCAGGTACACCCGTATGTACTAAGTCGACACAGTTACCAACATGATAAGTAGGGCCAGACATCAACTGTGAACAGCCCGAAACTCGCAAAATTATATGCTGCACGACCATGAATATATGTTGGTGATGAAGACTCAAACTATTCACGATGTGAGCATTGAAATCACCAACAAAACAAAAACTGCTTTGCGATCATCAGACTGGATGGTGGCCATAGCTGTTAGTAGGCAATCATATATGGTATCATCGCAATCGGGGTTGTGATAAGCGCCCAAAATATAAAAGTTGGGGATTCGGGTACAAATGAGCAAGTCCATTACTTCATGGCAGCCACATTCATAGTTAGCTTTTCTATGAGCGGTGAAGCCATCACGAATATAGACGGACATTTCCCGCCAACGATTTCCTGGGTTACGGCAAATAAGCAGGGGCTGACAGAAACAAGAGATCTTTAGCTCAGATTTGTGGCAATAATCGGAAACCAAACTTACTGCGCATATAATTATGTCATACGACCAACTAACAACAGTAAGGTCTCTGAGATTCTCGTGTAGCCCTCTTACATTGGAGTAAAGAACTCGACCAGTGTGGCAGAGAGTAGGGCCAGGATTCCCATGAATATCACCACAGCAAGTTAGAAACAGCCAATCGAAAGCAAGAGTCAGAAAGGGGGTTAAGAAAAAGATGGTTGGGATTAGATTATGTGCAGTAAGCTATCAATTTAACGTCAACCTTTTAGGCTTTTGGCCAAGAAGAGCTAGCTCATACTCTACAGAGGTGACGGGCAGGAGAGGAACCTACTGGCATGGGGCTGCCCTGCTTATACGGGCGTTACCTCGCAATAGGTCAAAAGACCTTCCCACCTTCCCTGCTAGCGCATGGAGACTAGGATAACTGCCCTTACCCAGCCTTATAACCTGATCACCAGCAGGAGCTGCGTTGCTGTGACAACAGTCATGATGGGCAGCTTCACCATGGGAGGATGAAAGGAAGCAGAGGGCAAGAAGTGAAAAGGGAGAAGAACTGGAGAAATAAAGATAGAAAAGAGATATTGAGATTCACATCAACCTGAGTAATAATGGAAGATCAGATGTGTGACTATGGCACCATTGCAAAAATTTACTTCTCAGAAAAAAAGAGTCGGGAGGTAGAGGACGCCAAGACCCTCACTCTCAAGAGCAGCCCACAAGAGGAACACGGGTTATTCCACCCGGCACTCGGTCGTTGGACGTACCTTTAGTTAAAGGCAGAGGGACCAAGAGCAGGTAGTATGCCAACAGTTGAGAGGCAGAGGCTAAGTAACCTTCCGTATAATAGACTGAAAAGGAGAAACCTCCTGTTTGATTAGTGGTTCTAAAAACAATACGGAACGCTTTAATCATTGCATTCTCGAAATTTGTAGTGATTTAAGTTAGAACAGATGGCTCGAAAAATATTTTTGTTATCCAAAAATAATTTAGAAACATTTTCTGTTTTGTCGAGAAATAAAGTCAACACTAAATGTAATGAAATGTTTATATTTAGCAGTGAAGAGTTTATAATTGAGTGAATAGACAGCTCCGTCCAGTCCACTTATTTCCTCATAAACATAGTTAGTATTGATGCAACTATCTCGTTTCTCTTCCCATGTACATATCACTCTTCATTCTGGCAACCTGGCAAAGGCACTTTTTCTAACGCAGTGCGCTGAAGCGGGTAGGTGACCCTCTTTTGGGACGCGAAACTTGCTACTGGGCAATAACAACTTAATCATTATTTGCAAAACTTAGATCAATTCTCCATATTTCATATTTCGTCTCTTGTGCGTCTTCCAGATTCTTTCCAAAGAGAAGCATTTAACGCTTGTAACAGTCACTACTTTTTGTTTACAATTGCTTCTAGTAGAGTTATATGGACTCCACTTCTCTTAAGTATCTAATTGAATTTTCCTCATGCTGATCCTTATTAAAACCGTTTCTTCGCTATTAATTTTTATCGAATTTCTACTACTCTTGTGTAAATTTTACAATTTAAAAAACTAGTTTATAAAAAACGTTCTCTACCATTCCTATCAAAATAAAGAATTATTCCTCATTGGCATTTTAAAAAGTATGTAGAAGGCCCATTGTAAGGTGGATTACAATCAATAATTAAGCCTTACAATTCAGTTTTATATAAATTCCATGAAGTCTTGAGATGGGCACGCAAATAATTATGCAAATACAAATAATCTAAACGTGTATTGAAGTCTCTATAAATAAGAATAACTCTTAGTATAAATAATATATAACATCTTTGTAAAATAATAATATATAGCTTTCCGCCATGTAGTTAATAAGACAAAAGTGCATTGCAAGTTGGAATAGTTTTAACAATGAAGCCTCACAAATGAGTATCATGTGAATCCTATAAAGGTTTAGGGTAACAGACACATAAGTCGAACATAGAAATAACTGCAATAATAAATTAATGTAAAACAAAACAAATAATTGTAAATAATGTAAAAATTACAATTTAATAATCTATTCACCAATGCAAAGCAGAGTATTTGGTAATAAGGCAAGTGAAATCGTTGTGATCTCACGCGAACGTACAAAAATACATACATAAGGAAACATATGAGAGCCAATAGTCTGCCCACAGAGTTGACAAAGACAGTGGAAACCGCTCTGTACATATAAAACGGAATCTGATCTTACCTGCAAGAGCTTACATGAACACATGAAAAGACAATATCAATGTAAGGGAATGGTCACTTCCCCCCCCCCCCCTCGACCACTCTTGGTGCAGTTCCAAGGCGGTTACCGCAAGGACATCCGCCCCAGGCATCGGCGAGTCGAAAGCGTAACCACAACGTGGTTCAACCCAGTGCCATGAAAGACCCTAAAGGTCAAAAAGGTCAGATCTCCCCGAGGAGAGTGAGATCCAGTTTCACGTCGAACAAGAAATTGGAGACGGGTTTCTCCCAATCTCGATGGCTAACGAGGAGCCGATGTTTGACTTCGTGGGAAAGACCGTTAGGAAAAAGAACTCTCCTGGGGCCGTCCTCAAGCCCCTCTCCCCCTTACCACTCCCCCAGTGGGGGGGTGCGAGGTATAAATGAGGAACTCTGAGGAAAATCGATGTAGTATACGTCAGTCTCTAGGTGACGAAGTCCTCGGATCCAAAACCGAGCTACCGAGACTGGAGAGGTAGTTTACTTGTGTCGCCAGACCAAGAAGCACCCTGCAAGAGAGGCAGGGCTACCTACCTTGAGGGGCTAAGAAAAAGATCATCCTTGAGCTAAGTCCCTGGTTATCAAACCAAACAATAAGTGAACTTTGGTAAGTTCGACTTACTCTCGCCAGAGAGATTCCTCATATCCTGGTGCACCTTAAACACCAGGGGTATTCCTCGTCCTTGAGGAATTAAGAAGAAGAAGGAAAAGGCTCCCCCTCGAGCCCGTTATTCGGTGGCCACACCAAACGTTAAGTAATTTATTCTCGCCAGAGAAACCCCCCTCCGTTATCCTCGCCTGTGAAGAAGACCCTCCCCAAGTTCAGGCCTCGTCCATAAGGAAATTAGTAACGAAGGAGAAAAGCTCCTCCTCGAGCTCGTTACTCGGTGATCACACGGCACTCCAATTTAACTTGAATTAAGAACGAAGTTCGACTCACTCTCGCCAGAGAGACCACGACTGCCTGGGTGTTGCATAGAGCACCGTATTGGTTCTCGTCCTTGAAGAACCCTTCCCCCCCCGGAAGAACGTGTGGACCCCCCAGCTGCTACCCTCGCCAAGACGACCGAGGAATTCCACCCATCTACACGCGTCAAGAGTAAATATTTCTGAGGGCCTTTAAACTCCACATGAGTCCGTAAGCCTAATTCTTATATTATTGTTTTGTCTAGAGAAAACGTGAACTTAATTTTGTGGGGAGACTAATTTAATTAATTCTTGTTTATAATAATATTTAGAGTATTGCTGTAGTTAAAGTATAAAGGTTGTGTATTCAATGGTTAAAGATAAAATATAAGTTTATTTTGTGAATCAGTGGGCGTTTCTTTTATATCCTGACGTGTTTGGTAACGGCTCTATTCTTTAAGATATTCCGATATCAAAGTATATTAGACAGCTCTTAGCACTCTTAGAGATAGAACAAAAAGGAGGGGCATTCTACGACACTAAATAAAAGTGGTGTCAGGTAAGTAGAGTTCTTATCAGAAAGAATTCTACGACATAATTAAAGTGGTGTCAGGTTTTGTAGGTTGTTATTAGAAAGAACCCAGCAGTGTCAAATTAAGAAAGAGCCAACACGTAAAGGAATATCAGGAACAAGAGAATAATTGACGAGAGGAAAATTGGTAGAGTTAGGGGTGGTAACAATCTTAAGGTAATTGGTAGGTCAAGTGGTAAATTTGTTGTCGGGAGTGGTATTTCAATCAGCATAGTAGTGGGATTAAGGGTAAGTTATGCTGAGCGCTACCTGGTGAGGGGTGGCATAATTACCTGAGAATACAGAAAGGAAAAATCGACGGACCAACACGAAATGGATCCAGTCACAAGATTTTACCAACAAGCCCAAAGTCTGGGACTTGAAGGCACAGAAATGCATGACTACGTCATGGCAGAATTAAGAATAGATTGTGTAGAAGAAGAAAGAATTTTGGATATAGAAGAAGAACAAGAATTAATAAAGTTTGAGAGAGAAAAAGAGGATATACAAAGAGAGAATAAAAGAGAACGTGAATTAATGGAAATACGGATGAACCGAAAAAGTGAAGAATCCCGAATACAGCGGAAAATAGAAACAGAGGAAAGAAGAATGCTGAGAGGAGGTAAAACCTGCGAACGAATAATACTGTTGAAAAGAGAAGCACGAGAATTCAGAATAAGGATAGAAATGGAAGATGAAGAAAGAAGACTAAAGATAAAGCTGGAAGATGAAGAAAGAAGAACTCGACAGGAAAACGAAATAGCGAAAGCAGAACAAGAGGCGGAGGAAAGGAGAATGAAGAGGGAAAAAGAGTCGAAAGAGAGGAGAGTAAAGATTAAAAAAGAAATAGATGAAAGAAGAATACAGAGGGAAAAAGAACGTGCTCAAGCGGAAAGAGAAGAGACAGAAGAAAAGGAAAGATTGCTCGCACTCGAAAGAGCACCCATCGAGAATCTCATAGAGGCCGAGGAAGTTGGAGCTCGGCCTGGACCTAAGAAAGGACCATCGAGGGAAACCCAGCCAAATGGGGTAACGATGGAAGAAGTAGGAAGTAAGAATAAGGTACCAGCAGGAGTACCTAAGGAAGAACCTACGAGGAGAACCCAGCCAAATGGGGTTATCAGGGAAGAAGTTGAAGGTAGGGTAGAGGTACGAGCAGGTGTACCTGAGGAACTACCGGCGAAGAGAAGCGAGTCAAATGAGTTGACAAGGAAGGAGGAAAGAGGTGCTATGGCTATGCACCCAGGTAAGACTAGTCAAATGGTAGACGCGGATGAGTATCCCCTACCCCTAGTAGTCTCCTCCCCGAACGGAACGTCCACGGAGTTACCGCTAAATCGCCAAGTCGTAGTGAGCGCCAAGCCCATTAACGACCTCGCGGGGAAAAGTTTTCTCGATCCCCAAAGATCGAACCCAGACACGATCTTCCAGTGTCCCTGGTTAAAGGAGAGCTATGGGACCTACGCTCCCATCAATTATGCCCCGCTACAACAGGCCGCTCTAGCCATAATGTTCAGTTTAAAGGTGGTCAAGTACCATAAGAAGGGTAATTCGAGTAGGTTGAAATACCGCTACCATTTAGTACCATACTTGGGTAGACTCAATAACCAGAACGGCCGACTCAGGCGCGGTAGAATAATGGTCACAGAGCACCATTTTAGGATCAGCTACATCAAAGGAGCCGATAATGTACAGCTGCTCTATAGGTGGAGACGAAAAACCATGGAAGGTTATTTCAGTACCTAATAAGCGTGAAACCATGTTTTCATTTGTTGTTCGTGTTAATATTTATCGGTAGGATTTAAGTTCTCAAAAACTTAGAAAGGTAAGGAAGTAGCTTGTTTTGTTGTTTTTTTTTGTGTGGGTAATCGATGAATTAAGGTTTTTTTAATTTTCTATGTAAAATTGTATTGCGAGTAGGTCTAGCTCGACAAATTGCCTGTGCAAAAGCGCGCGTGGGCGCTCATGTGTAAGGAAACTTAATGTAAGAGAGGGCTCAAAGAAATACAACTTTTCTAAGCTCGACTAGGTTGAGTAAGTTGTTTTGAGTTCCCGGGGGCATCCCCCTCTCCCCATTAAGTTCTTCGGTGGGAGGTGTGTAAGGGAATGGTCACTTCCCCCCCCCCCCCTCGACCACTCTTGGTGCAGTTCCAAGGCGGTTACCGCAAGGACATCCGCCCCAGGCATCGGCGAGTCGAAAGCGTAACCACAACGTGGTTCAACCCAGTGCCATGAAAGACCCTAAAGGTCAAAAAGGTAAGATCTCCCCCAGGAGAGTGAGATCCAGTTTCACGTCGAACAAGAAATTGGAGACGGGTTTCTCCCAATCTCAATGGCTAACGAGGAGCCGATGTTTGACTTAGTGGAAAAGACCGTTAGGAAAAAGAACCTTCCTGGGGCCGTCCTCAAGCCCCTCTCCCCCTTACCACTCCCCCAGTGGGGGGGTGCGAGGTATAAATGAGGAACTCTGAGGAAAATCGATGTAGTATACGTCAGTCTCTAGGTGACGAAGTCCTCGGATCCAAAACCGAGCTACCGAGACTGGAGAGGTAGTTTACTTGTGTCGCCAGACCAAGAAGCACCCTGCAAGAGAGGCAGGGCTACCTACCTTAAGGGGCTAAGAAAAAGCTCATCCTTGAGCTAAGTCCCTGGTTATCAAACCAAACAATAAGTGAACTTTGGTAAGTTCGACTTACTCTCGCCAGAGAGATTCCTCATATCCTGGTGCACCTTAAACACCAGGGGTATTCCTCGTCCTTGAGGAATTAAGAAGAAGAAGGAAAAGGCTCCTCCTCGAGCCCGTTATTCGGTGGCCACACCAAACGTTAAGTAATTTATTCTCGCCAGAGAAACCCCCCTCCGTTATCCTCGCCTGTGAAGAAGACCCTCCCCAAGTTCAGGCCTCGTCCATAAGGAAATTAGTAACGAAGGAGAAAAGCTCCTCCTCGAGCTCGTTACTCGGTGATCACACGGCACTCCAATTTAACTTGAATTAAGAACGAAGTTCGACTCACTCTCGCCAGAGAGACCACGACTGCCTGGGTGTTGCATAGAGCACCGTATTGGTTCTCGTCCTTGAAGAACCCTTCCCCCCCCCGGAAGAACGTGTGGACCCCCCAGCTGCTACCCTCGCCAAGACGACCGAGGAATTCCACCCATCTACACGCGTCAAGAGTAAATATTTCTGAGGGCCTTTAAACTCCACATGAGTCCGTAAGCCTAATTCTTATATTATTGTTTTGTCTAGAGAAAACGTGAACTTAATTTTGTGGGGAGACTAATTTAATTAATTCTTGTTTATAATAATATTTAGAGTATTGCTGTAGTTAAAGTATAAAGGTTGTGTATTCAATGGTTAAAGATAAAATATAAGTTTATTTTGTGAATTAGTGGGCGTTTCTTTTATATCCTGACGTGTTTGGTAACGGCTCTATTCTTTAAGATATTCCGATATCAAAGTATATTAGACAGCTCTTAGCACTCTTAGAGATAGAACAAAAAGGAGGGGCATTCTACGACACTAAATAAAAGTGGTGTCAGGTAAGTAGGGTTCTTATCAGAAAGAATTCTACGACAATCAATCTTGAATAAATGTTGGTTGATAGAGCACGGTTAGGTTCCCAAAGTTAGATACTAGCTTGAAAGAAACAAACGTTTTCATCAAACAAGCTCCGCTCAGCACTCCTATTTGACAACACACACACATACCATTTGATCAGATAAGCTCCGCCCCGCTTTAATATTAGAGAAGATAAGCTAAGCCACCCCTCCCCCTTAATTGGGGTTAGTATCAATAAGCGGGCAGAAACATACAACAGTCTCACTCATTTATTATTATTATTATTAGTAGTAGTAGTAGTAGTAATAGTAGTAGTAGTATCACCAATCAGTACCTTGTCCGCAATCCGTTCGTCCATCGTCCTAACAACCTGACGCAGAAGGAGCCTTACAAGAAACACTATCAACACTGATACCCAGCCAAAGAAGGGAGCCCACAACCGTAGGTATCCATGGAAAACTTCGATTCATGTTTCATTGTGGTGTAAAATACGCCTTCTCTAGGCAACTCTTTGATAATTCTGTCACACAAAGTAGAAGAGAAAAACTAGAATTTGAGGTCAAAATACCTAAATTTCCACGCGGACCTTTTTCAGTACGAAGGAATGTGGAAAGTGCTACATGAAGAAAATTTGCTTTGTTACTACTTAAGGACTACTACTCAATTTTAAGTTCCTGTTTTTGAAATATTAATACGAGAATTTTTAAGAGAAAATACCTGCGCGCCTTAAAATCGGTATAATTAGTTATAGAAAGGTGAATTCTCTAAAGCAAGATTTATCAGGTAAATAACATTTATTCATTGAAATAAATAATGATTAATCTTGAGTCCTGAAAAGATGCTTACCCTATTCACTCTTATTTTGAATATAGTTTTAACATCTAAGAAATTTTCTGATCTGGGATAGAATTGACAGAATTTCATTAACATAGTGTATAAGATTACGAGAATACATGCGCTCATTCACCGGACAAGAGTATGTAGACATAAATAATGTTTCCAGTAGTTTAAGCGAGTTAGAGTTGGCCATGCAATGATCCTCCATTTATTTATAGGAGGGCAGCAACAGGCGTTTTCTGTTACCCCAAAAATTATTTATGCGAATGAATCATGAAGCAGATTAAGTAAATAATTAGTTAAGATGATTTGTTAGTATTTTTAGGATTATGATTTAAAATATACATTTTGAAATAAAGAAGCATAATTTCATTATCTATATAATAGTCAGACTTACATTCATCAATATTAGTAAGTGCAGAGAATAAATCAACTACTTGAACAGACATTTAATCATAAGTGCTCGTATCTTACAACAAAATATTATGTGGAAATTTAGCTTTATTTAGTTGATATCATTTATTGAAAATATAATTGAAATATTGGATTATGATCGGATAGTTTTCCATAACGCTCGAAAGATGAAAAAATATCCAAGACAAATTCGTGCGATGAGGATAGGATCACCCGCTTGACCGGAAGCAGAGCAGTTGTCTAATTATGCCATTATCTTAACCGCACCAATTTGTCTTGGATATTTTTCCATCTTTCGAGCGTTTTGGCTGGTCAACGGTGTTAATATATTAATAATAACAGTTTCTGTGACGGTAAGGAAGACGAGATAAAGGGCTGACTTGAAATCAGCTTTTTTGGGCTGATGGATGGGCCATCCCTAAGTGTTGTCTTCCTTACCGTCACAGAAACTGTGAAGAAGAGCAGTTGTCTAATTATGACATTATCTTAACCGCATATATATATATATATATATATATATATATATATATATATATATATAAGGTCGGTCGATTTTTAAATGTAAATAAAACAAGTTGTGTGTGATATATGCACTCAATTTATTTTATATTTGAAAGTACATTTTATGGCATCAAGTGTGGAACATGGCGTCGTTCAAATGTCTGACGTAGCTTCGCTTGGTCGAACGTATTCAGGAAGCCCAATTTTCGATGACTTTGTCGCATAAATCTGGCTGAATTTGCTGGATGGTGTTCGTTATGTTGACTTTGAGGACATCAAATGTTTCCGGATTATTCGCATAGGCCTGCGATTTACGGTAGCCCCAAAGAAAGTAGTCTAATGGCATTAATTGCATGATGATCTCATTGTCCAGTTGACATGGCCGCCGCCCGAGATGACCCTGCCCTGAAATCGTTGGTGCAAAATATCTATCGTGGCGTGCGCAGTGTGGCACGTAGCACCGTACTGTTGGAACCACATGTCGTCAGTATGCATATCAGGCATATAATCCAGTTGAGGCAACAAAAAGGTGCTTATCATTGATCTGTAGGTCTCGCCGTTAAAGGTTATGCAATCCCATCTTCATTCTCAAAAAAATACGGACCCATGATTCCGTTAGACAAAAATCCGCACCAAACAGCTACTTTGTTGGGATTTAATTGGTGTTGGTGTATCTCATGTGGATTGTTTTAGTCCAAAATCTGACAATTTTGCTTGTTCACAAATCCATTCATCCAAAAATGGGCCGAAGATGATTTTGATGGGGAAATTTTGGGCAACTTCCAACTGCTCTAGAGCCCAATCAGCGAACATACGGCGTTGTCTATGATCGTTTACCTTAAGTTCCTGGGTAAGTCGGATTTTGTACGGGTGTAGACCCAAGTCACTACGCAAAATTTGCCAAACTGAAGTCGCAGAAAGGCCAAGTTTTTGTGAACGACGAGAAATTGACTGCCTCGGATTTTCCCGTACCCTCTCATTTACGGCAGCGATGTTTTCAGCTGACCTTGCCTTTCGGAGATTAAGGGGTGTTGGTTGATTGTTGATCGACAATTTTGCCTCGAATTTGGCCACCAAGCGTCGAACAGTGGACTCGGCAGGACGACTGTGGCGAGGATAGAAATCACGTTATGCGCGGAACGTTTTTCGAACGGAGCACTGATATTCATAATAAAATTTGATGATTTGCACTCACTGTTCAACGCTATAACCTTCCATGGTGAATTGCCAAGTACTACTGAAGAGTTCACAGTGAGGTTGCCAGACGTCGCTTTAACAACATGGACACTATCGCCTGACAAAGCCGAGCGTCCTTGTTGAAAGACCCTTTATGTATATATATATATATATATATATATATATATATATATATATATATATATATATATATATATATATATATATATATAAATATAAATATATATATATAAATATATATATATATATATATATATATATATATATATATATATATATATATATATATATATATATATATATATATATATATATATATATATATAAAATATAAATATATATATATATATATATATATATATATATATATATATATATATATATATATATATATATATATATATTATATATATATATATATATATATATATATATATATATATATATATATATATATATATATATATATGTATATATATATATATATATATATATATATATATATATATATATATATATATATATATATATATATATATATATATATATATATATATATATATATATATATTATAGTAGCAATACGAAAACCCACGTGATAGTTCCAAACATTTAATTTCCGGACGTTTCGGTCATTAACAATGACCATCTTCAGCGAATTGAACTCTCAAATGATACAAGAAACTTTTTAAGAATTACATGAGGAAATTGCAAAGAACATGGCCAACAATTCAATATCAGTTACAATATAACAAATAAGTCAAAATTAACAAGACAGGAATCAGAAACGAAACCAGAAAGTAAAGCAAGCAGTTAAATATAATTTAATTTACGGATATATGCAGGGAAAAGTTATATGTGAAAATCAGTTGAATTTAAATACTAAAACGATCGATAAATACGAGTTTGACCATGAAACGAAAATTTAAAACTTAATTAAACAATATGTCCAGGAGTATACAAATATGAATAATAACCATGAATTAAACTGTAATAGGATTCCAAGAAATTTGTTTTAAATTATTTCACGACAAAATTGGAAAGCAGAGCGATCAATGAAAAATGAAAATTAAGTAAAATAAAAAAATCAGGACTCAGAAACGAAAACAAAACGCAAAGCAAAGCAAGCAGTTCAATATAAGTTATAAAATACAAATATATAATATGAAAAGAATTATAGGTCAAAACACTTGAATACAGGGGTAAAGGTGATTCAAACGACCAATAAATACGAGTAAACTAAAAAAGAATGTTTAAAACTTAATTAAGCAATAGAGAAGTACCAAATAATAATGATAAACATGATACTAAGGAAAAAAAAACTTTTATATATAAAATAATATGGATACAACGGGGGCCAAATTTTTTAAAAATAAACACAAAGAATAAAAATGAAACTGAATAATTTTATACAAAAACTAACTTTATTCCGTTGGAGCTAATAATATCACCTGATTATTATTGTCGTAACTAGCCAAGAGGAAAACTATGTAGGCGGAATTGATTGTTTGTATGTTTCTCTATTTGCCTATAAAACTTTCTTTCCTAAAACTTCCTTGGCTCATACATTAGCAAATATTAATTAATAGATATAATATATTAGACAATTCGTAAATACGCTAAAGTTTATGCAAACAAACTTAAAGTAAATTGAATTTCTTACAGGAAATTAACGTTAAATATTTATCACAAAGTTTGAAAATTCCGGATGCAAAGGATCCACACAACATGATCTTTGGGAAAAGACAAAGTACCCGGGGAATAATATAAAAGAACAATACCTAGAACATAAACTCTTTATTTTTAAGCTAGTTCAATTTTTGGATATATAAGTAGCATGGTAAAGACAAAAGCGATTAAGCATAAATAATAAAATTAGGAGAAATATATATATATATATAAAACCACTGTGGAGGAGGGTAGAATTTATTAACTCGAGACCAGCTTCGGCTTGGAGTTTGTCATGCAAGCCTCAGTCGAACACTAAGAACACATGCAGTCACACCAAGCGTACAATATATATATATATATATATATATATATATATATATATATATATATATATAGTTGACGGAGATCCAATTGGAGTTCCTCATCAGGGAGTATAAATTTGACTTCATTTAGGATATCTTTTAAGATTAGATCTTTGACGTAGGGGCTGCATTTAAATTGCCCCTCCGAAAGGTTAATTTTGGGAATTCATCTATAAGGGTGGATTCAATGACCTTTCTTTCGCGGAAGTCCTTACACGGGTAGATTAGTTTGGCCTGTGGAAAGGCTATCGGGTGATTAGAGTTATTAGTGTTTGTGAAAAGACTAGAGGCTGTGTTCCCCCGTCTAATGTCTCTTCTCTAGGGATTTAACAATTGTTCATATATATATATATATATATATATATATATATATATATCTTGATCAATTACGATGTTCATTATTTAATTAAAACATCTACCAAGCGCTCTTCAACACGAATGCAAAGGTATAGTAAATTCCTTAGCAGCTTAAACGAGTCTTCAAGCGAGAAATTTAAAATAATAACCGTTGAGTGAAAACATATTTTCTATTATAGTAGCAGTATAAAATTGCTATTTAAATGGAATCATCTTTAGCCATAAATTTATTTTTTCTGTGAAATTTTTGCCAAGATTTGATTGCAAAAACAATTATACATTTGATGATTTGTTTCATAAGCTAATAATTGATTTTCGAGGTTTAGTGAGTGGGTAATCCCATTCCCACTTCCTGGACATATATTTTATTACCGCCCTGAGGTGAAGCGGAGGTGAAGCCGAGTGGATTGCTTAATAATTGCCAAGGGATCGTCCAAATTAGTTAAACACACATAAACAAAAATAATCTTTAATGTACATGAATTTGAAATAAGCATAGCATATATAAATATAAATAGGATTAATCTTGCACTGAATAAGTAAGTCTACAAAAATGCCGTGGGGATTACTTGCAGATTACTCACTGGGATGTTTGCGTCTTAATGACACCAGACAGAAGAAGGGAATATTATTATTGAGTTAAACACTGAATTGAATAAGCACTTCTAATATTCGAGGGCATGGGCACAGGATGAGAATTCTAGTACACAAATAAACTGGTGAAGTTAGGGGAGGGGATACTTCTGGTGACGATGATCGCACCTAGTCCGGCCGTCCGAGGTTACCGAATTAGAGGTTAATCCTAGACCGGTGATATATTGTTCCTATGCCGGATCACGAAGGTGAGCCTCACGGTGACTCAAATCGGACTTCCTCCTTGAAGTACCTGTCCGATTATTCGGCTCCTGGAGTGGGTAGCCAAAACCGATTACCTAGCTACGTCTAGGGTAATCCGCAGAGGGAGTTCCTGTGTAACCTCAGACTCTGAAGTAAGGGGGGGGGCTGTGGGAAGTTTAGGACCGACAAGTACTGTGACGGCAACAACCAATTCCCCGTGAAGTTCTTTCCTTGCAGCGGGCGAATGGTATCTTATGTGGATTGAGTTTCACACAAACTCGACGTAGGTCCAAGGGCTTCTGCCTGATTGCAGGGTGAAGTCTTCCTTTTATTTCTCCCACGAGCAAAATCGAGAGAGCGATTTGAATTCTCGTAAAATCCGTATCGTCTCGCGAAAGACCTTTTTTCATCTTTGGGCTGACGATATGTCCTTCACCGCTTCGATCGAGCCATCTCGGATTTTACGGCGGTGCGAAAAAGGGTGAGTGAGAATTCAAGGCGAAGTGTGTGTTTGGGGATACGAGAAGGGGCGGAACTTTGTGTCGGAGTGTTTCTTCGTACACTTATGTACGCGGTATTTAGACTTCTACATTGATAAATTAATAAAAAGTGCAGGAGGAAAACCAGGTACACGATAATAGTTCTTTGTTAGTTCAGAAATAGCAACATGGAGAGCAAAAAATAGATATAATTTATTTTAATATAAAAAAAATCATAAAACAGAAGTATTTTTATTTATTTAGTTTTATTTTCTATACTATGATCTACTTACATTTGAATGTGTCATAGATTTGTTGTTTCTTTCCATACTTCTAAAAATTTATTCATTTACTACCTAGAATTAATTTTTGCCGGTTAATTTAATATTTCTTATAAGATTACTTAATTCAATTTATGTCCATAATCAGATTTTCTTGAATTCATTTTTGGTATTTGAATTCGTTGGTTTCCACGTTGTGGTTTCTTAGTCCAATTATATGTTTTCATACCTCCTCTCTTAGCTTTCCAGTAAGCGCTTAATGAGGTTAACAGCTGCTTTGTGCCACTATCCCGAAAGCCGATATCGCGATTGCCAAAATCCCTAAAATCAAATATTCCGAAAGCCGCATTCCCGAAAATTATATATCCCAAAAGCCGAATTCCCGAAACTCGAAAATCCCCAAAGCCAAAATCCCCAATGCCAAAATAAGCACATGGGCGTACCGTCGGTTATTTCTGTATAAACTGGATATGTATTTCGAACATTTATAACTCTGTTACAAAAGCTCGGGTCTGAAATTATTGCTAACGATGGTTGAGTGAACATTACAAAGAAAAGACTAAATCAGTTAAAAACAAAAATTATATCATAAAAGGAAGTTATATAGAAAAACCAAGCAGTGAAGAAACCAGTGATGAATAAATTTGCCAAAGAAATAATACTGAAAATATATCTCAAAAATTAAACCCAAAGTTCTTCTGTTCAGCCCAAATTTCCCAAGTAACTTTCGTACAACCTTTTTATACTTCATTATATTGTAAATTAACCACAGTAAAATCCCGTCCAATATGCTGAATAACCAGATACGATGATATATATTGAAAGATACGATTACATGTGTGGAACTTGATATAGACTGATCGGCGACACGTGTATATATTGCAAAGCTTTCCATTTAATTTGCGGCGAGACAATTGAGAGAGAAAACACTTTGTAAAAAAATTAAATTGCAATTCTTGTTAATTATATAAAGTGTCAGAGTGTGTGTTGCCAGAATTTAATCATTTTACGGTAAAAAAAACTTCAATCACAAAATTCTCGCAGCTGTCTGATGTATAACAGCATCTGCCTGTATTCTTCCAAAATTTCAGAAATCTGCTTAAATTAAATACAAAATTTATTTTGAATTTGAATCTTTAATAAACTTTATTTAAATCGACTGAATAAGAAGACACTTTGTCCCTCTATATCATCTATTGCAAATCAGGGTCATAGCAATATACTTACCAATATTTATTATATACTCACACATATCCTTTCGTCTTCCTACGATTACCAAAGTACGAAAAAAATAATACAATACATATGCATCGATTAATAGCATTTTATTTTAAATATTAGTATTGGAAAGATACTGTAATTTTCCTGGCTACTATTATTACGCGAAAATACCAGCATCCATTTCTCTTTCCTGTATCTGAAGAAAGAGTCTATATTTAGATCGGTTAGTTCTAAAGAGGAATTATTATTTACCAACTAAATAGACCAGAAACACTGAATACGAGTAAATACAAAAGCCTCTTACTCAATATTTTAGGTTAATCTTTGTGTGCTTAGCTTTTTTCTGTTATGATTTATCCGTCCACCCCATATTTGATATATTTATGTTTAACATGTAAAGAATATAAACTCTCAGCTATGACTTTTAGTATGTTCCATGGTAATAAAAATCCCAGTGTAATAGATTTATGACCCAATAGGAAATTAATTCAGCAATATTACAATACTGACGCTGAACAAATGTTTAAAATATTAAAAGCTCTGAGCTTTATAATAGACATTTGTAAATATTAATTTTTGAATCCTGAAAATATTTTGATCCAAAGCCGTTGTTTTTTTATCATTTTGTTATTGCAAGTTTAGTGCCACCTTAACTTCAAGTCTTTTTGCTCATTGTAAGTTTTCTTTCAAAATAGTCCACGATTATACGAAGGTTCCAGTAAGTATAACAGGGCAGTAAGCATTCAACTAATATTATACCTATTTTTCGTGGCTTACGGCTATTATTTTATGTTACGGAAGGTATATTGACGATCTTTCCGCTAAATCATTATTATATAATTGTCGTATTACAGATGCTTCTATTTCGCCCCTACATAGTATTAAAATAAAATCTCTTACAACGGCGAAAGAGGTCTTAGGCCTCGGTCTAGCAACAACGATAATTTTAAGAAGATATGTACCATTACTAGTCCGCAAGATATGAATGCTATTTTGGCATAAGAATATTTTCAATTTCGCCCTTAAAATATTATCTCTAGCTAGGGCAGATATTTTTTCTATATATACGATCTTTTTTTACATGTCCTACATTTGAAGTTTAATAAAATCAAGAATAATTTGGTGATTACAATGAAACTTAGATATGTTGATGCTAATAGTTGTAGATTCTTTTTCTTAATGTTTCTAATTGATCCCTTTGATAATTTAGAAGTTATGCTAGTATTAGTAAATTGGTCATTTGAGGCTAGAAACAGAAAGCATAAAAGTTTTGTTAAATAAGTAATTTTTGAAATTCTCGATTCTTAGCATTGAAAAGAATATCAGAACAAGTAGTATTGTCAAAAGTGAAACATACAATGTAATGAAGTAAAAACAAACTTAAGTAAAACAAGATTAAGGTTGTCCAAAAATTAGAAGACAAAGATTTCGCGAAAATAAAATTGTATGCAGAAGAATTTAGACGAATTTTTGTAAGTTGATGTACCACTTATGATAATGTCTAACGAACCGCACTTTCATCTTAGCGGATACAATAATAAGAGAACAACAGAATACGGTTGTATCACAACCCAGAAGCTATACACCAGAAATAGCTGCGTCCTGCCAAAACCACTGTGTAGTGTGCGATAATATCTCAGAAGATTATTGGGCCGTATTTTTATGATAATGAAAAGGGAAATTCAGTCACCGTGAATGGCGAAAGATACCGACACACGCTTGAAGAATATTTTTTACAGAACTTTCTAAGACTCCGAAATAGACGACAACTGTTTTTCTAGCAAAATGATGCAACATCACATACATCGAATGAAACAACACTGTTGTTAAGACAAAACTTTAGAGAAAAAAATATTTCTCGAAACAGTGAATTTAAGCGGCCTCCAATATCCCGCGATCTTTGGTGTTTTATGGGAATATTTAGAAGATCGTGTTTACTGTAATAATCCTAGAAGTTTCCAACAATTAAAAAATGATATTGCTGAAGAAATTAATAACATCGATGAAGAACTTTTGAAAAAAAGGTGATGAGTGTAACTTCGCCATGTGTAAATGAATGATATGAGTAGAATGATCAGCATTTGAAAGGAAGAATTCTTATTTTATTTTAATTTTAAGCCAATAAAATTAGTTAAAATAAAATTGGTTTTAATAGTCAAAAATATCTGAAAGCTCAGGAGAAATCTGTTTAAATCAATGCTTCACTAGAACTGGCATAACTTGAACAAAAATAAATGAATCAATTAGACATAGTTTCATTATGATTACAAAATTATTCTTGATTTTATCTAACTTAAAAGTAGGATATAAAAACCTTGTATTTAGTTTTTAGTTGTTTGCTGAGTCAACTATAAAAATCTTCACAATATTAAACGTATAATTGATGATCATTTTATAAAGAGTGTTCCATTAAGACGGATCGAAATTAGCAGTAATTAAAACAGTCTTATTGGTGAAAATTTATTGATTTCACTATTGGATCATGCTATTTGAGTCATGGCAATTATGTGTAAAAAATAATATTGCCTAAATGTCCGCCAAGGCTTCGGCGGCACAGCTCTACTCGATGGTCAAAATTTTGGATGACGTCTTTGCATAGTTGCTCCTCGATCTCACCAATATGCCTTATTATCTCATCCTTTGGCTGTTAAATTGTTGTTGGCTTGTTGGCATAGACCATACATACCTTTGAGATGACCCCAAAGGAAGAAATCTAAAAGCGTCAAGTCACACAATCATGATAGCCAATTGACCTCGCTATTTCGAGAGATGATGCGACCTGGGAACTTCCCATTCAATAAAGCCATTGTTGCATTGGCTGTGTGGCATATGGCGCAGCGCTGTTGAAACCACAAATCTTTGACATCCATAGCATTCAATTCAGGCCATAAAAAGTTGGTTATCATGGCACGGTATAACTCGCCTGTCACCGTAAAAGAATTCCCGACATCATTTCCGAAGAAATAAGGCCCAATGATTCCGCTAGAAAAAAATGCACACCAAACTGTGACCTTTTGTGGATGCAGTGCCTTTTCAACAATCTTCCTGGGATTTTCATGAGCTCAAATGCGACAATTCTGCTTATTAACGAATCCACTAAGATGAAAATGGGCTTCATCACTAAAGATAATTTTTTGGCGAAAAATCATCATCGGCTTGTCTTTGCTCTTGCACCCAATTGACGAATATACGGCGCTTCAAATGGTCAGCAGTCTTCAGTTCTTGTGTCAATTGAATCTTGTAAGCGTGTAGAGACAAATCTTTTGTCGAAATTCAATGTAACGTTGTTGTGGAGAGGTTCATTTCCTGCGCGCGATGACGAATAGAGGTGTCTGGATCTCCGGCCACATTCTCACGCACTGCAGCAATGTTTTCAGTTGAACGGCGTAAACGAGCACGCAATGGCGTTTTCATATCTGCCACCAACCGTATTTGTTTGAACTAACGAACAATTTTCCCAATTGCACTCTCGGTTGGTCGATTATGTTGACCAAAAAAATCGCGAAGTGCCCGAAATGCGTTTTTGTTTGAACGTTCATTTTCGTAATTGGCTTCGATAACTTTTTAAAATCTGTCCAAGTTTAGTTTAGTTTCAATAAAAGATGGGAAATAGGTGTGAGATAATAAGAGAGTAAAGTTAGAAAAAGTGGTGATGTAGTAGAAGAATTGGTGTGCCAGTACGTCTGGCAGTATCTTTATTTCTGCTTTATAGGTTTGATTATTCTTCGATTGTATTCATGTAAGCATTCAAGCCTTTGTATCCTTGAACACTTTTGTTATGGCAGCAGAGATTACTCATTTGATATCGTCGTACATGTGCATTGTGTATGTACAGTGTCATTTATGGATCTTTTACTTTTTGATTAGTCTTTTGCTCTTTACTTAATTGATAAATGTGTCCACTTCGGATCTTTTTTTATTTATTTTTTTTCTACTTTTTGACATACATGATCACATGTAATAAGTTCATAATCGGTTGTCCTATTAGGATTTTGATATTTTCCGGAGGAAATTTTCTATCTGTATAGTGGGACAGCGTCCTCCTGCGTACGCAGTTAGCTGCTGCCGAAATCGCGTCGGTAGTGTTATTTCGTTTTTCGAGATCGGGAAGTATTATTTTTCGAAGAACTTCTTCAGGCATGTAGACATTGATCTTGGACCATACATCCTTTGCTCTGTTATGAAGTGCCACGTTGAGGGGTTGGATCTCAGCAAGGTCGTGTAGATCACTCGAGGGGACGAAGTCCAATAGGCTGACGTCCAGAATGTACCTTAGTGCCTTGTTCTGCACTGCTTGCGCCTTTCTGAGCTGGGATTTACTGGCTAGGTGAATGGGAATGACGGGGTATAGAAGAATTGGCCTCACTAGGCTCATAAAGAGTTTTCTCTTATTCTTGGAGGAGAGTTTCCGGAACCGATAGAGGCATTGCAGACTTCTTTTGGCCTGTGAGACCTTTTTTTCCAGGTGTTTGCCATATCCTCTTGATTTAATCTCAAGCCCAAGGACCCGAGCCTCACGTGCGTATGGGTATACCTCGTCCCTGACCAATACGTCCGCTGTCTTTCTAAGACCAATGGGGAGGACCTTAAACTTTTCGACATTGGTGCGTATCTTGACTCGGCTCTCGTAGGCGTTGAGGTTTTGGATCTCGCCCGCCGTCCTATTCGCTATGTCGGCTGGGTTTCGATAATCCCTGGTTATTACTTGCGATATATCGTCTGCCAGCTGGACATATAGGGCGTAGTCTTGGGTGGGTGTGGGAAGGTCACTTGTGTACAATGTGTACAGCGTCGGACTTAGGCACCCTCCTTGAGGTACCCCGGTGTACATGGTAAAGGGCTGCCCTTCGTAATCATTTATACTAATAACAGCCTCTCGATCCTCAAGGTAGTCACACAGGAGCTTTGTTATGTTCGTCTCCATGCCTAGGTCACTTATCTTTCTCTTAAGGCTAGGCACCCACACTTTATTAAATGCTGATGAAACATCCCTAAGCTCTACATCGACATTTCTGCTCTTGGCTTTCGCTATAGCGATGTACTCAGTCATCAGGGCAAGTGCTGTCTCCGTCCCGAGTTTTTTGCGGAACCTGTGCTGCTGTGTGTTGTAGAGCCCTTTCGCATCCGAGTAACCCATCAGCCGGTCGTTGATTAGCTTTTTGAATAGTTTTCCTATGAATTCGAGCAGGGATATTGGCCTGTAGCTTCTAATTTCTTCTTTAGGTTTACCCGGTTTTGGGAGGAAAATCATCCTGGCCCTCTTAAGCGAGTCAGGGAAGTACCCAGCGTTTAAGCACGCATTAAAGAGGTTGAGTATTGAGAGGTTAAAGTCTGCAGGTGCATTCATGAGGTGGGCCTTGGTAATGCCAGAAATCCCCGGAGCCTTTTGCTTGAAGCTTTTTATTGCCGCCTCATACTCCTCTGGGGTAAAGGAGTGGCCTTCCTCCGTCACCCGTCGAGTAACGACCACATAATGATAGGGTGTTAGGGCCGGTCCACGTTCCTCCATGTATGCCATAACTTCCTCCTCATACTCCATGTTGAAGTCCTCGTTCTCCTCTTGTGTGATGTTAAACTCTTTTCTCCAATGCTCCCTAAAATGGTGCTCGATGGTCTGGTCATCGGTGACCCGCACTCCGTCAATTTTGATGGCAATTTTCGACTTGGTGGGCAGAGTGCCGCTTAGCCTCTTGAGCTGGGCCCCAAATTTCTTGGGATCATTTTCGGTGTCCATACCAGTGATAATGTTGTCCCAGAGGGCCTTGGATTTCTCGCTGATCAGATGCTTAATTTCCAGGCGAAGATTCTGGAACTCCCTATGACGATCGGCTGAGTTGCCATAAACACGGATCTCCTCGACTAGTTCTTTTAGTCTATCCTTCCGCCAGATGATGGTCGCGTCCCAAAGTGGCGCTGGGAGGGTTTTGAACTCGACCCTTGGGATAGCCGCTCTGTCCGCCTGTGTTATTTTGTTCATGATAATTTCTAGGCGCCTATCGAGATCTTCGAACGTAGGCTCGTCCAATCGCTCCTCCTGGTTTTCACATAGGACCCTTCTGTACTCTTTCCAGTTTGCCTTGGGTATAGACCTGTGAGTTGGGACACTTATCTGTATGGGGGACGTCGAGATCGTGGTGATCATGCTGATATGGTCTGATGGAGTATAAGGGCCTGGGACCGTAATATGATTCAGGATGAAGTTGGCTTCGGTAAGGAGGATGTCAGGTGTCGTGGAGGACTTCCCAGTCAGGTACGTAGGGAACTCTGGCTTGACTCTTTGCACTACGTCCCGTTCCATAAGGAGGCTCAGGGAGGCTCCTGATCCATTAAAAGACGATGTATAACCAATCTCTTTACATCGGGCATTGAGGTCACCAATCAGAATGGCGGACTGATTTCTTCTAAATAAACGCAGGAAGTTTGGGATAGGGAGGTACAAGTGTCCTGGGGGTTGGTACCCCACTGCTACAATGAGGTCATCGATTGTCGTGCTGATCTTTACTGCAAGGTACGACTCCTCCAGGTTGGGGATTTCTTTGTACTTGATGCCCTTGCGCAAGGCCACTGCGACACCATCGTATCTTTCGTTGGTGTGACTGGTTGTGATGGTATCATAGTTGTAGATTTTGACGGGGTTGGAGTTTCCGTCGAGACCGTGCTCCGAGATTAGGAGAATGTCCGGATCTACCTCTCTGATGATATTGTTATACAAGAATTTCTTGCCTTCCCAACCATTCACATTGAATGAGAAGATCTTAAGTTTGTTGACTATCCTTACGTTAAATTCCATCTTTATTTACCTTGGAGGTTCTGAACTTTGGCCGGCTCTCCTCTTGCGGGTGATCTCACTCTGCCAGACCTCTTTTTATTTAATTGTTCCTGAGAGAGATTGAAGAAAGACTCGGGACTTAGCTCGATGCTCCCATCTCTTAACGCTGAGAGTAGTTCGTCCTCATTAGAGTCGCAATCGTAATCCCACTTGTATTTGCCTCCTTTACCTTCGTCAATGGTGGTAACGGAGCTGACGGTGAGGCATAGACCTTCAGATTGAAGTCAGTGGTCTTGGGCTTGGATGTTGACTGCGTGCTCTCCTTAGCACTCTTATTCTGTTGGCTTTTGTTCTTGGTCGGGGTCTCATTTTGGGTCCGTTGATCAACCTCCATCCTTCCGGACGACACGGAGGCATCTAATTTGTTCAATCGGGGGTCCCTCGATGTGGATCTGTTCCTTGGCGTTAGATCAGCTTTGTTCCCTGTTTGGGTCTTGTACAATTCGCTGGACGGGGGGTTATCGGGAAACCACATGGGTTTCATCCCGTTTTGGGTAAGCATTTTGTTCAGTTCGTTGGCGTTGCTACCGGGCTTGGCAATATTGACGAAGTGAGCATGTGTAACGCACAGGACCAAGTCTAGGTTCATCGACGGATCAAGCTGGAGTACCGTTTTTTCTCTCTGTTGGCCCTTGGCCGCCTGTGCGTAGCTGGTATTCGCTTTGCGGGTCTTCTCTTCCTGAATGTTTTTTTTCTTATCAATCACTAGGCTCTTCTTCATGGGGCAGGACGTTGAGAGGGTGCGGTGGGGGCCGTCGCAATTGAGGCACTTCTTGTTGTTCCCATTCGGGCACTCCTTCCAGGTGTGACCAGAACCAGCGCACTCTGAGCATACCTTTCCCTGGAATTTGAAGTCCTTCGTTGCGTGTTTCTCCAAAGCATAGCATGAAAATCCGACTTGTACAGATACAAAAGTCTCCCGTTCTATGCACGATGCAGAGACCTTTGTGCAAAACATTATCAGGCCTGCCTTGGCTGCCTTGGAAGCCATCTCGGACGTCTGAAAAGTGGCCTTGAATAGGTGGGTATATTCTCCTCCGTCGCGGTTCTTAAATTTATATACCTCGTCCAACTTTGCCCAGCTCTGTTTCGCCTCGATTTCTGTCATAATCTCGTCAGCGGTATGTGCTCAAACCCAGTGGTCCAGGCGACGAAAGATGATCGATCTGCGGGCAGACACATGGGGCGGGACTTTAGGGGCCAGATGAATCTCTTCGAGTTTGGTGCGGGATCCCACGCTGAGAAGTTTATCGACGTCCTGGGGTCCATCGCAGATAGCCATATAGCCATAGGATTGGTCCACTAAACGACAAAGTGCGACCCCTATGGTAGCAAAAATGGTCTCAAAGACCGTCTCCCTCGTCGGTTTGGGATATTGCTCCTTCACCCAGAGCAGGATTCTGTACTCACCCCTGGGGTCGTCCATGATGGCCCTCTGGGGGAGTTTCTTCTCGGGAAGTCTTCCAAGTTCTTGCTGAACAAGTGTTCCTATTACTGTCTTGCCGTTCCACCTTGTTCTGCCCTACCTACTCTAAACTGTCTAACAGGGCCCACCTGCCGGTCCTGTCCACTCCGCCTCCTATTGGTGCTCCCTTATTCGCGCCCCCTGTATGGCTTCCTTCCGTGGTTCGGACACAACAGAAACCGGTGGTCTCTACAGGCCTCAACTGGTATAAAAGTTATCAGGAACGGGGTGTGCTGCTGACATACGGTTAGACGCGAAAAACGGCGTTTTCCAACGAATTCTTCGTTTGCTTCTTCCTCGCGCGCGCGTGTACGCCTGCGATGCCACAGAAGGGTAGCTGTATGGTTAGTGGTCTTGACGCGTACCGGTGCGAAGGGTCTCTTCGCCTACTTCGAACCTCGAAGCTGAGCGGCGAAAAATGTAGGACTTGCGAAAAATTCTTGATGAGCGATGAGTATCTCTGTCAAGACTGAATACCCTTTATATACTAGTATACGATTGTCTAAACTCATACACTTGAATATTCATTCACTTAAAAATTTCTACCTATGTACCCTCTGCTCGCTAGCATTAAAGAAAGTAGTTTTCTATGACTTAAATATGTTTCTTGATATTATGCAGTCAAATTAGGTTTCCAAAACATGGCCAAAAAACCTATAATGAAAGAAGTTTCTCTGTTGTAAAAAAATCCAATTACAAGCAGCTTATTTGAGAAAGTTTGTTAGAAGCGTAAACTTAACTATAAAGATTTTAAAGTCTTCAATGGACAAAAAGTTTTATTTATTCTTTGCGTTTCTGAGATTTAACTGATGTGATAATAACAGGACATGCTGGAATTCGGTACTACTTTAGAAAAGTCAACATTTTATAGTCAATTTAATATATAAAAATCCAATTACACGCAGCTTATTCGAGAAAGTTTGATAGAAGCGTAAACTCAACTATAAAGATTTCAAAGTCTTCAATGGACAAAAAGTTTTATTTATTCTTTGCGTTTCTGAGATTTAACTGATGTGATAATAACAGGACATGCTGAAATTCCGTACTACTTTAGAAAAGTCAACATTTTATAGTCAATTTAATAGATATTATAAACATGAGGCCACCAAGGTTTGTTCGAACCTAATATAACTGAGCCTACCTGAACCTGACCTATAAGAACCATATCTAGATCAACTTTGCCTATTCTAGATTATAATGAAAAAGTTGGTTATGTTAGATTTAAATAAATTAAGTTATGTTATGGTAAAAAAACGAGTAATGCCTCACTTTTACAAGATCCAAAAGGTATATTTACCATTTAGTTCTGCGAACTTTTTCATTTTATTCATTAGAAAATAAAAGTGAAACATATATTTTTTTAAAATATATGATAAATAATTAAAGAGATCAATGGGTAACTATCCAAACGATTGGGTTAAATCTTTATTCAAATAAAAATATGCGTTATTATCAGTGAATAGCTTAGATATAGATTTTCATCGAGTAAAATTACATTGTAACTAGCATGTGTTATCGCATGATTCAATTCCAATTGAAAAACGTTTTTCATCAAACCTTTTTCCACGTTAACGTGACAAATAGTTATCATTAGTTTTAGAAGCAATCCATTATATATAAACTAGACAAAAGGGTACATAAGAAATTAAGAAGCCAAAAGTGTAATTTTTAAAGCTTCGATTACGTGTGAAATATAAAGTAATGTCCGAAATTATCGTCTGTATTTAATTTCATTTGATTTCAATTTCGCTCAACTTTCAACAATCACTAATGATGAGAATTGTAGATTTTTTTTAGTCCTCTCGAAGAATTGGATACTAATATATTTAATCCTTTCCTAAATACATATTCCTAAAATAGAGCGATTGTTTTTACATTTTCATGTACACAACCTACAAATTTTTTTGTCATTCAAAGACGAATTTTAGAATCTTTTTGTAATGTTTTATCCACTTTAACCATGATTTTGGATTAAGTATAGGTTTTTTTTCATTTTCAGCACAAGTATCATCATAGAACAAAGGGTTTCTTTGTAAGAAATAGTTGTTACGGATGCAACAACGTCACGGAAACTTCTCTCCCTTTTAAGCCCTAACTCTGCCTCACTCTCCACCTATGATAGAGATGCATTACTACGTTTTGGTTAATTTCGTCCAATAAATTCGATACGGTACATTATCATATAATTCTCCCTCTGTTTGTTACCCTTATCCTAGCTATTGCATTGATGAATCGTAACATTAAAAATTTACTTAAATATCATAAATTATTGAAACAATGCGTGTGCTATAATCACGTTATTATGCTTTAATTTCAGTTACTTACTAAGAAATAAGATCAACCAGCAAATTAACGATCCCAAATTCCTTTTTCCTTCATTTCCTAACAATTGTTTACAACCAAACTTTAATATATTCATCAGCAAACCCTCACTTTGATTCAGCGTTCTTTTTCTATTCTTCAACTTTCACTAAAACTTCTAGTTTTCTCAGTATGTTATCCATAAATCTATTAAGCAGGTAAGGCGACATGTCACCTTTGAAATTTACCTTTTGTATATAAAATAATTTTATAAGTCATCTTTGACCTGAACTTATTCCTTCTTTCAAACATATAACACTCCATTAGTTCAACATTTTTCGTAGTTTGTCTTTAGTTCATGTTTAAAAGGTTAGAGTAAATCTATATAACTTTTTCTTTGAATTCATCTCTTGTAACCCAATCTTTTATTTAAGCGTCTTAGCATTCCAATCAAATCCTTAATTTTGAAACTATATTTAACTTATCGTTCTACACAAATCCACCATGTTAGTTCTGTGTACTTTCTCAACACTAAAAGTAATTTAAGTATTAAATTTATGTTCTATTATTTTATTAAGTGCCGATATCTCTTGCGTATTTTCAAACTGATTTCTTCTTTTTCCTTTGGCCATTCAGTACTTAACGAACTTAGATGGAAGATGTATTTTAAACGCTTACTAGTTGAGAAGAAATACTTGAATGAATAATTACATTGAGAAGGAAAATTTCAGTTGCAAAACAGTTATGAGGATAGAACAAAATATATCACTTCTTCGAATAAATGAATTGGTCTGACACGAAGACAATGGTGAAGAGGTAGGCCAAATCTCTATATACGAGGTTGTGAAAGCGGTGTGATGATGTGGAAATTTCCATATCATGTTGAATTTATAATTGACTTCTTAATATATTAAGGCAATAGTGATCTATTGCTTAAATCTTTAAATAGAGACGTTTTAACTTTTAACTAGAACTCTTTCTCATTCTGGAAAAAATATTTAATCACAGAATTTAACTTTTATCTTGCTAAGATCAATTGAATAGCAATGCTTCGAACGTCTGGCATATACCGAATGATGGTAGAAACATAATATTGTTGTTTAATTTTATTATTATTACTTGTTTATTTTGGATTATTCTTGTTTTTTTAGGTAAAAGATGATTTGAATGGAAAAGATCCAGTATGCTCAAAGATAATTTCATTCCTTTAAAAAAATTACAAAAGTGGAAAAGAGGAAAGATGGAAAGGAAATGAAGAGTACTTATAAACGATAGGGATATAAAGGGCAAGGGCAGTAATTGCAAACCTTCTCGTGCTAAGAGAATACTAAATATATTTCTATGAAAAAAGTTTGATTAAATAAGAAAAGTAAGATAATTATGAGTTTGTTCCAATTTAAGAAAGTTAAAGAGCTGCTTCTTGGCTGAAATAACAGCAGTAGAAGTTAGGATTGCTATAAACCTACAGTGATTTAGAGATATTTCATTCATACTTCTCATACCGAAAGAAAATATATAAACTCAAATAAAACTAACTGACGAAGATTTTCACACGCATACTTAAAATTCTCATATTGTATCTCTAGCTTATTTCCGAAGGCCAAAAATGAAGGAAAGTATTCCCCATCCAAAAATAGTGAATTGAAATCATATCAAGATCTCACCTCATAAGTACCACAAAACCACGTCCGTAACCAATATCTTGAAAGATCAGCATCTTTGGAATTTATTTCTTATCTTGACTCTCGCCGAGCCTCTTTTTTCTTAAGTCATGCACTGTGTAGAGTCTGGTAAAATTCCTCTGTGGGTAACCTACAAAACGCTGGGGGCAAAATCTGCTCCCGTTTTCATATCATCTTATGAGAGAGGCTTCCTAATCCCTTTTTAAAGGGAGATACCGCTATTTTTATCCCCTTGTCTATATTTTTTCTTTAAAAAATATTGACACTCGTGCTTGTTAAAGAGCTTTTATGTGCAAACGGATATTCCTTAACCATATTAAATACGATGAATGATATATAAAAGATTTCGATATTGTAATGGAATACGTGCATATACACTATCAAAAGTAGCCAGGCTCTGATAATTCATCCGTTAATATATGAAGTCATGTTAATTCTTTTTGGCTTAAATAAAGTCATTACCATTATTAACATTTTAATAGAAAACGAAGATTAACAATGATTCCACTTTCTACCCTACTTTTTCATATAGCAAGTTTAGACTAGCAAAATATAAAACTTTTCCCCCATTAAACATTAACCTCTTAGCATCCAAAATGTATGTATCTTTTCTCTTCACGATACGCCCTTAATATTAGAACAGCGCGTTTGACCAAAGCGTACCAAATACTGTAAATTGAAGGCTCATCCCGCATTTACCCCAAACAGGATCCCATTCTATTTATCTTCATGGAATTATATACCTCATTTAACATTTAAAAACTTCTCCTTAGGCACCTTAACCATAGGTTATATTACACGAAACATGGCCTTACACTCATCGCTCAATATTTTTGAAAAGACAAATCCTACACGTTCACTGCCACTCATGATTCTCTCAGCACCTAATCTATTTATATAGTAATAGCCTACAAAATTATCACATATACTTGCCTCACAAGCCAGCTTATATCTTTACATTTAAACTCTATCTCGGCTGATCAGTCAACCGAGAGCAAAACAATCATATTCTTTCTTCAATTTCATAAACCAAACACAAATTATACTTTTTACCTCGCACTTTCTCAGAAAACTGAAAAATTATGAAAGAGAATGTGATTATTTTGAAATTTTAAGAATAAAATAAGATAAAAAAAGCCAGAAAAACTTTCACAGGTAGCAAAAATAAATATAATTACCAAAAAACACCTAGTATACACGCATTACATAAAAGTTCTTGAATATTACACAACACAACCTTTAATACTTATATAGCAAACATAATTTGTGTTGTCCGTTTTATGGATTCTTATTCTTATGACTCCTTTATGATCGTATACATTCATGGCTAAAGGTTTTCAGACTAATATATATTTGTATTTTTTTCATTGGTTTGAAAATTCTACGTGAGAGGAATAATTATTCCAATACTTTAATTATTGCAAGATTATTAAAACGTCACTATTTCAAATATAATAACAAAAACTGCAATCCTTCGCTGAATAAAAAATTTCGTTCTTGTCTTCTTCTTATGTGTGGAGAGTTTCAGTCCCTGGAGCTTTGCTATTCAATCAAATGGGTAAAATCTCTTAAGTGGGTAAAAAGAATGATGTTGCCAAATTATAATCTACACAATTTCTTACATGGTTTTAATCTTTTCTAGTCTAGAAATATTTTTTTCTAAGAAAAGCGAAAATCTATGGTGCTCTGAGCCACAGTTGGTAAAAGTATTGATTGACTCAAGGAGTACAAACTTTTGAAACATTAATGACTTAAAAAAACTTGTTACACTCCAGTGAAGAGGTATCCTGAACGCCCAATAGCTTGAAGGAGCGGCAAGATCGCCTCCTTGTAAGGTACCAGCAAAAGTGTATGGTTGCCTCCAGTGACAACCTTGCTCACGATTGGAAAGAGGCAGGTGTGCACTCTTAAGTGCGTGTAGTAAAGCTTAAAATGTTTGATAAAGTTTTCAGGTCGAGAAGGGCTGAGAGGAAGCTTCATCTCACCGCGAAGAACCTTACGGATGGAGTCCCCTTTGTAGGAAATATAAAAAATGACTATTGAAGAGTGGGGAAAAGTGGTATTCTGTGAAGAAGCCCATTTCCACTTGTTCGGAGCTTCTGAAAGTTCCCTCGTTAATAGCAGAAAAATGGAGGGTGTTCTTGAATCGTGGATCGTGAAAATTATGACGCTTCTGGCACTCCTCTCCATACCTTTGGCTGTTTCTTATCTAAGAGAAGTGAAGCAGTTAAGAAATTTATCAAGAAAACTGGCATGAACTTAAAATGCTACCAACACGTGTTTTCTCATCATCTTTTCCCAGCAGTTCAGACCAATTTAGGGAGTATAACTGTATTTCTCAGCATAGTAGCTAACCTCTCACTTGACAAAAACATCAACGAAAATTCCATCGAACTTTGGGACGATGGTGTTGAAATTTGTCAGATTTTAAACCAATAGAATATATGGGCGATAATCAAATGGGCGAGCAGATTCTGGTGTTTATTGAACAAAAATGGAGCAATATGTCAACATATCCTCACAAATTTGGTCTCCAGCATCCAAAGCTACTTGAATCAATGCTTAAGAACAAGAGGGATTATTCTAAAAATTAACTGCGCCCACTCTTTGCCTTGATTAGTTTTATTAATTTTCATATATGGAAAAATATACTGGTCTCAGAACTTTTGGATATTACTGCATATTTTTATAGTAATGAACGCAGCAACAGTATGTGGATCTTATGGCAGTATTATGCCTCTTTGCAATATTGAATAAAGTTACTTGGTTTGCGCTGAAAGGGAGCGTTAAACAGGCGTGCAGATTGCAGTGTCAATGGGACTTACCATTTCTATAGGAACCAGCTGCAAGTGTAGACATATATACTTCAAGTGTGGCATGCAGCTTGGT
This sequence comes from Ceratothoa steindachneri, assembly GCA_963969495.1. Taxonomy (NCBI): domain Eukaryota; kingdom Metazoa; phylum Arthropoda; class Malacostraca; order Isopoda; family Cymothoidae; genus Ceratothoa; species Ceratothoa steindachneri. Next base: position 171,849,405 of record OZ018329.1, read on the forward strand.
CTATCTTACTTAAACATCGTAACGAGTATTTGTACATCGAGTTTTAAAGGCACAGGGATATTAACCTAAGTGGAAAATAATGGTAATTGTCGATTATAGGTGCAGGTGAGTAGTTTATATTTATGGAACTTAAAAGAAACTAACCAATCCAATATGACCAACAAGCCTATTAATGTTTTTTGGCTGTATCTATGGTTAAAAAGCGAACAATACCGCTAACTTGAAATACGGAAGATAATTTGGGCGACAAAATTATCGCCTAAAATAGCCAAAGTTGAGTTGACAATTTGAAAATGCGACACATCAAGGCCCTTCGTCATCATGTCAGAAGTTTCTGCTAGTTGTTCACTTTCACTGGTAAAGTTGGGAGCTATTAAACAAATACGTTAATAAAATTTAACTATGTTTGTTTTGGGTGCTGTACTGACCTTAACTAGTTAAAACTTCGGTTAGGTGGTATTTGTTGGTTCGTTTGTTTTATTTTTTTTAATTCCGTGTAGAGTTATAGGCTATTAAGCAATAACCAATTTCATATACCATTATAATAACCCGAACACTCGGTTTCCGCCTCTTTCTCCGTTCATTGGCCACGGTGTATAATCCATGTCAATAAATTCGCTGCTAATTTCCTTGGGTTAAGTAGAGTATCACCTTTTCTATTTCTGATTATTCGATAGGTTAGCGACTCTATCGCAATCGATAGACAATGCAATTTTTGCATAGGATATGGTTTAATTTTTCCTACAAAGTAAGTTTTCTGGCACTCATTCATGGATTTTGCCTTAGCTTGTTCATTAAACCAAATCATTCGCCGGGGAGAGGCGAGCCCCTTCCATATATATACCTTTCATTGAGATTGCCCCGTAAAAATGGTTTTTAGTCACGATTATATGTATAGTCCCATAAAGAATTACGGTCGCATCGGACTGATATTCGCGGTGAAGCTTCTCCCCAAGTAGGAGCTGGCTGAAATGTAAAAAAAAATCAAAAATAGTAGTTTTAAGGGTGATAGGTGGCGGCCCAAAGTTCAATTTTGGGCATAAGGCATATTTGACTACGTATAGAATCGGCAAAAACGAATATTAAAGTGGATAGAGTGTCAAAATTGGGTGGGGGCCGCCCCTTAAACTACGCTCTGTGTTTCAACTCGATCAGCCGGTAAATCTTTCTTTTAACGAAGATTTTTATCTCCCGTCTGTACCTCTCCCTACTTTACGGACCTAGGTTAGATTTTATTGTTTAGATGGATAGAGCTATCCTTCCCCCCGCGATTTTCCGTTGTTTTCTTTCAAATCGGTAGATCTTGAGATATTCTAAAAGTCTACAGATAAACATTTGTGCCTTCATTAGTGTGCACCGATCGACCCACCTATATATATATCTAAGTGGCCTATCGCCGGTGGTTCTACCAGACTGATTTGAACTAAACCAACCACATTCGACGGGGAAAGGAGTGTTCCATCCAGATATATATATATATATATATATATATATATATATACATATATATATATATATATATATATACCTTTCATCGAGATTACCCCGTAACTATGGTTTTTATGCATGGTTATATAACACCCGAAAGAATTACGGTCGCATCGGACTGATATTCGCCGTTGAGCATTTACCCGTTTAGTAGCCCACGGGAATGTTAAATATAATTAACAAAATAGGTGGTGTCCCAAAGTTCAATTTGGGGCAATTTGACCGCCTATAAAATCAGGACAAACCGATATGGAGGTGTAAGAAGGGTCAAAATGGGGTGTGGACCGCTCCCTTAAACTATCCCCTGAGCTTCAACTCGATCGGCAGGTAAATCTTTCTTTTAACGAAAATTTTTATCTCCTGTCTGTTCTCTCCCTACTTTACGGACCTAGATTAGATTTTCTTATAAAGATGTATAGAGCTAACGTTTCCCTCTCGATTTTCCGTTGGGTTCGTCCATATGGCTCTAGTAGATCCCGATATATTCGACTCCAATTAATCGGGGACTGTATGTATATATATATGAATATACATAAATACAGGCCCGATGATTTGAACTCGAATATCTCTGGATCTACTATTGGTTTTTAGGGTGATAGGTGGCGGCACAAGTTTCAATTTGGGGCATTTTTGACTGCCTATAAAATCGACCAAAACCGATATCAAGGTGGTGAATGATCAAAATTAGATGTGGATCGCTTCTATAAACTACCCCCTGAGTCTCAACTCGCTCGGCTGGTAAATCTTTCTTGTAACTAATATTTTCTTTTCCCGCCTGTCCTCTTCCTACTTTACGCACCTAGGTTAGATTTTCTTATTTAGATGGATAGAGCTATCCTTCCCCAATCGATTTGCCGTTGTTTTCTTCCAAATCGGTCTACTAGATCTCGAGATATTCGACAAATCTACGGATAAACATTTTTGACCTCATTAGGGGCGGCGATCGACCCAGCTATATATATCTAGGTGGACTTTTTCCGCTTCTATCGGCCAATTTGGAAAAAACCGACGTCATTCTACGGGGAAAGAAGTGCCCCAATCATATATATACCTTTCATCGAGATTGCCCAGTAATCATGGTTTTTATTCATGGTTATATAACCACCGAAATAATTACGCTCGCGTCGGACTGATATTCGCGGTGGAGCTTTACCCCTAGTAGTAGCTCGCAGATATCTTAAAGAATATCCCCCAAAAATATTTTTAAGGGTGATAGGTGGCAGCCCAAAGTTCAATTTGGGGCATTTTTTGACTGCCTATAAAATCGACCAAAGATGATGTCGAGGTGGATGAAGGGTCAAAATTGGGTGGGGACTTACCCCTTAAACTACCTATGAGGGAATGCCCTCGAAGGACCATCGTGATAGCAAGCCCCTTGGAAATACCCCTCTATTCTTTCAAGACTACGTGAGCCGGTTTGAGAAGTTTAGAAAGTCGAGGAAGAATCCGTCACTCGCTTAATCACCCGTGTGATAGAACGAGTTGAAGCTGCGTTAATTTCAACTTCTATCACATATTATTTAAAACCACGATGTTGCCCACGTGCATCTTCGATTCGAAGCTTGACGCCTTATCGCAGCCACCGGATGTCAATGTTTAAACAAGGAGGTTATCGTCCCCCCGTTCGCCCCCATACGCCGACCTCGCCAGATTGAGTTAGGCTTATGGGCAGATAATGCATTGTTCTCCGGCTCGGCTGTGCGTTCCCTCAAAGCTCCCAGTCCATTGTCCCCCACGCCAAGGAGATGTCCTGGCTATTTATATGGAAACTTTACCACTAAGATCAGATTGGAGATCCAGATTTTCATCGCGAAACATCACCATGACCCTCTCTCCCTTTGTGCGCCAAGGGACCTCGACCTCGAGATTGACCATCACTTGTCCAAAAGGAGGACAATATCCCTTGATTGCCCAAAGGTTAGAGCCTTTAGTGACGCCAAGTCCTCAAGGCTTCCCCCTCGTTGTTCAGGAAGAGAACAACGTAGAACAGCCATTGTTCTTTTGAATCCTTCGCCAAGAAACGGTTCTCACCCTTCCCCCCCTCGTGTTCATAAGAGAACAACGTAGAACAGCCATTGTTCTTTGAGCCCTCCGCCAAGAAACGGTTCTCACCCTTCCCCTTGTTGTTCAGAGGAGAACAACATTAGAACAGCCATTGTTCTTGAGCCCGTAGACAAGAGACGGTTCTCACCCCCCCCTTTGTTCAGAAGAGAACAACGTAGAACAGCCATTGTTCTTCAAGCCGTTCGCCGAGAAACGGTTCTCATTCCCAAGACGCCACGTCAGGATCATCTTATCTTCCCTCCTTTGGCTGGAACTCGCCAGCGGACCGAAAATTCCCCCGTGCCACCTTCCACTGCACCACTAGTGTAAAAGTTACGTAAGCCAAACGTCACCTTTGAGTACTTAACCCTTTTGTTAATTCTATCCTGTGCTTTAAATGGTTTATCGAACCATCCCATCTCTTTAACTCTATATTTGTTTTACCTTTTTAAATTCTTTAAATCCTCGGACTAGCCGAGCCCCCACGACCCTTTCCATTCTCTGTTTATGTCAATATTTTCCGTCTTGTGTTTGTTGATAGTTATTATTAATAGAACTCTATTTTATTAATAAATAGCAATATTATTATCCTTGAGCTCAGTTCCACTTCTTAAGCATATCGAAGATACATAATATCGGCCCACCAGACATTAACGCACTCTAGAGATAATTAAGGAATTTCCCTCAACGAATAGTGTTATATGGTATATCGTCGGGAGTCATTCTACGACAACCCGTATCATCTGTGTTTGTTTTTAGATGTTAATCGTCTCTCTTCTGCTGCGATAACACCATGCGCGGCCATATTAACCCTACTCACATATCGCGAAGCGCGTTTGATCGTCTGGAACGACGAGTTATCATGAATTGTGTTTGCTTAGACTGGCGCCAAGAATCCCTTGTAGACTGAAAGGCCCTGAGGCGTCTAGCAGAGCAGCCACCCTCGTAGTTAACTTGAAGCACACCATCTTACTAGGAGATTAAAATCCCGCTATCTACTTTGTCCGGACTGCCCTCTGTTTCCCGTGATCCCCCGGTAACTCGTCGTCGGACGTCGTCGAAGATCTCGTCAGCAGATCTAGCTTCGTTAAGCTTTGGCCCCTGTTCCCAAGAAAGTTATCGAGCTCCTTTCTCCCGGAGAGTTGTGCGGCCCTCTCATCTTCACCAATTCTTCAAGATTCTCGTCTTTCTAGACTGAGACTCCCTGTTGATCCGCAGAATCGCCTCGAGTTGAGATTGTTTCTCTCTGGAGGAGATAAAATCTCATTCTTCATCACGAAGTAATCCAACCCCCATCTTCGAGTCTTTCCCATCTGGACTCCCAGAAGTATCTTTTGAAGACCTGTGCCGTTGTCTTTGCCCCCCCCCCCATCCAATTCGCGGCGCTTTAAGGTAAAGCGATCGTGTATGGTCATCCCCAGATTACCTCGTTAAATTTCACTTAATTCATTTAACTACCATAAGTAATTTGAATTTGTTCCCCCTTTTGTATATATATATATATATATATATATATATATATATATATATATATAAATTGCTCCCTTTTTTCAGTTTGAACTGCAACTCGGCAAGCCATTTATCTAAAACCGGTCAACCGTAATTCGCACTCTTTATTAATCGCCCAGACCTATCTGCGGACTGTGGTCAACTGTCTGCTTTCATCGAGATTGCCCCGTAACCATGGTTTTTTATTCACGGTTATATAATCCCCGAAAAAATTAAGGTCGCATCTGACTGATATTCGTGGTGGAGGATCACCCCGATTAGTAGACCGCGGGAATGTAAAAATAATTCCAAAATATTAGTTTTAAGGGTGATAGGTGGCGGCATAAATTTCAATTTTGGCCATTTTTTACCGCCCATGAAATCGATCAAAACGCAGATCAAGGTGGTTGAAGGGTCAAAATTGAATGTGGACCGCCCTCTTAAACTAGCCCTAAGCCTAAACTTGATCGACGGCTAAATCTTTCTTTTAACGAATATTTTCATCTCCCTTCTATCCTATCGTTACTTTAAGGACCTAGGTCCTTGAATGGATTTACGGAGTTCGCCGTCGAATATAAATATGGCGTTACTATGCATATACACCCACCCGAATTTGTGGATATTTTAATGAAAAGAGTTAAGTTTTGATCTTTCCAGACGTTTTACGCCAAAGCTTCTCTTTATTTACTAATCTAATTCGAGGTATATAATATATATATATATAATTTTATTAATGTTTTTTTTCATAGGATGCCATTATTTCAAAAGATCCGAATTCTTATTATAAATGATTCACTGTGATTCACAAATAGCTGTATTCTAAATGATTGGTACATGGTATGCTCTTAAGTGAGTGCACCTTGGAACCTACATTATTCACTTTAATAAAAGTGGAGTGTTTATAACAGGTCTAAAAATTCGAGTGCTTTAGTAATAACGTCTAGCACGATAAAATAAGACTTTGGGACGAATATTTGTCGGTTTTCCCTGATCGAACCAAAGTAATGATTAAAGAGAACTGCCGGGGGCATTAGTATTGCAGCGCGAGAGGTGAAATTCTGTGACCGTTGCAAGACTAGCAATTGCGAAAGCATTTATCAAGAATGTTTTTGTTAATCATGGTCTAAAGTTAGAGGATCGAAGGCGATCAGATACTGCCCTAGTTTTAACTATAAACTATGCCAACTAGCAATCCGTTTTTGTACCATTAAAAGAGCAAAGCGGGATCCCCCGGGAAACCAAAGTTTCTAAGTCCCGGGGGAAGTATAGTTGCAAAGCTGAAACTTAAAGGAATTCAAGGAAGGGCACCACCAGGAGTGGAGCCTGCGGCTTAATTTGACTCAACACGGGAAAACTCACCAGGTCCGGACCCCGTAAGGATTGACAGATTAAAAGCTCCTTCTTGATTTGGTGTAAGGTGGTGCATGGCCGTTCTTAGTTGGTGGAGTGATTTGTCTGGTTTATTCCGATAACGAAGAGATTCTTGCCTACTTATTTGTGGTCAGATCGAGTCCTAAGGCATGGTATAAATTTTCCGTTTTAAAAAGGGGTATGTAACTTGCCTCGCGCATTTACTTACCTCGTATTTTGCTGGAAAACCAGTCTGAGGCTGTCTGACGAAATACACTATATTCAGGTGGCGGTATTGGCGGTGTCCAGCCGTAATAAAAAGATCAATAACAGGCCTGTGATGCCCTTAGATGTTCTGGGCTGCACGCCTGCCACATTGAAGTGTGCAGCGTGCTTTCCAATTCCGAAATGAAGTGGCAATCATTTCAAACCCCTTCCCGCTTGGGAGTGCGGATTGTAAGTTTTCCTCATAAACGAGGGATTCTTTGTACACGCAGGTCGTAAAGCTTGAGCTGAATACGTCCCTGCCCTTTGTGCACACCACCCGTCGCTACTTCCCATTGAGTGGCTAAGTGAGGTAATTGAACTGTTTTTATGGTACCTTTTTTTAAAAGATTTTATTACATTGTGCCAAATTTAAACAGGAAGATTCCCCAGCCTAGTCATTTAGAAGAAGTGAAAGTCGTAACAAGGTTTCCGTAGGTGAAGCTGTGGAAGGATCATTATTGATTAAAATTGATTAAAACTCGAAAAAAGTATATATATTTATTCCCAAAACAGATGCCGCCCCAAAATAAGAAGGCTTGAATTTATTATTAAGAGGTAAACTTCCTTTTTTTTAGTATTTACACGAAGTGACCCTTTATTTATTTGTCCGATGTGTATGGCGTCTCGTTCTATAAGACCCGAATCATTTTAATAAAAAGAGTAAAGTTTTCGTATGTTGCCAACATTTTAAGCCGAAGCTTCTCTTTATTTACAACATAAATTCGAGCTATATCTATCTATATATATATATTTTCGTCCGATGCCATCCTTGCCAAAGATCCGAATTCTTATTATAAAAGAGTTAAACTTCCAGCTTTATACAACTATTTCGCTAGGCTGCTCTTAAGTTATCAAATTCGCCTTCAAGTATAAATATGGACTCATTATACACCTATATACATACATAGTTTGGCACTACACGGGATGCCAGTCTTTTAAAAGATCCGAAGTATTTTTATTTAAATTGATTACAAAATTCGAGGTCGAATGTTAAATGTGGCGTCCCTAACCTAACCTCAACTAACCTCCAAAAATAGGTGTATAACCAGGTCAAGGAGAGAGTGCCTGCAAGCATCGCTTGGAACCCTAGGTCTACCTTTTGCCTTTAAAATCGAATTATCTTTGGGTTCTAAAACAAAAAGTAAAGCGATCGTTTACGCTTCCGAGTTTGATATATTTTTATTTTTTTATTCCTCTATCATTCTCTTAGGTTAGGTTAGGTTAGGTTAGGTTAGGTTAGGTTAGGTTAGGTTAGGTTAGGTTAGGTTAGGTTAGGTTAGGTAGTTACACCTGTACGTTTTCTATATTTCGTACAATTTTTAATATAATTTAAAAAATTAATTTAATTTCTAACTATTATACGAAGCTAAACTTGAAAAAATTAAAATATAAAAAGGTTTTTCTCAATTACACCAACCCATTTTTTTTTATCATTTTCCATTTTTTGTTCGTACTTTTTTGTACATTTTCACTACTTTTTCTAAATTTTCCGTATATTCCCGTACTTTTTCAAACTCTCTGGAACTTTTTCGAACTTTTATGGACTTTTTTACGACTTTTTCGAAATTTTCCGTATATTCCCGTACTTGTTCGAACTTTTTCTTAATTTTCCCTACTTTTTCGAACTTTTTCTTAATTTTTCGTACTTTGCCGAACTTTTCCGTACTTTTTCGTACTTTTCCGTACTTTTTCGTACTTTTTTAAACTTTTAGCTCCCAAAGAGGATTGCGCTTAGAAACAAGGGTATCACAGAGTGAGATTTGCACCTTGAATAACCATTTTGGTTACAGTATTATTTCAACTATGGATAGATTTTCAAAGTTTTCTACCCAAAATATGTGTTCTCTGAACCAACTTTTCTCTTGGTTTCACCAAACTTTTTTGTAAAACTTGCTAGATTAGGCGGCGTGCAATGTTGATCGCGCCAATCGAGTCTCGATTGAGAAAAGTTTCTCTTTTGCTGAGGTTTTTAAAGTGAGATTTGACGACTCCCTTGTCATCGACAACATGAATATGGGAGCATTTTCTAAATCCTCGAATCTCCCTCTTTTCTAACCTACCGCTGCCATCTTCTGTTGTAGCATCGACTAACTTGGCTACTTTGTCAACCGCAACTTTGTTATCAATGGGACAACTCTTGGAAGTTTTGACTTGTTCTTATTTGAGAAGCCAGCAATATTTGTCATACAATTACGTCTCCACCATAGGCTTTGGCATCTTTTTCGAAGATGGCAGTTGCCCCCACCTTACCGCAAACTGATACTAAAAGTCACCCCTCTCCCCTACCCAATTAATTTCTAACTTATCTCTGCCAATTTCCACTGTAAACATGTTAACATCCATCCCTTTCCCTTCTTCTCCAATGACGAGAGAGCAGAAATACCGTCTGTGGCAATAAAGCTTTTTTCCCGATAATTATCACCCCTCCACACAAACACCCCCATTCCCTCCTTCTCCAATGGCGGGAGAAGGATATTAAAAATACTTACTTGTTTTCAGATGATAAGCATAAATACCGTCTGTGGGTTTATCCCCCAAAGATTATCACTCCCCAAAGAAGATCCACACGTGCACGCGTAACCCCCCCCCCCCCATTCCCTCCTTCTGTGCGCGCCATATGTAATTTCATCCGTCTGCAAAATTTGGGTTGACCCAGATGACGTCATTATCGCTGAAATAAAAAATTGTTGTCAAGTGGATTTCGTATGAATAATCGCCTTTCATTTTAACACTCTATACTTCTGAGTAAAGACATTTTGCTTTATAACAAAAAAATAATGCTTTATAACAAAAATTAATTGTTTGTTATGGTAATTCCTTAAAATTTTCTCCTATTTTTATCATATGATTCAGCTTTGGATAGATTCGCAAAATTTTTCCACCAAAAATATATGTTTTCTGAACCAACTTTTCTCTTGGTTCCACCAAACTTTGATGTAAAACTTGCCAAATTCGACGGCGTGCAATACCAATCGCGCCAATCGAGTCTTGATTAAGAAAAAAGTTTCTCTTTTGCTATTTTTAGAGTAAGATTTGACGAATCCGTTGTCACATGAATTTGGGAGCATTTTCTGAGTCCTCGAATCTCCCTCTTTTTCTAACCTGCCATCTGTTGTTGCATCGACTAACTTGGCTACTTTGTCAACGGGGTTAATGAAATAGAAAGTGACACTATAAGTGAATTTATGTAGAAGGACAGGTAGGATTGGTGGAGGAATAAATATCTATATAAAAAAACAACATTGTTTCAAATTTAAATACTTCAATAAAGCAGGATGGACTTTGGATAGATATTAGGTTCAGTAAAAATAGAATGGTTTATTTGGGAGATTTTAACAGGCCACCTGGGCAGACTGATGGGATGTGAAACAGATGTAGTTAGAGATAGAACAAGTGGCAGGTTCATAGAATGCTTTGAGGATAATTTTTTGAATCAATTTGTTAATGAACCAACCAGGATGGGGGGACAATATATTAGATTTAGTATTTTCTAACAGTGATCATTTAGTTCAAGAATTGAAGCATTGTAAAATAGTGACCATCAAATAGTTCGTTTTAACTTGGGAATTGAAAAGGGTAAAATGCTAAAAAGAGTTCCAAATTTTTATAAGGGAGATTATGTAAAACTTCGAAGCTTGCTAAATTTGGTAGACTGGGATGTAGAATTCAGAGGTAAAAATGCATATGAGATGTGGGAGCATATAATAAATGTAGTCCAAGAACAATGTATCCTAATGAAGGCCATTAGGAACAAAAGTAGGAAACCATTATGGTGGAATCAGGAGATAGCTAGAAAAATTTCAGAGAAGAAAAGGGCATACTAAAAATTACAGGTACAAAATAATATTCAAAATTTAAGTGATTATGGAATAAAAAAACGGAACAAAAGGGTGTCAGAAAATAAATTAGCTCAAGATAGCAACAAAGATCCTAGAAAAGGCTTCAGTTACTATAAAATTAACAACAAGTCTGGCAGAGTTAAAATAGGACCTATCAAATATGAAGGGGTTGTGAGAGAAACTGATGAGGAAATAGTTGAGGTACTAAATTGTCATTTTGCATCAGTATTTACAAAAGAGAAACTGGGTCAGGGAAAGAGGTGTTTACTAACATTAGTGTGGATCGGAGGATGATAAAAGGACTAATAGGTGAGTTAGATACCACCAAGACCTCCGGCCCTGATAATATTCATTCTAGGATACTTAAACAAGGGGTAGAAAGTATCTCAATAGCTCTGGAGAAGTTATATACTAAGGTTACTAGAATATGGAGAAATACTCGATGATTGGAAGAGAGCGAATGTACTCCCCATTTCTAATAGACCGGTTAGCCTAACTAAAATTCTTGAGAAAAATCAGTTACAAAAGTAAAGAGGTTATTCTTAAACTCTATAACTCTTATGTTAGGCAACATCTAGAGTACTGTATACAGGCATGGTCCCCACATTTTAGACACAACGAAGGACAACAAAGATTATTCCTTCCCTGAGAAAATGCTCCCACATTCACGTTGTGGAGTCATCAAATCTCACTCTAAAAAACAGCAGTAAAAGAGGAACTTTTGTCAATCGAGACTCGATTGGCACGATTAACATTGTACGCCGTCTAATTTGGCAAGTTTTGGAACCAAGAGAAAAGTTGGTTCAGAAAACACAAATTTTAGGTAGAAAAACAAAGAGGTTATCCATGTGTAATTCGAGCTATCCCCGCCACTATGGCGCCAATAATTATTGCCCCGCCCGAATTGAGTGGCGCCATGTGTTATTCGAGCCATCCCGCCACTCTGGCGCCATGATTATTGCTCAACCGGAAATGAGTGGCGCCATGTGGTATTCGAGCCGTCTCGCCACTCTGGCGCCATGATTATTGCACAACCGGAAATGACATTGCATTCTGCCTAATCTGGCAAGTTTCTTCAGTAAAACCTACCCCACAGTTGAAATATACTGTAACGTGGTAAAGGATATAAAGAAGAAAACTTTTTTATTGCATTCATATCTTTTATTCGTCGCAAGTTACCGTGATTTTCTTCGAATGAAAATTGATCTAATTCAACACATTAAACTGCGTTTGTAATTCCTGGATCGATACCGATTATATATTTTTTTTTACATCTTTGTAGTTATAATATGGTTTTCCAGCGGGAATATGTTTTCTTAATATGTATCTCGGACATATCAAAAAACCGCGGCCCACATTTCCTCTTTTCTTGTCGTAACTTTCTTCTCCTTTTGAAATGATTTATATAGACCTTCAACATTGGCGTTGTCGATCCCAATATATCAATATTTTTTATTAGCTTTTTCAGTATATTTCTTTGAAATCTATTCATTTTTTTTTAAATTCTTTGCCATTCATGATTTCTTTTTGTTTTTCGATATAATCTAAATTTAAATTCTTCAAATCCATCATTTTCTCTTTATCAACGAAGGAAATACCGTAATATTTTCGAGTATTCCAAAATTTAATAAATGGTTGCAAGTTAAATCTCCGTGCGAGTTTGCGGACTGATCCCCCGTCGCGTGGAAATTTTTCCGTGACGTCATTCATGACGTCGCGATGACGTTCCTGGCTGGCGCTGACGTCACGTGCGCGGGATATTTAAGCAGGTGTGTCGCGGTTCCGCCCTCACTCGTGCTCCGGTGTCGTTCTAATAAGTTCCTTCGAAGATGTGTTAAAACCATCATTTTCAATGTTAAAGTGTACCTTATTCCGTGTGGTTTTTTTTTCATCAACAAAGGTCCCACAGAAACGTAAGTATTTCATAGGTTTTTTTATTTTTCTTCATTTTTCCAATATCTAACACAAGTTGAAATTCCATCCGTTGTAATACAATTATCAAATTTTCACATCTCTTTTAGCTTTTTTTAGCGGAAATAAGTTTTCTTAATATCTCGGACATATCAAAAAACCGCGGCCCACATTTCCTCTTTTCTTGTCGTAACTTTCTTCTCCTTTTGAAATGATTTATATAGACCTTCAACATCGGCGTTGTCGATCCCAATATATCACTATATTTATTAGCTTTTCAGTATATTTTCTTGTTCCATTTAACAGAAAGAAATGTTACAGTATTATTTCAACTATGGGTAAATTTGCAAAGTAGTTTTTCTACCCAAAATATGTGTTTTCTGAACCAACTTTTCTCTTGGTTCCACCAAATTTTTATGTAAAACTTGCCAGATTAGACGGCGTGCAATGTTAATCGCGCCAATCGAGTCTCGATTGAGAAAAGTTCCTCTTTTGCTGTTGTTTTTAGAGTGAGATTTGACGACTCCGTTGTCATCGACAACATGAATGTGGAAACATTTTCTGAGTCCTCGAATCTCCCTCTTCTCTAACCTACCGCTGCCATCTGTTGCATCGACTAACTTGGCTACTTTGTCAACCGCAACTTTGTTATCAATGGGACAACTCTTGGAAGTATTGAATTCGTCCACCAAAGAAATATTTCGTTTTTCAACCTTTTCAACAAGTTTTTTGAAAACAAACTGATTCGGAGCAGAATATTTACAACCTTTTTTTGCTGAATTGAAATTCGCCGCACCGTACGCGATATGAAATTCTTTCTTATCTTTGACCAAATTTTCGATAAATTTATCTACGACACTGTGTTTCTTTTGATAAACTAGAAATCTAAGACGTCTTAAATTCTTGATTGCAGCCAATTTCCAAATTTCGTCGTAATTTTCGATATATTTTCGCGTGTAATCTGTCAATTTTTCAGATGGATTCATGTTTTGTACGACAGTTAAATCTTCGGGTGTCATTTTTTTTGTTAAATTTTGATATAAATTCTGAGCATATTTCTTTAAATTTTTCATTTTGGAATCGTGATAGTATTGCCCAGAAGTAAGTTTTTTGGGTTTACCGACAACTCGATAACTAAAGTTACCGTCATCATTTTCTTCGAATGAAAATTGATCTAATTGAACGCAGTAAACTGCGTTTGTAATTCCTGGATCGATACCGATTATATTATTTTTTATCTTTGATAGTTATAATATGGTTTTCAGGGTGTTTTTGTTTTTCTTCATTTTTCCAATATCTAACACAAGCAGAAATTCTATCCGTTGTAATATAATTATCAAATTTCCACATCTCTTTTTGCTTTTTAGCGGGAATAAGTTTTCTTAATATCTTGCTAACGAAAACAGGTCAGTTAGAATCTTAATACTATTTTAAAAATCTTTTACATATATAAAAAAACCCAATAATTAATTTAGAAAAGGTTAAAAGAATTTAAAACCCCAATAATTAATAAAATGTTAGAAAAGGTTAAAACAATTTAAAATTGTGATAGCTGATAACTTGCTAAGTTTGAAAAACGGTTTTTTTTCCCAAAACTGACGTTTTTCAAGCTTTTTTTTAAGAAATCGATCGAATCTCAAAACTGGCGGTTTTTGCATGTTTTCGCTTAATATTACTTATAATCGGAGACCTTAATTTGATAAGTTTGAAGATATTTGCATTATCTAATAACTCCCGTTTTTCAATCCTTTTTAGGAAATGGATCAAACCTTAAAAACGACCGTTTTTCCAGGTTTTGGTTAATATTACTTAGATTCGAGAGAAATAACTTGCTAAGTTTGAAAAACGGTTTATTTTCCTAAAATTGACGTTTCTTCAAGCTTTTTTGAAGAAATCGATCGAATCTTTTGAACTGGCCGTTTGTGCATGTTTTGGCTTAATATTACTTATAATCGGAGACCTTAATTTGATAAGTTTGAAGATATTTGCATTATCCAAAAAATTCACGTTTTTCAATCTTTTTTAGGAAATTTCATCAAACCTTGAAAACGGCCGTTTTTCTAGGTTTCGGTTAATAGCGCCATGTGAAATTCTAGCCGTCTCGCCACTCTGGCGCCATGTGAAATTCTAGCCGTCTCGCCACTCTGGCGCCATGTGAAATTTTAAAAGTTCTTTAAAAAAACATTTTTTGGTTACAGTATTATTTCAACTATGGATAGATTTGCAAAATTTTTCTACCCATAATATGTGTTTTTCTGAACTAACTTTTATCTCGAATCTCCCTCTTTTCTAACCAATTCTTTAATTGTCAATGGAATATTTTCTAAAAGTTCTTGAGCTTCTTCTTTTTTATATTCTCATTTATCATTTGGTAAAATTTCATCTGTTTCCATGTTTTTAATTCATTAGAAATGTAAAGTTGCTTTTCGTTCGGCATGTTAAAATTGTGTCTGAGAAAATTCTATTCATTTTTTTAAATTCTTTGCCATTCATGATTTCTTTTTGTTTTTCAATAAAATCTAAATTTAAATTCTTCAAATCCATCATTTTCTCTTTTCGAATTTTCTTAAATCGTCTTTTTTATCGGAACCAATTTTGAAGCAAACCTTGCTGATCCCCCGTCGCGTGGCGATTTTTCCGTGACATCATTTATGACGTCGCAATGACGTTCCTGGCTGGCGCTGACGTCACGTGCGCGGGATATTTAAGCAGGTGTTCCGCGGCTCCGCCCTCACTCGTGTTCAGTTGCTTCCGTGCGGAAGATGTATTAAATTCAGTGTTAAAGTGTACCTTATTCCGTGTCACCAAAGGTCCTCCACAGAAACGTAAGTATTTCATTATATTTTTCTTCATTTTTCCAATATCTAACACAAGTTGAAATTCCATCCGTTGTAATACAATTATCAAATTTTCACATCTCTTTTAGCTTTTTTTAGCGAAAATAAGTTTTCTTAATATCTCGGACATATAAAAAAACCGCGGCCCACATTTCCTCTTTTCTTGTCGTAACTTTCTTCTCCTTTTGAAATGATTTATATAGACCTTCAATACCGGCGTTGTCGATCTTAATATATCTATATTTTTTATCAGCTTGAGGAACGACTGAAACTTTTTTCAGTATATTTTCTTGTTCCATTTGTAATAAATATCTAATTCTTTCAAATCTATTCATTTTTTTAAATTCTTTGCCATTCATCATTTCTTTTTGTTTTTCGATAAAAACTAAATGTAAATTCTTCAAATCCCTCATTTTCTCTTTATCAACGAAGGAAATACCGTAATATTTTCGATTATTTTCCAAAATTAAGTATTCCAATGCTCTGGCACATGCAGATAAACCCGCGTATATCATAGCTCCCTTTTTTAATGCTAAATTACCAGCCTTATGTTGAATTTTATGTAGATTCTCAGGATCTGTCATCATGAAAAATTGAGTTTTAAATTTCTCAGATTCGATACTAATAGTGTTGTAATCGTAAGGGTGTCGTTCTTCGGTCTGGAAACCTTTTGATACAAAATCACGTTTCCACACTTCTTCCATCAATTTACAGAAATTTGTCTTTCTTTTATCGGACCCAATTTTGAATGCTTGATCCGAGAATGTTCGGTTCTTGAAAGAGGGTAAAGTACCGTCACCTTCCGTATTATTTTTGTATTTTTCCTCAAAATTATTATGATATTCCAATAGCATAGCATTTAGCACTAAAGACGCCTTAACAGCTATCTTTGAAACCGTTTCTATTCGATCTTCCAACGCTTTTTTAATCTCATTTTTATTTCGCACAAGAATACTAGAAAGAGTACATTTGATGTTTCTATATACTTTGGTATCATTCTTTCTTGCGACAAAATCAAGTTTTCTCTTCTTGGCTGAAACAGGTTCCTTCGTCGATATCGATCTTTTAACAATTTTATTATTTTTTTTTTTTCTACGTTGTTTGGGGGAAAGGCAAGTAAAAGGGAACTAGTTCTTCTGCTGGTCGTTGATAAATTATCGTTAGTTTTTAGGTGTAAACGTTATTAAGAACAAGTAGCACGAAAGTGACACGTTCTTCTTAGAATAGGAATTGCGATGGAAAAAAATAAAAAAAACAGGTTGAACGTCACAGCAGTTTGCGGTAAGGTGGGGGCAACTGCCATTTTCAAAAAGGGATGCCAAAAATCTTTGGTGGAGACGTTGTTTTGTACTATTATTATAATTATTATTATTTTCAAAAAAGATGAAAATGTGTTTTTATTAATGTTCCTAGGCGTCTAAAACAAAAGAAATGCGACGATAGTTAGTTAATTTTTAAGTTGATTGCCTTAAAAAAAAGTTAATTCACAACCCGTAAGGTGCCTGCGTAACTAAGCTTATTACCAACTAGACGCTAGTTAGTTAATTTTTGAGTTGATTGCCTTGCAAAAAAAAATTTTAATATTCTCTAACTAATCTCTTTCTTTCCTTGTTTCTTTTCTCACTTGTTTGCGGGCCGACTAAGGAATGGTATTAGAAAACTAACTTTTACTTTTTTTATCAAAAGATTTTTATTTTATGAGCCACTCGGTAACCTTTCAATTTTTTTTCACACATGTTCGAGTTTCGTTCTTATCATTCATCGCGACAGCCGAAGGCCGATGGGAGGTGAATTAAGGCTGCTCTAACTACAGAAAATGAGAAATAAATGTAAACAGATTTGTCTAATGCTTCATCAAAAAAGTATATTTTATGATTTAAAATATGAAATATATATTTTTTAATTTAACAGCTAATTTATTTATCTCTTCTTTTTTAAGGAATAAAGAATTTCGACAAGTATACGTTCTCAACAAGGATTTCTTTTGAAAAAACCCGGTAAGTTCATAGTTGCATAGCTAGACTACCTCATTTTTCTCACTTTTTATAATCTTACCTACCTCTCCCGCTTACTATCACTTTTTTCATATTTTTCATGCCGGATGTCGAGATTAGATTCTCAATTCCAAAGTGTCTAAACTATCTAATTTTTCTCACTTTTTATAATCTTACCTATCTCTCCCGCTTACTGTCACTTTTTCTTATATTTTGTATGCCGGATGTCGAGATTAGATTCTCAATTCCAAGTTGTCTAAACTACCTAATTTTTCTCACTTTTTATAATCTTACCTACCTCTACCGCTTACTATCACTTTTTTCATATTTTTAATGCCGGATGTCGAGATTAGATTCTCAATTCTGAAGTATCTAAACTACCTATTTTTTCTCACTTTTTATAATCTTACCTACCTCTCCTACTTACTGTCACTTTTTTTCATATTTTTCATGCCGGATGTCGAGATTAGATTCTCAATTCTGAAGTATCTAAACTACCTAATTTTTCACACTTTTTATAATCTTACCTACCTATCCCGCTTACTGTCACTTTTTTTTCATATTTTTCATGCCGGATGTCGAGATTAAATTCTCAATTCCGAAATGTCTAAACTACCTAATTTTTCTAACTTTTTAAATGTCCCTTACTAGCACTTTTTTCATATTTTTATTGCCAGATTCTTAATTCCAAAGTGTATACCCACTCACACTATCTCTCATTTTTTTTTCACACATGTTCGAGTTTCGTTCTTATCACTCATCGTGACAGCCGAAGGCCGATGGCAGGTAAATTAAGGCTGCTCTATCTACAGAAAATAAGAAAGAAATGTAAACAGATTTGTACAATGCTTCATCAAAAAAGTATATTTTATGATTTAAAATATGAAATATATATTTTTTAATTTAACTGTAAATTTATTTATCTCTTCTTTTTTAAAGAATAAAGAGTTGCGACAATAACAAGTATGGGTTCTGAACAAGGATTTCTTTTAAAAAAAACCGGTAAGTTCATAGTTGCAAAGCTAAACTACCTAATTTTTCTCACTTTTTATAATCTTACCTACCTCTCCCGTTTACTATCACTTTTTTCATATATTTCATGCCCGATGTCGAGATTAGATTCTCAATTCCAAGTTGTCTAAACTAACTAATTTTTCTTACTTTTTATAATCTTACCTACCTCTACCGCTTACTGTCACTTTTTTTCATATTTTTCATGCCGGATGTCGAGATTAAATTCTCAATTCCGAAGTATCTAAACCCTTATTTTTCTCACTTTTTATAATCTTACCTACCTCTACCGCTTACTATCACTTCTTTTCATATTTTTCATGCCAGATGTCGAGATTAAATTCTCAATTCCGAAGTATCTAAACTCTTATTTTTCTCACTTTTTATAATCTTACCTACCTCTACCACTTACTATCATTTTTTTCATATTTTTCATGCCGGATGTCGAGATTAAATTCTCAATTCCGAAGTATCTAAACTCTTATTTTTCTCACTTTTTATAATCTTACCTACCTCTACCCCTTACTGTCACTTTTTTTCATATTTTTCATGCCGGATGTCGAGATTAAATTCTCAATTCCGAAGTATCTAAACTCTTATTTTTCTCACTTTTTATAATCTTACCTACCTCTACCGCTTACTATCACTTTTTTTCATATTTTTCATGCCGGATGTCGAGATTAAATTCTCAATTCCGAAGTATCTAAACTCTTATTTTTCTCACTTTTTATAATCTTACCTACCTCTACCACTTACTATCACTTTTTTTCATATTTTTCATGCCGGATGTCGAGATTAAATTCTCAATTGCGAAGTATCTAAACTCTTATTTTTCTCCCTTTTTATAATCTTACCTACCTCTACCGCTTACTATCACTTCTTTTCATTTTTTTAATGCCGGATGTCGAGATTAAATTCTCAATTCCGAAGTATCTAAACTCTTATTTTTCTCACTTTTTATAATCTTACCTACCTCTACCACTTACTATCACTTTTTTCATATTTTTCATGCCGGATGTCGAGATTAAATTCTCAATTGCGAAGTATCTAAACTCTTATTTTTCTCACTTTTTATAATCATACCTACCTCTACCGCTTACTATCACTTCTTTTCATATTTTCATGCCGGATGTCGAGATTAAATTCTCAATTCCGAAGTATCTAAACGCTTATTTTGCTCCCTTTTTATAATCTTACCTATCTCTCCCGCTTACTGTCACTTTTTTTCATATTTTTCATGCCGGATGTCGAGATTAAATTCTCAATTCCGAAGTATCTAAACTCTTATTTTTCTCACTTTTTATAATCTTACCTACCTCTACCGCTTACTATCACTTTTTTTCATATTTTTCATGCCGGATGTCGAGATTAAATTCTCAATTCCGAAGTATCTAAACTCTTATTTTTCTCACTTTTTATAATCTTACCTACCTCTACCGCTTACTATCACTTCTTTTCATATTTTTCATGCCAGGTGTCGAGATTAAATTCTTAATTCCGAAGTATCTAAACCCTTATTATTCTTACCTTTTATAATCTTACCTACCTCTACCGCTTACTATCACTTTTTTCTTATTTTTTCATGCCGAATGTCAAGATTAAATTCTCAATTGCGAAGTATCTAAACTCTTATTTTACTAACTTTTTATAATCTTACCTACCTCTACCGCTTACTATCACTTTTTTTCATATTTTTCATGCCGGATGTCGAGATTAAATTCATAATTCCGAAGTATCTAAACCCTTATTTTTCTCACTTTTTATAATCTTACCTACCTCTACCGCTTACTATCACTTTTTTTCATATTTTTCATGCTGGATGTCGAGATTAAATTCTCAATTCCGAAGTATCTAAACTCTTATTTTTCTCACTTTTTATAATCTTACCTACCTCTACCGCTTACTATCACTTCTTTTCATATTTTTCATGCCGGATGTCGAGATTAAATTCTTAATTCCGAAGTATCTAAACCCTTATTATTCTTACTTTTTATAATCTTACCTACCTCTACCGCTTACTATCACTTTTTTCTTTTTTTTTCATGCCGAATGTCAAGATTAAATTCTCAATTGCGAAGTATCTAAACTCTTATTTTACTAACTTTTTATAATCTTACCTACCTCTACCGCTTACTATCACTTTTTTTCATATTTTTCATGCCGGATGTCGAGATTAAATTCATAATTCCGAAGTATCTAAACCCTTATTTTTCTCACTTTTTATAATCTTACCTACCTCTACCGCTTACTATCACTTTTTTTCATTTTTTTCATGCCGGATGTCGAGATTAAATTCATAATTCCGAAGTATCTAAACCATTATTTTTCTCCCTTTTTATAATCTTACCTACCTCTACCGCTTACTATCACTTTTTTTCATATTTTTCATGCCGGATGTCGAGATTAAATTCTCAATTCCGAAGTATCTAAACTCTTATTTTTCTCCATTTTTATAATCTTACTTACCTCTACCGCTTACTATCACTTTTTTTCTTATTTTTTCATGCCGGATGTCGAGATTAAATTCTCAATTCCGAAGTATCTAAACTCTTATTTTTCTCCCTTTTTATAATCTTACTTACCTCTACCGCTTACTATCACTTTTTTTCTAATTTTTTCATGCCGGATGTCGAGATTAAATTCTCAATTCTGAAGTATCTAAACTCTTATTTTTCTCACTTTTTATAATCCTACCTACCTCTACCGCTTACTATCACTTTTTTTCATAATTTTCATGCCGGATGTCGAGATTAAATTCATAATTCCGAAGTATCTGAACCCTTATTTTTCTCAGTTTTTATAATCTTACCTACCTCTAACGCTTACTATCACTTTTTTTCCTATTTTTCATGCCGGATGTCGAGATTAAATTCTCAATTCCGAAGTATCTACACTCTTATTTTTCTCACTTTTTATAATCTTACCTACCTCTACCCCTTACTGTCACTTTTTTTCTTATTTTTAATGCCGGATGTCGAGATTAAATTCTCAATTCCGAAGTATCTAAACTCTTATTTTTCTCACTTTTTATAATCTTACCTACCTCTACCGCTTACTATCACTTTTTTTCATATTTTTCATGCTGGATGTCGAGATTAAATTCTTAATTCTGAAGTATCTAAACCCTTATTTGTCTTACTTTTTATAATCTTACCTACCTCTACCGCTTACTATCACTTTTTTTCATATTTTTCATGCCGGATGTCGAGATTAAATTCTCAATTCCGAAGTATCTAAACCCTTATTTTTCTCACTTTTTATAATATTACCTACCTCTACCGCTTACTATCACTTTTTTTCTTATTTTTTCATACCGGATGTTGAGATTAAATTCTCAAAAACCGAAGTATCTAAACCCTTATTTTTCTCACTTTTTATAATATTACCTACCTCTACCGCTTACTATCACTTTTTTTCTTATTTTTTCATCCTGGATGTCGAGATTAAATTCTCAATTCCGAAGTATCTAAACTCTGATTTTTCTCACTTTTTATAACCTTACCTACCTCTACCGCTTACTGTCACTTTTTTTTCATATTTTTCATGGCGGATGACCAGACTAAATTCTCAATTCCTAAGTGTCTAAATCCTAATTTTTCTCACTTTTTATAATCTTACCTACCTCTCTTGCTTACTGTCACTTTTTTTTCATATTTTTCATACCGGATGTCCAGATTAAATTCTCAATTCCGAAGTGTCTAAATCCTAATTTTTCTCACTTTTTATAATCTTACCTACCTCTCCCGCTTACTGTCACTTTTTTTTCATATTTTTCATGCCGGATGTCGAGATTAAATTCTCAATTCCGAAATGTCTAAATTACCTTATTTTTCTAACTTTTTAAATGTCCCTTACTAGCACTTTTTTCATATTTTTATTGCCAGATTCTTAATTCCAAAGTGTATACCCACTCACACAATCTCTCATTTTTTTTTCCCACATGTTCGAGGTGGGTTCTTATCACTCATCGTGACAGCCGAAGGCCGATGGCAGGTAAATTAAGGCTGCTCTATCTACAGAAAATAAGAAAGAAATGTAAACAGATTTGTACAATGCTTCATCAAAAAAGTATATTTTATGATTTAAAATATGAAATATATATTTTTTAATTTAACTGTAAATTTATTTATCTCTTCTTTTTTAAAGAATAAAGAGTTGCGACAATAACAAGTATGGGTTCTGAACAAGGATTTCTTTTAAAAAAAACCGGTAAGTTCATAGTTGCAAAGCTAAACTACCTAATTTTTCTCACTTTTTATAATCTTACCTACCTCTCCCGTTTACTATCACTTTTTTCATATATTTCATGCCCGATGTCGAGATTAGATTCTCAATTCCAAGTTGTCTAAACTAACTAATTTTTCTTACTTTTTATAATCTTACCTACCTCTACCGCTTACTGTCACTTTTTTTCATATTTTTCATGCCGGATGTCGAGATTAAATTCTCAATTCCGAAGTATCTAAACCCTTATTTTTCTCACTTTTTATAATCTTACCTACCTCTACCGCTTACTATCACTTCTTTTCATATTTTTCATGCCGGATGTCGAGATTAAATTCTCAATTCCGAAGTATCTAAACTCTTATTTTTCTCACTTTTTATAATCTTACCTACCTCTACCAC
Organism: Ceratothoa steindachneri; assembly: GCA_963969495.1. NCBI lineage: Eukaryota > Metazoa > Arthropoda > Malacostraca > Isopoda > Cymothoidae > Ceratothoa > Ceratothoa steindachneri. Next base: position 171,872,259 of record OZ018329.1, read on the forward strand.
TTACTATCATTTTTTTCATATTTTTCATGCCGGATGTCGAGATTAAATTCTCAATTCCGAAGTATCTAAACTCTTATTTTTCTCACTTTTTATAATCTTACCTACCTCTACCCCTTACTGTCACTTTTTTTCATATTTTTCATGCCGGATGTCGAGATTAAATTCTCAATTCCGAAGTATCTAAACTCTTATTTTTCTCACTTTTTATAATCTTACCTACCTCTACCGCTTACTATCACTTTTTTTCATATTTTTCATGCCGGATGTCGAGATTAAATTCTCAATTCCGAAGTATCTAAACTCTTATTTTTCTCACTTTTTATAATCTTACCTACCTCTACCACTTACTATCACTTTTTTTCATATTTTTCATGCCGGATGTCGAGATTAAATTCTCAATTGCGAAGTATCTAAACTCTTATTTTTCTCCCTTTTTATAATCTTACCTACCTCTACCGCTTACTATCACTTCTTTTCATTTTTTTAATGCCGGATGTCGAGATTAAATTCTCAATTCCGAAGTATCTAAACTCTTATTTTTCTCACTTTTTATAATCTTACCTACCTCTACCACTTACTATCACTTTTTTCATATTTTTCATGCCGGATGTCGAGATTAAATTCTCAATTGCGAAGTATCTAAACTCTTATTTTTCTCACTTTTTATAATCATACCTACCTCTACCGCTTACTATCACTTCTTTTCATATTTTCATGCCGGATGTCGAGATTAAATTCTCAATTCCGAAGTATCTAAACGCTTATTTTGCTCCCTTTTTATAATCTTACCTATCTCTCCCGCTTACTGTCACTTTTTTTCATATTTTTCATGCCGGATGTCGAGATTAAATTCTCAATTCCGAAGTATCTAAACTCTTATTTTTCTCACTTTTTATAATCTTACCTACCTCTACCGCTTACTATCACTTTTTTTCATATTTTTCATGCCGGATGTCGAGATTAAATTCTCAATTCCGAAGTATCTAAACTCTTATTTTTCTCACTTTTTATAATCTTACCTACCTCTACCGCTTACTATCACTTCTTTTCATATTTTTCATGCCGGATGTCGAGATTAAATTCTCAATTGCGAAGTATCTAAACTCTTATTTTTCTCACTTTTTATAATCATACCTACCTCTACCGCTTACTATCACTTCTTTTCATATTTTCATGCCGGATGTCGAGATTAAATTCTCAATTCCGAAGTATCTAAACGCTTATTTTGCTCCCTTTTTATAATCTTACCTATCTCTCCCGCTTACTGTCACTTTTTTTCATATTTTTCATGCCGGATGTCGAGATTAAATTCTCAATTCCGAAGTATCTAAACTCTTATTTTTCTCACTTTTTATAATCTTACCTACCTCTACCGCTTACTATCACTTTTTTTCATATTTTTCATGCCGGATGTCGAGATTAAATTCTCAATTCCGAAGTATCTAAACTCTTATTTTTCTCACTTTTTATAATCTTACCTACCTCTACCGCTTACTATCACTTCTTTTCATATTTTTCATGCCGGATGTCGAGATTAAATTCTTAATTCCGAAGTATCTAAACCCTTATTATTCTTACCTTTTATAATCTTACCTACCTCTACCGCTTACTATCACTTTTTTCTTATTTTTTCATGCCGAATGTCAAGATTAAATTCTCAATTGCGAAGTATCTAAACTCTTATTTTACTAACTTTTTATAATCTTACCTACCTCTACCGCTTACTATCACTTTTTTTCATATTTTTCATGCCGGATGTCGAGATTAAATTCATAATTCCGAAGTATCTAAACCCTTATTTTTCTCACTTTTTATAATCTTACCTACCTCTACCGCTTACTATCACTTTTTTTCATATTTTTCATGCTGGATGTCGAGATTAAATTCTCAATTCCGAAGTATCTAAACTCTTATTTTTCTCACTTTTTATAATCTTACCTACCTCTACCGCTTACTATCACTTCTTTTCATATTTTTCATGCCGGATGTCGAGATTAAATTCTTAATTCCGAAGTATCTAAACCCTTATTATTCTTACTTTATAATCTTACCTACCTCTACCGCTTACTATCACTTTTTTCTTTTTTTTTCATGCCGAATGTCAAGATTAAATTCTCAATTGCGAAGTATCTAAACTCTTATTTTACTAACTTTTTATAATCTTACCTACCTCTACCGCTTACTCTCACTTTTTTTCATATTTTTCATGCCGGATGTCGAGATTAAATTCATAATTCCGAAGTATCTAAACCCTTATTTTTCTCACTTTTTATAATCTTACCTACCTCTACCGCTTACTATCACTTTTTTTCATTTTTTTCATGCCGGATGTCGAGATTAAATTCATAATTCCGAAGTATCTAAACCATTATTTTTCTCACTTTTTATAATCTTACCTACCTCTACCGCTTACTATCACTTTTTTTCATATTTTTCATGCCGGATGTCGAGATTAAATTCTCAATTCCGAAGTATCTAAACTCTTATTTTTCTCCATTTTTATAATCTTACTTACCTCTACCGCTTACTATCACTTTTTTTCTTATTTTTTCATGCCGGATGTCGAGATTAAATTCTCAATTCCGAAGTATCTAAACTCTTATTTTTCTCCCTTTTTATAATCTTACTTACCTCTACCGCTTACTATCACTTCTTTTCATATTTTTCATGCCGGATGTCGAGATTAAATTCTCAATTCCGAAGTATCTAAACTCTTATTTTTCTCCCTTTTTATAATCTTACTTACCTCTACCGCTTACTATCACTTTTTTTCTAATTTTTTCATGCCGGATGTCGAGATTAAATTCTCAATTCTGAAGTATCTAAACTCTTATTTTTCTCACTTTTTATAATCCTACCTACCTCTACCGCTTACTATCACTTTTTTTCATAATTTTCATGCCGGATGTCGAGATTAAATTCATAATTCCGAAGTATCTGAACCCTTATTTTTCTCAGTTTTTATAATCTTACCTACCTCTACCGCTTACTATCACTTTTTTTCCTATTTTTCATGCCGGATGTCGAGATTAAATTCTCAATTCCGAAGTATCTACACTCTTATTTTTCTCACTTTTTATAATCTTACCTACCTCTACCCCTTACTGTCACTTTTTTTCTTATTTTTAATGCCGGATGTCGAGATTAAATTCTCAATTCCGAAGTATCTAAACTCTTATTTTTCTCACTTTTTATAATCTTACCTACCTCTACCGCTTACTATCACTTTTTTTCATATTTTTCATGCTGGATGTCGAGATTAAATTCTTAATTCTGAAGTATCTAAACCCTTATTTGTCTTACTTTTTATAATCTTACCTACCTCTACCGCTTACTATCACTTTTTTTCATATTTTTCATGCCGGATGTCGAGATTAAATTCTCAATTCCGAAGTATCTAAACCCTTATTTTTCTCACTTTTTATAATATTACCTACCTCTACCGCTTACTATCACTTTTTTTCTTATTTTTTCATACCGGATGTTGAGATTAAATTCTCAAAAACCGAAGTATCTAAACCCTTATTTTTCTCACTTTTTATAATATTACCTACCTCTACCGCTTACTATCACTTTTTTTCTTATTTTTTCATCCTGGATGTCGAGATTAAATTCTCAATTCCGAAGTATCTAAACTCTGATTTTTCTCACTTTTTATAACCTTACCTACCTCTACCGCTTACTGTCACTTTTTTTTCATATTTTTCATGGCGGATGACCAGACTAAATTCTCAATTCCTAAGTGTCTAAATCCTAATTTTTCTCACTTTTTATAATCTTACCTACCTCTCTTGCTTACTGTCACTTTTTTTTCATATTTTTCATACCGGATGTCCAGATTAAATTCTCAATTCCGAAGTGTCTAAATCCTAATTTTTCTCACTTTTTATAATCTTACCTACCTCTCCCGCTTACTGTCACTTTTTTTTCATATTTTTCATGCCAGATGTCGAGATTAAATTCTCAATTCCGAAATGTCTAAATTACCTTATTTTTCTAACTTTTTAAATGTCCCTTACTAGCACTTTTTTCATATTTTATTGCCAGATTCTTAATTCCAAAGTGTATACCCACTCACACAATCTCTCATTTTTTTTTCCCACATGTTCGAGGTGGGTTCTTATGACTCATCGTGACAGCCGAAGGCCGATGGCAGGTAAATTAAGGCTGCTCTATCTACAGAAAATAAGAAAGAAATGTAAACAGATTTGTACAATGCTTCATCAAAAAAGTATATTTTATGATTTAAAATATGAAATATATATTTTTTAATTTAACTGTTTTTTTATTTATCTCTTCTTTTTTAAAGAATAAAGAGTTGCGACAATAACAAGTATAGGTTCTGAACAAGGATTTCTTTTAAAAAAAACCGGTAAGTTCATAGTTGCAAAGCTTAACTACCTAATTTTTCTCACTTTTTATAATCTTACCTACCTCACCCGCTTACTATCACTTTTTTCATATATTTCATGCCCGATGTCGAGATTAGATTCGCAATTCCAAGTTGTCTAAACTAACTAATTTTTCTTACTTTTTATAATCTTACCTACCTCTATCGCTTACCTTCACTTTTTTTCATATTTTTCATGCCGGATGTCGAGATTAAATTCTCAATTCCGAAGTATCTAAACCCTTATTTTTCTCACTTTTTATAATCTTACCTACCTCTACCCCTTTTTCACTTTTTTCATATTTTTCATTCCGGATGTCGAGATTAAATTCTCAATTCCGAAGTACCTAAACCCATATTTTTCTCACTTTTTATAATCTTACCTACCTCTACCGCTTACTATCACTTTTTTTCATATTTTTCATGCCGGATGTCGAGATTAAATTCTCAATTCCGAAGTATCTAAACTCTTATTTTTCTTACTTTTTATAATCTTACCTACCTCTACCGCTTACTATCACTTTTTTTCATATTTTTCATGCCGGATGTCGAGATTAAATTCTCAATTCCGAAGTATCTAAACCCTTATTTTTCTCACTTTTTATAATCTTACCTACCTCTACCCCTTACTGTCACTTTTTTTCTTATTTTTAATCCTGGATGTCGAGATTAAATTCTCAATTCCGAAGTATCTAAACTCTTATTTTTCTCACTTTTTATAATCTTCCCTACCTCTACCGCTTACTATCACTTTTTTTCATATTTTTCATGCCGGATGTCGAGATTAAATTCTTAATTCCGAAGTATCTAAACCCTTATTTGTCTTACTTTTTATAATCTTACCTACCTCTACCGCTTATTATCACTTTTTTTCATATTTTTCATGCCGGATGTCGAGATTAAATTCTCAATTCCGAAGTATCTAAACCCTTATTTTTCTCACTTTTTATAATATTACCTACCTCTACCGCTTACTATCACAGTTTTTTCTTATTTTTTCATGCCGGATGTCGAGATTAAATTCTCATTTCCGAAGTATCTAAACCCTTATTTTTCTCACTTTTTATAATATTACCTACCTCTACCGCTTACTATCACTTTTTTTCTTATTTTTTCATCCTGGATGTCGAGATTAAATTCTCAATTCCGAAGTATCTAAACTCTTATTTTTCTCACTTTTTATAATCTTACCTACCTTTACCGCTTACTGTCACTTTTTTTTCATATTTTTCATGCCGGATGTCCAGATTAAATTCTCAATTCCGAAGTGTCTAAATCTAAATTTTTCTCACTTTTTATAATCTTACCTACCTCTCCTGCTTACTGTTACTTTTTTTTCATATTTTTCATGCCGGATGTCCAGATTAAATTCTCAATTCCGAAATGTCTAAATCCTAATTTTTCTCACTTTTTATAATCTTACCTAGCTCTCCCGCTTACTGTCACTTTTTTTTCATATTTTTCATGCCGGATGTCGAGATTAAATTCTCACTTCCGAAATGTCTAAACTACCTAATTTTTCTAACTTTTTAAATTTCCCTTACTAGCACTTTTTTCATATTTTTATTGCCAGATTCTTAATTCCAAAGTGTATACCCACTCACACAATCTCTCATTTTTTATTCACACATGTTCGAGTTTCGTTCTTATCACTCCTCGTGACAGCCGAAGGCCAATGGCAGGTGAATTAAGGCTGCTCTATCTACAGAAAATAAGAAAGAAATGTAAACAGATTTGTACAATGCTTCATCAAAAAAGTATATTTTATGATTTAAAATATGAAATATATATTTTTTAATTTAACTGTAAATTTATTTATCTTTTCTTTTTTAAAGAATAAAGAGTTGCGACAATAACAAGTATAGGTTCTGAACAAGGATTTCTTTTAAAAAAAAACCGGTAAGTTCATAGTTGCAAAGCTAAACTACCTAATTTTTCTCACATTTTATAATCTTACCTACCTCTCCCGCTTACAATCACTTTTTTCATATATTTCATGCCCGATGTCGAGATTAGATTCTCAATTCCAAGTTGTCTAAACTAACTAATTTTTCTTACTTTTTATAATCTTACCTACCTCTACCGCTTACTGTCCCTTTTTTTCATATTTTTCATGCCGGATGTCGAGATTAAAATCTCAATTCCGAAGTATCTAAACCCTTATTTTTCTCACTTTTTATAATCTTACCTACCTCTACCCCTTACTGTCACTTTTTTTTATATTTTTCATGCCGGATGTCGAGATTAGATTCTCAATTCCGAAGTTTCTAAACCCTTATTTTTCTCACTTTTTATAATCTTACCTACCTCTACCCCTTTTTCACTTTTTTCATATTTTTCATGCCGGATGTCGAGATTAAATTCTTAATTCCGAAGTATCTAAACCCGTATTTTTCTCACTTTTTTAATCTTACCTACCTCTACCGCTACCTATAACTTTTTTTCATATTTTTCATGCCGGATGTCGAGATTAATTTCTCAATTCCGAAGTATCTAAGCTCTTATTTTTCTCACTTTTTATAATCTTACCTACCTCTACCGCTTACTATCACTTTTTTTCATATTTTTCATGCCGGATGTCAAAATTAAATTCTTAATTTCGGAGTATCTAAACCCTTATTTGTCTCACTTTTTATAATCTTACCTACCTCTACCGCTTACTATCACTTTTTTTCATATTTTTCATGCCGGATGTCGAGATTAAATTCTCAATTCCGAAGTATCTAAACCCTTATTTTTCTCACTTTTTATAATATTACTTACCTCTACCGCTTACTATCACTTTTTTTCTTATTTTTTCATGCCGGATGTTGAGATTAGATTCTCAATTCCAAGTTGTTTAAACTAACTAATTTTTCTTACTTTTTATAATCTTACCTACCTCTACCGCTTACTGTCACTTTTTTTCATATTTTTCATGCCGGATGTCGAGAATAAATTCTCAATTCCGAAATATCTAAACCCCTATTTTTCTCACTTTTTATAATATTACCTACCTCTACCGCTTACTATCACTTTTTTTTTATTTTTTCATCCTGGATGTCGAGATTAAATTCTCAATTCCGAAGTATCTAAACTCTTATTTTTCTCACTTTTTATAATCTTACCTACCTCTACCGCTTACTATCACTTTTTTTCATATTTTTCATGCCGGATGTCGAGATTAAATTCTCAATTCCGAAGTATCTAAACCCTTATTTTTCTCACTTTTTATAATATTACCTACCTCTACCGCTTACTATCACTTTTTTTCTTATTTTTTCATGCCGGATGTCGAGATTAAATTCTCAATTCCGAAGTATCTAAACCCTTATTTTTCTCACTTTTTATAATATTACCTACCTCTACCGCTTACTATCACTTTTTTTCTTATTTTTTCATCCTGGATGTCGAGATTACATTCTCAATTCCGAAGTATCTAAACTCTTATTTTTCTCCCTTTTTATAATCTTACCTACCTCTACCGCTTACTATCACTTTTTTTCTTATTTTTTCATGCCGGATGTCGAGATTAAGTTCTCAATTCCGAAGTATCTAAACTCTTATTCTTCTCCCTTCTTATAATCATACCTACCTCTACCCCTTACTGTCACTTTTTTTTCTTATTTTTTCATGCCGGATGTCGAGATTAAATTCTCAATTCCGAAGTATCTAAACCCTTATTTGTCTCACTTTTTATAATCTTACCTACCTCTACCGCCTACTATCACTTTTTTTCATATTTTTCATGCCGGATGTCGAGATTAAATTCTCAATTCCGAAGTATCTAAACTCTTATTTTTCTCACTTTTTATAATCTTACCTACCTCTACCGCTTAATATCACTTTTTTCATATTTTTCATGCCGGATGTCGAGATTAAATTCTCAATTGCGAAGTATCTAAAGCCTTATTTTTCTCACTTTTTTAATCTTACCTACCTCTACCGCTTACTATCACTTTTTTTCTTATTTTTTCATGCCGGATGTCGAGATTAAATTCTCAATTCCAAAGTATCTAAACTCTTATTTTTCTCACTCTTTATAATCTTACCTACCTCTACTGCTTACTATCACTTTTTTTCATATTTTTCATCCCGGATGTCGAGATTAGATTCTCAATTTCGAAGTGTCTCAACTACCTTATTTTTCTAACTTTTTAACTCTCCCTTACTAGCACTTTTTTTATATTTTTATTGCCGGATTCTTAATTCTGAAGTGTATACCCACTTACACAACCTCTCATTTTTTTTTCACACGTTCGAGCATCGTTCTTATCACTAATCGTGACAGCCGAAGTCGATGGGAAATGAATCAAGGATAACTGCTCTCACTACAGAAAATGAGAAAGAAATCTAAACAAATTTTTACAAAAATGCTTCATCAAAAAAGTATATTTTATGATTTAAAATATGAAATATAAAATGCTCTAATTAAACTGTTAATTATTAATCTCTTCTTTTTTACAGAATGAAGAGTTTCAAAAAAGGAATTTTTAAAAAATGGGTACTTGGTACGCCGTTTGCTGCAACGTGGGGGCAATTGCTATCAAGCGTATTTTATTATTAAAATAGTTTTACCTTTTTTATCTATCCTTGAGACGGCGAGGGGATCGATGTGATCTTGCCTTTTTCGGGGTTGTGAGAAAAAACTGATGAGGAAATGCGTTGCGAGGAATTTTAATTCAGCAAAGAAAGGTTGTAAATATTCTGCTCCGAATCAGTTGGTTTTCAAAAAAAAAACCTTGTTGAAAAAGTTGGAAAAAGAAATATTTCTCTGGTTGACGAATTCAATACTTCCATACTTCCACGAAGGATCGAATGTTTAATATGAATTCACCTCTCGGATTCTTATATTTCCCAATTCAAATTATTTCCCAATTCAGATTATAACTCCCAATTCAAATTATTTCCCCATTCAAATTATTTCCCCATTCAAATTATTTCCCCTTTTCAGATTATTTCCCAATTCAGATTATTTCCCAATTCAGACTATTTCCCTATTTAGATTATTTTCCAATTCAAATTATTTCCCATTTCAGATTATTTCCCAATTCAAATTATTTCCCCATTCAGATTATTTCCCAATTCAAATTATTTCCCAATTCAGATTATTTCCCAATTCAAATTATTTCCCCATTCAGATTATTTCCCAATTTAATTTTTTTTTCCAATTCAGATTATTTCCCCATTCAGATTATTTCCCAATTCAAATTATTTCCCAATTCAAATTATTTCCCCATTCAGATTATTTCCCAATTCAAATTATTTCCCCATTCAGATTATTTCCCAATTCAAATTATTTCCCCATTCAGATTATTTCCCAATTCAAATTATTTCCCCATTCAGATTATTTCCCAATTCAGATTATTTCCCCATTCAGATTATTTCCTAATTCAAATTATTTCCCCATTCAGATTATTTCGATATTCAAAAGATTTTCACATTCATATTATTTCCCAATTCAGATTATTTCCCCAGTCAGATTATTTCCTAATTCAAATTATTTACCCATTCAAATTATTTCCCAATTCAAATTATTTCCCAATTCAGATTATTCCCCAATTCAAATTATTTCCCCATTCAGATTATTTCCCAATTCAGATTATTTCCCCATTCAGATTATTTCCTTATTCAAATTATTTCCCCATTCAGATTATTTTCCAATTTAAATTATTTCCTAATTCAGATTATTTCCCAATTCAAATTATTTCCCAATTCAGATTATTTCCCAATTCAAATTATTTCCCAAGAAAAATTCGTCTTTTTGTATGCATGTTGCCAAATGATAACACATGTGACCCACATTTACAAAACTGTACCCTATTGAGATATAAGTTCATTTATCCGTCGATGGTTGAAGGAAAAGGTTGTGTTAGATATCATACGAATAATCCGATTATCGATTGTGAAAAAATTAAATTATCGAAGATTTGTTTGATCTGGCGACAAGATCTTCCTCGTCACTAATAAAACTAACAAAAATTTCCATCTCCATTTTTAATTGACAAGTTTTTTTGTAAATTCAGTTTCAAAATTATCTTTTTGCTGATAATAACAAATTATTGTAAACATTTTTTTGTCCAAAATTAAGAATAATGAAAGAAATAATAATAAAATTGTATAAAGATCGATATCGAAGAAGGAACCTGTTTCAGCCAAGAAGAGAAAACTTGATTTTGTCGCAAGACTGAATGATACCAAGGTATATAAAAACATTAAATGTACTCTTTCTAGTGTTCTTGTGCAAAATAAAAATGAGATTAAAAAAGCGTTGGAAGATCGAGTAGAAACGGTTTCAAAGATGGCTGTTAAGGCGTCTTTAGTGCTAAATGCTATGCTATTGGAATATCATAATAATTTTGAGGAAAAATACAAAAATAATACGGAAGGTGACGGTACTTTACCCTCTTTCAAGAACCGAACTTTCTCGGATCAGGCATTCAAAATTGGGTCCGATAAAAAAAAGACGAATTTCTGTAAATTGATGGATGAAGTGTGGAAACGTGATTTTGTATCAAAAGGTTTTCAGACTGAAGAACGACACCCTTACGATTACAACACTATTAATTTCGAATCTGAGAGATTTAAAACTCAATTTCTCATGATGACAGATCCTGAGAATCTTCATAAAATTCAACATAAGGCTTATAATTTAGCACTAAAAAAGGGAAGTATGATTCACGCGGGTTTGTCTGCATGTTCCAGAGCATTGGAATACTTAATTTTGGAAAATAATCGAAAATATTACGGTATTTCCTTCGTTGATAAAGAGAAAATGAGGGATTTGAAGAATTTACATTTAGTTTTTATCGAAAAACAAAAAGAAATGATGAATGGCAAAGAATTTAAAAAAATGAATAGATTTGAAAGAATTAGATATTTATTACAAATGGAACAAGAAAATATACTGAAAAAAGTTTCAGTCGTTCCTCAAGCTGATAAAAAATATAGATATATTAAGATCGACAACGCCGGTATTGAAGGTCTATATAAATCATTTCAAAAAGAGAAGAAAGTTACGACAACAAAAGAGGAAATGTGGGCCGCGGTTTTTGATATGCCCAAGATATTAAGAAAACTTATTCCCGCTAAAAAGCAAAAAGGGATGTGGGAATTTGATAATTGCATTATGTACAACGGATGGAATTTCTGCTTGTGTTAGATATTGGAAAAATGAAGAAAAACAAAAACACCCTGAAAACCATATTATAACTATCAAAGATGTAAAAAAAAATATAATCGGTATCGATCCAGGAATTACAAACGCAGTTTACTGCGTTCAATTAGATCAATTTTCATTCGAAGAAAATGATGACGGTAACTTTAGTTATCGAGTGGTCGGTAAACCCCAAAAACTTAATTCTGGGCAATACTATCACGATTCGAAAATGAATAATTTGAAGAAATATGCTCATAATTTATATCAAAATTTACCAACAAAAAAAATGACACCCGAAGATTTAACTGTCGTACAAAACATGAATCCATCTGAAAAATTGACAGAATACACTCGAAAATATATCGAGAATTACGACAAAATTTGAAAATTGGCTGCAATCAAGAATTTAAGACGTCTTAGATTTCTAGTTTATCAAAAGAAACAAAGTGTCGTAGATAAATTTATCGAAAATTTAGTCAAAGATAAGAAAGAATTTCATATCGCGTACAGTGCGGCGAATTTCAATTCAGCAAAGAAAGGTTGTTAATATTCTGCTCCGAATCAGTTTGTTTTCAAAAAACTTGTTGGAAAAGTTGGAAAAAGAAATATTTCTCTGGTGGACGAATTCAATACTTCCAAGAGTTGTCCCATTGATAACAAAGTTGCGGTTGACGAAGTAGCCAAGTTAGTCGATGCAACAGATGGCAGCGTTAGGTTAGAGAAGAGGGAGATTTGAGGACTCAGAAAATGTTCCCACATTCATGTTGTCGATGACAACGGAGTCGTCATTTCTCACTCTAGAAACAACAGCAAAAGAGGAACTTTTCTCAATCGAGACTCGATCGGCGCGATTAACATTGCACGCCGTCTAATCTGGCAAGTTTTACATAAAAGTTTGGTGGAACCAAGAGAAAAGTTGGTTCAGAAAACACATATTTTGGGTAGAAAAAACTTTGCAAATCTATCCAAAGTTGAAATAATACTGTAACCAAAACGGTTATACACATCGAATGTTTAAATAAATTAGTACTTCCGAGAGTTGTCCCATTGATAAAAAGTTGCTGATGACAAAGTAGCCAAGTTAGTCGATGCAACAACAGATGGCAGTGGTAGGTTAGAAAAGAGGGAGATTCGAGCACTCAGAAAATGCTCCGACATTCATGTTGTCGATGACAACGGAGTCGTTGAATCTCACTCCAAAAGTCAGCAAAAGAGGAACTTTTCTCAATCGAGACTCGATTAGCGCGAATGATTAACATTGCACGCCGTCTAATCTGGTAAGTTTTACATGAAAGTTCAGGGGAACTAAGAGTTGGTTGAGAAAACGCATATTTTGGGTAGAAAAAAACTTTGCAAATCTATTCATAGTTGAAATAATACTGTAACCAAAAAAGAAATGGTTATTTCTCCACTGATTCCGCTGCAAGTAAATGTTATGGAATCATTCTTAAGTTCATTAAAAAATGCAAATCGTATTAATGAACAATTATTCAAATATAATTTTGAAAAATATGACCCTCAATCTTTATCTAAAATGATTCCCAAGAATTTGTCTTCCAGAAAATATATTAATGAACTTTCGGTGGGTCCTATTATAATTAAAACCGATTTTTTTACTAAAAATAATAAAGAAAATAATTTGAATATAGTTCGCGTGGAAAGAGATTTAGTGAATGATTATTATTTATTCGATTATGTTTATAAATTATTAAAATCGCGAGGATTAATTCATCGATGTACTTCTATATGGCCCATTAGTCAATTTGGTTGTTCAGTAAGTATACGATTTCGTGAAGCTAAAAAAAAACTCAATACGTTTGGACCCTAGAAAATGATGTCAAAACATATCTTTTTTATTGTATTAAGGATAGTGTAAAAATCCGTTCGTTATTCCTCAAGATTGACCCTTCGAAAAGAGAATGGTTATCTTCAAATTTGGAAATAAAAAAAATTAAGGATAACGTACCATACTTTTTCAAAAATCTCATTGTTGATAATATAATAACCAAAAGTATTAAAACTGGTTTAATTTTATATTTACCATTATAGCTTTTATTCATTAATCAAAATTTATATTTCACTTCTTTAAACCATCTAAGTGAAGAAAGTATTATATTTTCTAAAATGATTTTTGAGCCCAATTATATTCTGACTTCATTTAATGAACAGAATGATTTTTATTCATATTTTTTGAAAGTTAATTTCAATACGGAAAATGTGTCGAAACAAAGTTTTGAAAATTTTTATATTTCAAGTTTACAAAGAATTTGTAACGATTACTTTTTTGACACGCTTCTTTCAATGTTTCGAGTAATAAAATAACGAATATATTTACTTTTTATCTTTTAAAGCGATTCTCAACTTAATACCTTTTTCTTTCTTCCTTTGTTTTTAAATTTATTATTTTAAGCGACAAATTTGTAAAGTACTTGGCCATAATCAAAAACTTTTCGAATGATTCATTTTTTGAACAATACGAACCCCTCTCCTCTTATTTAAAAAATAGAGATAAGGAATATGAAAAATTTGACGAATGTCGAAAACTTTTATTGAAAACAATAAGCGAAAGCAAAAATGAAAAAAGGAGGAATAAGAAATTTATATCAAATATATTAAAAGATTATATAAATCTAACAATGAAAGTCTCTACTTCGAAACAACTTTTAAATTTTGAAAATGAAGACGTTCTTTGTAAAGTGGATAATGATTATTTATATAAAAATCCGATATTACGGATTCTAATTCAATATGATAAGAAATTGAATATTGTTGAAAAAAGTATAATAATATTCAATTTATCAATAATCCTTCAAATTTATATTTTTCTCTATTATTATGTTGATTTTCCAAATTTTTTTCTGGATCATAACAAAAGTGTTTTTAAATCGATTCAATGGATGCACATATTTTAAAAAATCTATGCAATAATATTGAAAATCAAAGTGGATTTCCAAAATGTTTGTTTGAAATAACAGTTATGAAATTTCCGTTTAACGTATCTTGTAAACATTTATGTTGTAATTATATAAAAAATATTTTTAATCAAAAAATCGATCGTTTAAAATACTATCTTTCAAGGCTTTGTAATGATAATTGTTTTAATAATTATTTTATGTCATTATATATGAAAAACAATCAAATTTATAACTGTTCACATACACCAACTATCCTATTGCTAACCAACCTTTACATAGAGAAAAATCTAGAAATATTGACGGGAAAAATAACTTTGGAATCCATCTTAGATATGGTATATACTGGGAATTTCCAAACAGATGAACAAAACCATATTCCCAAAAAGAAGAGGAAGACTTCCTGTAATGAGGATAACATTTGTTGTTATTTCGAGATGCCAAAGTAAGATTTTGGTAGTTAGATACTTCGTCTAACATAAGCTTCACTACCCAACCCAACCTCTTTTTTTTCTCTCTTCTCTTCACTTAGAGAAAAATAATAATGGCGAGCGAACTTTTTATGAAAGTTTTATCCACAAAAATTTTTTATTCTCACATGTGAGTAAAAAAAAGTAGTAAATTTATTTTTTATTTACGGAGGACAGAGACAGATATCCAAATTAATTAAAAATAAAAAAAAATGGAAATGCGGGTTATTGACGAAAAAAATATTAAAAGTATTTTGAAAAAAGATAATCATGTTTTTATTGATAAAAAATTAAGATTTGACGTTAATGTAAAAATTTATGATGCCCTCGATATTGATCGCAAAGGAATATGGCATATATATGCCGTGGATCGGGCAAGATTTCAGAGACGAATACTTGAGTCGTCACTTATTTTATCTCCAATTTTGAAAGAAAGTCATAGGAAGTCTTGGCAAGAAAAAAATAGAGCAATGTTGATCGCGCCAATCTCTAATCTGGCAAGTTTTCCATAAAAATAATTTTTTTTGCCAAATCTACCCACAATTGAGTTCATTCATCCGTCGACAAAGTAGCCAAGTTAGTCGACGCTGCAACAGATGGCAGTGGTAGGTTAGAAAAGAGGGAGATTCGAGGACTCAGAAAATGCTTCACATTCATGTTGTCGATGACAACGGAGTCGTCAAAACTCACTCTAAAAACAGCAAAAGAGGAACTTTTCTCATGTGATCGTGAGGGTGTTGATTTTCGATACAAAAATCAGGTTTCCACATTTCTTCTATCAATTTACAGAAATTTGTCTTCAAATAATAAATTTTTATTAGGTTCGGATTTGTTTTTTTTAATTAAAGAAAATGATTGAAATTATCTTATGTTATTTTTTCTTCTTTTTAACCCTAATAATATTAGTTTTCGTAATTTATTATGTATTCGCTGCAAAAGTGCAGAGTGATTATGTTTTGTTATCCAAAATGAGACCTTTTTATACAATTCCAATTAACAGGAGTATAAAATTAAAAGTAAACGCAACAGATTTTTCAATTTTTTCAGCCATTTTTAGCAGAATAAAAGAAGATAAAAGACATAATTTGTGCACTGATTCAGCCGGATGGTTACATTACTCTCTCTTCCTAGCGAGTAAAATTTTTATAAGATTAAAAAAAAAAACATTCTGGATGACAGTTTAAAGAATATAGTTAAAAAATTTATCTTTGATGAAAATATCACAAATGAATATATCCAAAATATTTTATTTGAAAGAGAAAAAATCGATTTATCTAAAAAGATATATCATAAATCAACAATTTTACAAAATGAGAAAACTTTTTTAAAAATTATTACTTACGAGTGAGAGCGGCAAAATTTCTAATTTCAATATACCAGATTAGCGCGCAATATAATCGTGCCAAGCTCTAATTTTGCAAGTTTTTTGGGGGGTTATACCCACCATTCAACATGAATCCATCTTTACACTCGAAAATATATCGAAAATTACAACGAAATCTGGAAATTGGCTGCAATCAAGAATTTGAGACATCTTAGATTTCTAGTTTATCAAAAGAAACACAGTGTCGTAGATAAATTTATCGAAAATTTGGTCAAAGATAAGAAAGAATTTCATATCGCGTACGGTGTGGCAAATTTTAATTTAGCAAAGAAAGGTTGTAAATATTCTGCTCCAAATCAGTTTGTTTTCAAAAAAAACTTGTTGGAAAAGTTGGAAAAAGAAATATTTCTCTGGTGGACGAATTCAATACTTCCAAGAGTTGTCCCATTGATAACAAAGTTGCGGTTGACAAAGTAGCCAAGTTAGTCAATGCAACAGATGGCAGCAGGAGGTTAGAGAAGGGGGAGATTCGAGGACTCAGAAAATGTTCCCACATTCATGTTGTCGATGACAACGGAGTCGTCAAATCTCACTCTAAAAACAACAGCAAAAGAGGAACTTTTCTCAAGCGAGACTCGATTGGCGCGATTAACATTGCACGCCATCTAATCTGGCAAGTTTTACATAAAAATTTGGTGGAACCAAGAGAAAAGTTGGTTCAGAAAACACATATTTTGGGTAGAAAAAAACTACTTTGCAAATCTACCCATAGTTGAAATAATACTGTAACATTTCTTTCTGTTAGACAATAACGAGTGAGAGCGGCAAAATTTCTAACCAAAATGTGTGGTCTTTGAACTAATTTTTGCTTTTGATAACAAAAAATTGGTGGTCATCAAGTTAATCGATAGAGGGTAGTGAACGAGGTGGTCCAAAGAACATATTTTGGGTAGCAACGCGGTTAGTCAAACCGCGTTAGAGAGTGCCACATGAAAGAAGTAGTCATATCGTGCATTTTGTTATATAAAATATTCGTGGTTAAATTATTCTTTTCGAGATTTGGTTTAAATTTTCCAGGAGTAGAAAATACATTATGAAGATTAATAGGTGTTATACATAATGATTCTAAATTCAAAGTATTCATTATTTCTTTAAATTTAGTAAATTCTAAACCGTGTTGCAATAATTCTCCGCTGTTATAAATAATATCTTTCGAAAGGTATTCGTTTTTAAACCAAAAATCCGCTAATTGATAATGTTCAACTGTCTTTAAATGTTTTTCTCGAGTTAATCTATAAATTATATCATCGTCATCTTCTCCCCCTGCTCCTTCATTCTCTGGAATAATATTGATCTCATTAGAAATCTTTCGGTTTTCCTCAAAGGGATAAGTATTTTCAGTTTCGTTCCATTTATACAATGAAGTAGGGCAAACTAATTGAAGAAAATTTCCAATTTTAGATTCCTTATATAAATGATTTAAATCGTAAAGCTTTTCTACATTTTTTAAACCACTCAATAAAGCATAATGTCTGTACCGTCGGAAAAAGTTAGCACTACCCATCTTTTGGGAAAACCACGCCTTGTTACATTTTAATTGATCTTTGCAAAGATAACTCATTCGCTTTTCGAAAAGAATTGGATTTTTTCTCATGCTCGATTCGTGTACTCGTCATGATTTTTGTTTTTTCATTTTGTAGAAGCGTTTTTTTAAATAGTATCATCATATTTGTCAGTTTTTCGTGTTGTATATATTTATCGTTGAAAAAATGTGGGTAAAATAAAGAATGCATTAATTTTTCATGTCCGCCTATTACATTTCCCGAAATCATCCTCGAGTTTTCAAGAGCCTGATTAAAGAGTAAATCGTAATCTATGGGATTTTGCGGTGGAAAATTAGCCAATACATTTTCTACGGGATGAACATAAAATGCGGTTTGACTTACAATAGCGTTAGAATTTATAATTGGAATAGAATCGCCGAAATGATTATATAATGCCGGTGGCCCTAAAAAAAATTTCAAACTCACTAAATTCTTTTTAATCAAATATTGAGGAATGTTGATTTGATCCACCGGAAAATACATAACGGATTTTGTTAGGTTGGTGTGATTATCATTCGGAGGGGTAACAATAGGTGAAATCATTTCGGTCGCTTCATTTCGTAATGATTCATTGAACTTTAAAGTATGCGAAGTAGAAGTTGGATAAACACTTTTCGGTCTTAACCCTAATATCGGTACTAAACCTGCAAAGGGGGTCGATTCGTCGTTTAAAACCACATTATATGAGTTTTTATGTGGACGACAAGAAAAATTTGAGTTATCATATGTTACAAACTTATCATCAACGTACGTTAATTTACACGGATTTACGCTACATTCGGTATATTTAAAATATTTAAAAGCGGATTGTGAAATGTTAAGTAATTTATTCCCCAAAATATCAATACTATTTTCACAATCGCATTTGATTTGGTTTTTCACAAAGAAATCTGGATCGTTAATCATTGATATATATTCATCGACAGACGCTCTATTTAATTTTTGTACCATGGTAGAATTTAGCATATCCGAATGATGCATTATTTTAGCTTCATTATTAATATCCTTTAAATAATTATCGTATTTCCAATTCCCTCCACTTTCTTTATATTTCGAAGGATTATAACGACACGATATATTTTCTACGCAACCTTGACCATTAAAAAATATTGGATATTTGCAATGACATTTCCAATGTGAAAAATCAGTATAAATTAACATACCGGTAACATTACTGCATATATTATTATTATTATTATTATTCTTTGTTTTAGACTTATTATCATCATCATCATCGTTCTGACTTCGTTGATTATTATTCTTTTGTTGTTGAAAAAAATGCAAATCTCTTTTGCTTCGTGGAACATAACAATATTTGTTTTTACTATTTAACCACATATTTCTATATAATCCTTGGGTGTTGCTAATCAAAATAGCATTCTTTGATTTGCAAATTGAAAGGCAATCATATTTTTTATCATTTAATAATAATAATGGCGAAGAACATTGTCGTAAAGTATTTCTAGATAATTTTTTACTCTCACGAATATATTTAATTTTTTCTTTAATATCGGAATGTTGTTCGTTATTCGTTTCACTTATATCATCATTATCATCAATTTGTTTCAAATCATTTTCTCTCTTCCTTTGTATGAGAAATTTATTTACACTAATACTTTCAGAACCTGAATATCTCGGCAAATTGAAAATATTACCGTCTCTGGTAATATACGTCATATTTGGCCTATCGGATGCAAGAGAAACATTTGATTTTGAAGCCATCTCAATTACGTTTTTTAGTTCTCGATTTAAAATTTGAGGCGTTAAATTGGTTTTATTTTTTACATGTTTAGCGGTAATATCGTATAAATTCTTAGTTTTTCTCTCCCTAATCTGATTTATATTATCGTTTAGATAAAAGTAATAAAATAGTGATAAAATAATTAAGAATGTCATGAATAGTAAAAGAGAAGGGGTATTCATATTCTAATTTAGTGACACAAAAAAAAAAGGAAAAGGAGAAATTTATAATAATAATTGATATTGTCTATTCTTCTTTTCAGTTATAAATCTTTTGTAATTCAAATAGTTTTCTGCGCTTTTCAAAGGTTCCCTCTTTTGAGAGTCGATAAAAGTTGAAAAATGATTTATTAAATCGTAATAAGTTTTTCCTTTCATAAAAAAGGAAAGAATATTTCAGATAGAAATTCTCTTAGAAATTCCAAGTGTTTATTTATTATATCATCTTTAAATATATGTAGGGTTAGTTTTATTTTCAAACGTATATAATATCGCAGAGATTATATCTGCGTATTCAATATAGTCCGTACAAAAAATTAGTAGATCTTCGCGATATATTAAACCGAAATATAATAGCATTAAACCCGAATAATATTTAATTTCATAAGAGGAAAAACATAAATATAAATTCGGACACGCACAGCAGCAAAGTAACTCTTTGTCATAAATATTGAAAAAAAACAACATAAATGCAGCTTTTCTTGTATAATTTTTTATATACAAAGTAAAAAATTAATCTGAAAAAAAAATTATCCATCAAGTGAGCTTCTCGTAACAATTGGTATAATTTCGGCGACGAACTTTTTATGAAAACCAATTTGATTTTCATAATTGTAAATCATTGAAAACGCATAGCCTTTAATTCTGGCTCGGCATTCTTCACAATAGTAGTATGTGTTATTATTCGTATATTTTATATTTTTCAATTTATTATTTGCTCTATTTTTATTCAAAATACTACCATGAATTAAACCTGTCATTTTTAATATGTCAAAATTTATATTTAACTGTGATAAAGATTCAACATCTAAATAATTTAAAGACTGTTTTTCAATTTCACAATTAATTCTCTTTTCCTCTTTCTCCTCCTGTTGATCCTTCTCATTTTCATTAGTATCCCTTAATACTACTCCACCTCTTGACTCTATATTTTTATCGTGCTGATACTTTGTATTATGCGTTAATAAATTGCTATAAACATCGGTCAGATAAATTAAGGACAAAATATTCGGGTATGTTTTCTCTCTAATATTTTCATTTCTGAATTTTTTTATTACAAAGGAGACTTGTTCTAACCAGTATAAATTAACTAAATTCTTATGAATATTTTCAAATGTATCCTTTTTAAAAATTTGTTGATAAGAATCAATAACATCTTCACATACGTGATTTTTATCAATATCACCCTGAACTTCATTATGAAAGATTTTATAACTCTTATTTGGATTATCCTTTAATCTATGATATATGCATTCACTAGTAATATGATTTGTTTCTGAAGGAAGCACGATGGAAAAGGGATAAATATATCTATCTTGTGCTCTTTTTATATTAAATCGACAGTAACTTCCATAGGTTAAAAGGCGATTTCCGGGTAAAAAATATCTCGCGTCGCAATTATCGTGATCCCAAATTGTGAACTTGATTTGAATTTTGTTGATATATTGCTCTGATGATGATAACTTTGCTGCAGTAGCCATATTTAAATATTAATCTTTTCTTTTTTCTTTTTTTTACATAAACATTATATATAAATGTTTTTTTAATAACAATAAAAATTAAAAAAAAAGAAGTTATTTAAATAGATCTTGTGATTTCTAATAAATAAAATCACTGAAAACTATTCTTTTTTTACACTCAAATGAAGGCAAAAAAAAACATTTCAATGTTAAATTCTGAAGTATTAAGAATTTTACTCGTTGAAACTTCAGTTGATATAGAAAAATTTAAAATGGAATGAATTTAAAAAATATCTCCATATTAACAATATAGAGAATGACGATAATTTCTTCAATACATATTCGGAAGCGGTGATCTTTTCCACCACAATAATTGGAAATAACAATTTTTATATTCTAAACAAATCTGGAAACGGGGAAAATATTGAACGATGTATACTCAATCGTAAAATGAAAAAAATAAACTTGCGTTCTTTAATTAACCAATTGTTAGTCGAAAGAAATGTTCTTGAAGAAAATGAACACGATTACGAAGCTTTATTAAAAAAAATTGAAATGATTAAACATTACGTTCCTTTAACATTTCAAATAAACAATATCAATTCTAATAGAAAATTATCATCGTTTCCTTATTTGAAAAAATATCCTTTAATATTATTATTAAATGCCCTGAATGGATCTTTAGGAAATTATGGTGAAAATGGATGATCCTTTGCAAAAGAAAGTAGATAGAATATTTTTACCCAGCGATTTTAAATACGGAAAATATATGGTAATGAGAGCGCTGATGATTATTAAATTATTTATTTGTGGAATAATCAATATAGTTAAAAATTATTATCAAGATAATGATTTAGCACTGATGATAAAAAATGATCTTAAGAATTTTATGTTAATTTTTCATGCGGAAATGATGAATCCTATAAAGAAAAACGATCATTTATATTTCAAGGAAAAACACAATTTTTTATGGTTTATTAATCATATAAATGAATGCCCCTCGGAAAATCATGAAAATATTGTTATAGGACTATTTTCCGATTGCATTCTTAGCGTAGAAACTAAAGCGAAGTTAATGAAAATGATTCAAGAGAAAGAATTTAATAATTTAATATTTGATGAACTAATAAATTCTAATGAGGAAGAGAGAGAGAGAGATTTCAAACGATTTTATTGGTGGGAAGACAAGAAAAACACTCTCGATATGCATCTCCATGGTGAAAAGCGTGATATATCTTTTTATAATTTTATGTTAGCTCCTTATTATTATTTATGGGGGAGATTATTCTTACTTTCAGATTACGAGTTTTCATATCGTCTCTTAGATCATAATACTACATACAATAATTATGAAATGTTATCTGTTTTTTTACAAAAACATGTTTTTACCCTTTTAGGATGCATTAATTGTGAAGAAAATTATTTACTGAAATTCGTCAATGGATTTGAAACAAGTGCTTTAATAACGTACGCTTTAAAAAATGATCACAACTATGATAGCGAAAATAATAATAATAATAATACAAAAATTCGAGAAGATTTGTATTTAGGAGCTATAAAGGAAATTTTTAAAATGGAACCAAGCGAAACAACCTGGAAAATAAATTTAAATTATCTCTGTTACATTTATTTATTGTTAATTTCTTTACCCGATAATGAAGCTAGAAAAATTCTTTTAAATTAACATACAATAATATTATTTAAACATTCATTATTTTATAAATTTTGCATTAAAATTGCCCTGTGGTTACTTAGAAATATAATCAATGTAACAAAACTCATAGAGAACCAAGAAACTCAATCACAAAAATTAATATATCCACTCACAAATATAATGAAAGTAAAAGAAATAAAAGAATGCGAAGAAATATTTAATAAGCTGATGGAAGATATTGTTTTAATTTCCTTTCACGAATATTTGATTAAGAAAAGATTTTACAACTTACATATATTCATGAATAAGCAGAATCTTTTACCAAAAGATATTTCAAAAAAGAATAAAACAAAAATTCCAATACAAAGTTCTAATTTGAAATCAGAAATTGATTTAGAAAATGCAAATTTTATTCCTTTTTTGAAGCTGAAATTTCTACCTCACGTCCTCACCTCGCCCTTATTTTTAATACCGATGAGTGAGTATAAAAGTAGTAAAGAATTTATTATTATTTCATTATTGATCAGAAATCAGAGAATATAACAAGTAGACTCACTCCGTCGGATCGGCTTATGTGGAGAAATGTTTTTTCCACATCTCCTCCACCATTTTTATTGAAGAATGAAAATAAGTCCTCGGGAAAATGTTCGAATTCAAACATTAAAAATAATTACACCTCCAAGAAATTTAAGCAATCCCTCAAAAAAGAGTTTCCTTATAATCATTCTTTTTGTCACAAATATTTTAAAACTGTATTTAAAAATTCCATAGAAAATACCTCTGAATTTGGATATAAAAATGAAACACAACGGGAAGAAGAGAAGAAGAAAAAAGGGAAAAGCATCATATAGAGAACCCTAACTGCGTTATAGAGGAAACAAAAAATGAGAGTGATAATGAAAGCGAAAAGGAAGATCAAGAAGATGAAGACGGAGAAATAAATGAATTAGAGAAAAAATATTTTCCTCCAAAAGATGATTATAAAAGATTTTTTATCCAAAGAAATTATTATATCGATAAAATCAGTAATAATTATGACTCTCCTTTCTCAAATAATGATAATATATGCAGAAGAAAAAATTCAAAGGAATTAATCAATTTGACAGGATGCACTATAATAAATGAAAAGGGAAAATTACTTACTCCCACCAAGGAAGAAGGCGATGACGAAAAATATTGGCGGGACAAAATCTTTTTCAATCTTTCTACGAACAAGCATTACAAAAATGATAAAAATTTACACAATGAAGCGATCGGTGTTCTTATACAAGAAAATTTTAATAATAACGAAAAAAAATTAATTTTTAAATTTCATAATAAAATTTATAAAATTTTATCGACCTTCGTTGATAATAAATATCGACAGAATAAATTTATGTCTATAAGGAGGTGCAACAGCGATAAATTTATAATATCGCTAATGAGAAAATGTTTGACTATCATTAATTCTCTCAATCAAGTAATTTTCAATGAGAATCGACAAATAAACGTCATAGAATGTGCCCTTGATATTTTCAATTTAAGGCTTACTCAAGTGAAGCTTAAAAGAATTCGTATTCCTAATCAACAAATTTATTGGTGTATAACGGCTGCTTTGTTAAAATTAGAAGAGTACGATGTCATATTACATAAGCAAATTTCGTTCGATACCAAATTTTGTCAATTTATTACCCATTTAAACGACCCTACCCTATCGAAAAAATTAAAAAATCTTAATAATGCTAGCTTTTTCATTTATCGTCTTGCTTACCAGGTAAAATTAAATCCAAAATTTATTCAAAAATCGCTTAACATTTATAATAATTTAAGGACTTGCGATATACTAAAACAGAAAACTCCAAAAAATTTAGCTTTAGCTGTTTTATCATATACTCATACGAAAATTACAAAAGAGGTGATAAAATTAAGTAACGAATCTTCGATAAAAACAATTCGTTTTTATATCAAAAACTATTTGTTAACAATTACTAATTATAATCGTTTTTTTTTAAATACAAATTCTGCCCACAAAAAACAAAAATACAATATACATTTTCAAATAAAAATTATGTTGATGTATTTATTAAGAAAAACTTCGTTAAAAATAACTTGTTTAACTGATCTAAAAAAACTTTCGAATTCTCTTTCCGATATATGTATTATGAAAAAAGGAAATCCATATTTAAATATTAAGTCCCGGTGTTACAATGATTTTTAGTATCTTTTTGATCCTATTGATAAACGTCTATTGTGCAATAAGATTTATTTCGGTTTAACTAGTAAGGAAAAAGAAACAAAAATTTCATGTTCCTCGAGAAATTTTATGAACGTAAATTATGTGATTTAACCTCTAACCTAAACCTAATGAATGTATTCTACTTGTTGATTTTTACAAATAACCGTATGTGGGATACTTCTGTTTTTCATCGCGTTAGTGAATAAATCTTGTCTTTTTGAACGTAAACTCGTCACCTGAGATCTTTTAATAATCACATCATCTATTTTATATTCTCCATCTTGTAAACAGGTACAGGGATAGTTTTTAATGATTTCCCCGGATTTATTCAAAATGTATATTGAATTTGACGGTTTATTTTTACTTGTGATTATAATAGGGGGTACCCCATATAGTGGTGAGTGTAAGATATTTATACCCGGTTTATGAATATCCAGAACAAAATGAGAAGTAGATTGTGGATTAGGCGGAGTATTTAAAATATTTTCATGATTAGAACATGCACAAAATGCTAATTGAGGATTATTTTTTAGTACTTGTTCATTTCCGTGAATATTAGTATAAACTATAGGAAACTTTGTACACGATTCAGTAAAGAATAATTTTTCATTATAATTATTAGATTTTAAATCCTTTTCTATTTTTTCACCTAGTTTATTTGCTTCTTCTGGTTGCCATACAGTTTGTAATTCTTCTTTTGATAAACCAAAATTTTTATTGATATAAGCACCGTTTGGTAATATGAAAATAGTTTTCTTAGCGAGAAAATTTAAATTATTATTATTTTTACATTCATATTGTCTAAAAAAATTTGTTATTGAATCACTAAATAATTTTATATCCATATTGATATTAAATTCTTCTTGAGAATACTTTAATGAATTAAACACACGTAATATTTGATTTTTTTTACTAACACAGAAATAAAATAGGACCAGAAGAAAAATAAGAAATAAAATTATCATTGTTAATAATATCGATTGAAAAAATTTGTGAGAAAAAAAATTTACATTTAATTTGCTGAACCGAACCGATATCAGCACTATAAAAAAAACAAAATTTGCCAGATATTGTTCACTAACAGGCGAGCTCTCGCATCAGTAAGCTGCAAATGTGATCAATTGATCCAAAGGTATCAATGAGGAAACAGGTGTTCGCTCAGGGAGGGTGATAAAAATAAAGAGTTTATAGAGGAGGGGATTAAAAAAAAAGCAGCTTTGAATAACTTAGAAGGCTACATATGTAGAACCAAGTTTTTTTTTCTATAAGAAGGAATACATAATATTTTTGTCCCTCTTTTTCTAGAAAAAGACAGTTGATAAAAAAAAATAACTTCGCAAAATAATCAATTCCATATCGGAACTTGAAAAGAAAATGAATGGATTAAACTTTCGCAAATGTGAAAGTCGAAGTTCATCCTTGTCATCCTCCGATTCTTCTTCCTCGTCATCATCGTCATCATCGTCGTCGTCGTCGTCATCGTCGTCATCGTCATCGTCGTCGTCGTCGTCGTCGTCGCAATCTTCCGTGTCTTCAACCGTTTCCTCAAATTGTTCAAAATCATACCGTAAAAGAAGAAATAACAAAAGATTTTTGCAAGAAGATGATGAAAGTTCTCCTTTTAAAAAAAAGTTGAGAATTACTGGTGAAAATGACGGTGGTGAAAATGACGGTGGTGAAAATGACGGCGGTGAAAATGACGGTGGTGAAATTACCTACGAAATTTATAATTATGAACTGTTTAATCGTATAAAAACTATTGTCATTGAAGAAAATATAACTAGCATACAATTTGAATCAGAAGAAGTGTTTATTGAATTCATAACAGAATTATTTAAACTGAAAAATTTTTATTATGATTTGTTAATTGAATATTTCGCTATTACCATAGGTGATAAAATTCAAAGAATTGCAGTTAACCTTAATGTTAAAGAGAAACTCGCAATCTGGCAACGTTATCCGTTTGTAAATATCGAATAGGTATGTGAAGGGGTCATTTTATTTTATTTAGAAAAATTAAATTGTAGTTTTAATAGCATTGTGTATTGTTTTAAATTAATGATGGAAAGATTATATCAATGTGATCCACTTGTCTTTTCTGATATTATTGGATCAATTTTTTTTAATGACTTAAATTTGTATCAAGCTTCTGAATATTATTTCAAATACTTTAGTACATTGGACGACAAGGATAGATTTAAAGAATCTTTAAAATATTGTTCTTATCTTACCTCTGATGCTAGTTTAAATTTAAAGAGAACTTTTGATAACAGTAATGTTCACATTTTTTATAATTATAGGAAAAAAGGAAATCAATTTTACAGGAAAAATGATAGAGTGCCTATAATTTCTGTACTTCCCTGGGAAAATGAAATATCGGCAAAGTTTTGGTTTCTTTTAAAAATGAATAGAGATAATGGATGTAGAATTTTAACAACGTCTTTTTTATTGAAAAATGATGATCGTTCAACTTGCTGTTTTTCGGATAATGATAACGAAACGTTATGTATTTGGGATGACTGTAATGCATTAAATTCGGAAAAATTCCAGGAAAAAATATTGCAACATTTTGTTTCTAATAAATACTCTTGGAATTTTTTAATTGTAAATATGAATTAGAAAATTGGATTTTTTCCTTCTCTTTTAACTAAATTTCATTCTTTCATCCTAACATTGGATCGCAAAAATCACATTTTAAAAAAAGTTATTCATACTCTGGTACCAACGAGAGGTTTTTTTTCTTAATAAATCTTTTTTTCAAGAACTAAAAAAAATAATGAATTATTTAAGTAAAAATTTAAATAAAACGTTTTTTTTATTTTTATCGCTTTAAAAAGTGTTATTAATATAGAAAAAGGATATTATTACAAATAAACATGTTTGGAAATATTTCGGAAAAATCATCTATAATAGAAGATGTTGAATATATGGAAGATGATGTTATATTTACTCCTCCAGAAAATGAAAATTGTAATTATTGTGGTGATAAACGGGATGAAAATTATAAGGATTTGTTATATTACTACGATGAGTAAAAATATAATTATGAGTTATTCAACAAAGTAAAAGAGTTTGTTATCGATAATAAAATTCAAAGTAGGAAATTCAAAGATTTTATTGAATTTGATGACTTTATGACAAAGATTTTTCATAATGGCCATTTTGACATTGAAATGTTGATTCAATATTTTGCTATAGTTATAGGAGATACGAAAGCCTACACTCATATAGAGATAATTGATAACAAGACTATTTGGAAAAAGTATTCTTTTGTTAATATTGAAAATCTTTGTGAATATGTATTATTATATTACATGAATCAATTAAAATGTGATGTGAATATGATATTGAAATGGTTTGAAAAATTGATGTTGACTATTTATAAAAGTAGGAACAATTTTGAATTCGTTAATACTATGGGTTTCATTTCACTCAATCAATTATCTATAAGAGATGAGACGGAAAACTATAAAGAAAAATTCCTTTGTCTGTCTGATGTTAAAAGATTTCGAAATACTTTGAAATATTGTAAAAATTTGGAATGTGATCAAAGTTTAAATCATGCACGACACTCCTCTAAATTTCCTATAGAGGAATATTACAAGTATCGAAATTATGGCTTAAAAACATATTCTAAAAATGATAAAACGCCAATTATAAATATTTTACCGCGGGAGAAGGATTTTTGTTCAAAATTTTGGTATTTCTTGAAAAAAAATAGTGATAACCCTTGTCATATTTTTACAATTTCGTATTTGATTAAGGAAAATATTAGGTCAGAATAGTTGGATTTAAAATCTAACCCTACCATATGTATTATTGATGATTGTAACGCTGTTAATTCTTTTTGCACGCAGAAATACATTTTTGAACTTTATTCGTATAATAAAACTAATTGGAATTATTTCATTAATTTCATCGGTACCGATGTACAGTTTTCTAAAAGATTTCTTCATAAATTTAAAAGTTACCTTTTGCGATATGATAAAAATAAGTATAATCTCTTTGAAAAAATATTAAAATTTACAGTTTATTAATATTTTTTTTTCACCCCTTTTATTTTTTCCAACTTCGCTTACACAAGCGGAAATACCAATGTAGGCGGGAGCTAATTTTTTTTATAAGCATTTTATCCCTTTGTGTGTTCGTTGCAACCCAACGCTTAAATATACTCTAAGGCGGATAGGAGGGAGATTCTCGTTAAGGAGTGGCCAGAACGACCCGTTAAAACACCAAAAGAGCTAGCTGAAGAGAGATTTTTTTTATTATTGAGTAATTTTGTATGCTGTTTTAACTGTGGATTTTGGGCAAGAATGGATGAACCGGATCATGCTCATTTAGAATGGTCTCCAACAATTTTACTTCATCCGTTAAAGGTTAAAGGGAAAGGTTGTGTTAGATATCATACGAATAATCCGATTATCGATTATAAAAAAAATTAAATTATCGAAGATTTGTTTGATCTGGCGACAAGATCTTCCTCGTTACTAATAAAACTAACAAAAACTTCCATTTTCGTTTTTAATTGACGAGATTTTTTTTATTAATAGATCTTTTGCTAATTATAACAAATTTTTGTAAGTTTATTTTCAAAATTAAGAATAATGATGCAAATATTAATAAAATTGTTAAAAGATCGATATCGACGAAGGAACCTGTTTCAGCCAAAGAAGAGAAAACTTGATTTTGTTGCAAGAAAGAATGATACCAAGGTATATAGAAACATCAAATGTGCTCTTTCTAGTATTCTTGTGCGAAATAAAAATGAGATTAAAAAAGCGTTGGAAGATCGAGTAGAAACGGTTTCAAAGATGGCTGTTAAGGCGTCTTTAGTGCTAAGGGCTATGCTATTGGAATATCATAATAATTATGAGGAAAAATACAAAAATAATACGGAAGGTGACGGTACTTTACCCTCTTTCAAGAACCGAACATTCTCGGATCAGGCATTCAAAATTGGATCCGATAAAAGAAAGACAAATTTCTGTAAATTGATGGAATAAGTGTGGAAACGTGATTTTGTATCAAAAGGTTTCCAGACCGAAGAACGACACCCTTACGATTACAACACTATTAGTATCGGATCTGAGAAATTTAAAACTCAATTTTTCATGATGACAGATCCTGAGAATCTACATAAAATTCAACATAAGGCTGGTAATTTAGCATTAAAAAAGGGAGCTATGATATACGCGGGTTTATCTGCATGTGCCAGATCATTGGAATACTTAATTTTGGAAAATAATCGAAAATATTACGGTATTTCCTTCGTTGATAAAGAGAAAATGATGGATTTGAAGAATTTACATTTAGATTTTATCGAAAAACAAAAAGAAATGATGAATGGCAAAGAATTTAAAAAAATGAATAGATTTGAAAGAATTAGATATTTATTACAAATGGAACAAGAAAATATACTGAAAAAAGTTTCAGTCGTTCCTCAAGCTGATAAAAAATATAGATATATTGGGATCGACAACGCCGGTGTTGAAGGTCTATATAAATCATTTCAAAAAGAGAAAAAAGTTTCGATAACAAAAGAGGAAATGTGGGCCGCGGTTTTTGATATGCCCAAGATATTAAGAAAACTTATTCCCGCTAAAAAGCAAAAAGGGATGTGGAAATTTGATAATTGCATTACAACGGATGGAATTTCTGCTTGTGTTAGATATTGGAAAAATGAAGAAAAACAAAAACACCCTGAAAACCATATTATAACTATCAAAGATGTAAAAAAAAATATAATCGGTATCGATCCAGGAATTACAAACGCATTTTACTGCGTTGAATTAGATCAATTTTTATTCGAAGAAAATGATGACGGTAACTTTAGTTATCGAGTCGTCGGTAAACCCAAAAAACTTACTTCTGGGCAATACTATCACGATTCCAAAATGAAAAATTTAAAGAAATATGCTCATAATTTATATCAAAATTTAACAAAAAAAATGACACCCGAAGATTTAACTGTCGTACAAAACATGAATCCATCTGAAAAATTGACAGATTACACTCGAAAATATACCGAAAATTACGACGAAATTTGAAAATTGGATGCAATCAAGAATTTAAGACGTCTTATATTTCTAGTTTATCAAGAGAAACACAGTTTCGTAGATAAATTTATCGAAAATTTGGTCAAAGATAAGAAAGAATTTCATATCGCGTACGGTGCAGCGAATTTCAATTCGGTAAAGAAAGGTTGTAAATATTCTGCTCCGAATCAGTTTGTTTTCAAAAAAAAACACGGAGTCTTCAAATCTCACTCTAAAAACAGCAGCAAAAGAGGAACTTTTCTCAATCGAGACTCAATTGGCGCGATTAACATTTTAATAAGATTTTTTTTTTAACATCGTATTTATTTTATTCTACCGTAATTGTTGGAGAAATATTAGTCAAGTAAAAAAAAATAAAAATGATTATGAAAAATTTATTATTATATATTTTAATTTTAGTTTTAAACAAAAAGGTTGATGGATTTAATTCACCTAATAAAAATAAATATATCGAAAATTTTAATTTAATTAATAACTCTTTTTCGATTTCGATTTTTTACTTAAATAATAATTTAGACGAAATTTGCAACGAAGAGAATATAGAAAGACAGTTTGGAGAAGAGACAGAGGAAAATAAATATTCGTGTATTGAGAAATTTCCAGATAATAATAATTGGAGCTGTTCTATGAGAAATAAGAAATAAGAATTGCCCCCTTAATAATCCTGAGAATTGTATAATAATTATTTATGAAAGAACAAATCAAGGTAATTTTGATTTTTAAGAATAATAATGCGTGCATAATCACGGATTTGAAAAATTTAAATAAATTCAACGATCCAAGTAGTATTTGTAAAGTTCTTCACCTCGGAGATATAGCAACTGATGATATTTGTATTTACAGTAATGAAGAAGAATTAGTCAATCATCAAATTTTCAAACTGATTGATAATGAAAAAAAAGTCAATAATTGTATTTTTTATGAGGTGGAAACAGAATTAGAAAAAAAAAATGATAGAAAGGTTATTGTTGATATATTAATTTCTTCAATATCGCTATTATTTTTTATAATTTTATTGTCGTATTTTCCCCAAAAACTTTTGAAAAATGCTTTAGAAATGCGCAGAAACCACAAAAATGGTTCAAATTTAAAGTGATTCTTAATTATATAAAGAAAAGGTTATAAAAAGTTATTAAAAAAATTAGGGAGTTTTTAAATTTTTAACACATAAATATATATATATATATTTTTTTTCCTTCTTCAAGTTTTTAATTTCTATGTTAAAAAAGTAAAGCAATAATGATAAAAATAAGTATAATCTCTTTGAAAAAATATTAAAATTTACAGTTTAGTAATATTTTTTTTCACCCCTTTTATTTTTTCCAACTGTAGGCGGCAGCTATTTTTTTTTAGAAAAATGTAGTGTAAATTCCTTTGTGTGTTTTTGCACAGCCGGAAATGAGTGGCGCCATGTGTTATTCGAGCCATCCCGCCACTCTGGCGCCATGATTACTGCTCAACCGGAAATGAGTGGTGCCTTGTGTTATTCGAGCCATCCCGCCACTCTGGCACCATGATTATTGCTCAACCGGAAATGAGTGGCGGGCGCTATGTGTTATTCGAGCCATCCCGCTAGGGGAAGCGGCGCGTCCCCGTCCCCCTTCCCCGTCCCGGTCCCTCGCCCCCCTATCACCAGTTATGACGCTTGATGACGTATTCTAACCTCTCTTATTTAAAGGAGCGTCACATCTTTCATCTTTCACTGCGCCTGCCTGCTGCCGCTGGTTGTCTACATATTCTCCGAGTGAAGTGCGCCGTGTTATAAAAAATGTGAGTTTTTTTCCAAAATAATATTTCGTTATAACTATTGAACTTGGTGAATTTTCAACAATTTTACAAAATAAGAAAAATTTTTTTAAAATAGAGCGGCAAAATTTCTAATTTCAATATACCATAGAATGAAAGATTTATTAAATAATTGGTTAACCAAAAAGAAATATTACAGTATTATTTCAACTATGGGTAGATTTGCAAAGTTTTTTTCTACCCAAAATATGTGTTTTCTGAACCAACTTTTCTCTTGGTTCCAAACCACAATTGAGTCCATTCATCCGTTGAAGGTTGAAATGAAAGGTTGTGTTAGATATCATACGAATAATCCGATTATCGATTGTAAAAAAAAATTAAATTATCGAAGATTTGTTTGATCTGGCGACAAGATCTTCTTCGTTACTGATAAAACTAACAAAAATTTCCATTTCGTTATTAATTAAGGAGAATTTTTTATTAATAACTTTTATAGTAACAAATTTTTGTAAACATTTTTTTTCAAAATTAAGAATAATGATACAAATAATAATAAAATTGTTAAAAGATCGATATCGACGAAGGAACCTGTTTCAGCCAAGAAGAGAAAACTTGATTTTGTCGCAAGAAAGAATGATACCAAAGTATATAGAAACATCAAATGTACTCTTTCTAGTATTCTTGTGCGAAATAAAAATGAGATTAAAAAAGCGTTGGAAGATCGAATAGAAACGGTTTCAAAGATAGCTGTTAAGGCGTCTTTAGTGCTAAATGCTATGCTATTGGAATATCATAATAATTTTGAGGAAAAATACAAAAATAATACGGAAGGTGACGGTACTTTACCCTCTTTCAAGAACCGAACATTCTCGGATCAAGCATTCAAAATTGGGTCCGATAAAAGAAAGACAAATTTCTGTAAATTGATGGAAGAAGTGTGGAAACGTGATTTTGTATCAAAAGGTTTCCAGACCGAAGAACGACACCCTTACGATTACAACACTATTAGTATCGAATCTGAGAAATTTAAAACTCAATTTTTCATGATGACAGATCCTGAGAATCTACATAAAATTCAACATAAGGCTGGTAATTTAGCATTAAAAAAGGGAGCTATGATATACGCGGGTTTATCTGCATGTGCCAGAGCATTGGAATACTTAATTTTGGAAAATAATCGAAAATATTACGGTATTTCCTTCGTTGATAAAGAGAAAATGATGGATTTGAAGAATTTACATTTAGATTTTATCGAAAAACAAAAAGAAATGATGAATGGCAAAGAATTTAAAAAAATGAATAGATTTGAAAGAATTAGATATTTATTACAAATGGAACAAGAAAATATACTGAAAAAAGTTTCAGTCGTTCCTCAAGCTGATAAAAAATATAGATATATTGGGATCGACAACGCCGGTGTTGAAGGTCTATATAAATCATTTCAAAAAGAGAAGAAAGTTTCGATAACAAAAGAGGAAATGTGGGCCGCGGTTTTTGATATGCCCAAGATATTAAGAAAACTTATTCCCATTAAGAAGCAAAAAGGAAAGTGGAAATTTGATAATTGCATTACAACGGATGGAATTTCTGCTTGTGTTAGGTATTGGAAAAATGAAGAAAAACAAAAACACCCTGAAAACCATATTATAACTATCAAAGATGTAAAAAAAAAAAAATCGGTATCGATCCAGGAATTACAAACGCATTTTACTGCGTTGAATTTGATCAATTTTCATTCGTAGAAAATGATGACGGTAACTTTAGTTATCGAGTCGTAGGTAAACCCCAAAAACTTACTTCTTGGCAATACTATCACGATTCCAAAATGAAAAATTTAAAGAAATATGCTCATAATTTATATCAAAATTTAACAAAAGAAATGACACCCGAAGATTTAACTGTCGTACAAAACATGAATCAATCTGAAAAATTGACAGATTACACTCGAAAATATATCGAAAATTACGACGAAATTTGGAAATTGGCTGCAATCAGCAATTTAAGACGTCTTAGATTTCTAGTTTATCAAAAGAAACACAGTTTCGTAGATAAATTTATCGAAAATTATGTCAAAGATAAGAAAGAATTTCATATCGCGTACGGTGCGGCGAATTTCAATTCGGTAAAGAAAGGTTGTAAATATTCTGCTCCAAATAAGTTTGTTTTTAAAAAAACTTTTTGAAAAGGTTGCAAAAAGAAATATTTCTCTGGTGGACGAATTCAATACTTTCAAGAGTTGTCCCATTGATAACAAAGTTGCGGTTGACAAAGTAGCCAAGTTAGTCGATGCAACAGATGGCAGCAGGAGGTTAGAGAAGAGGGAGATTCGAGGACTCAGAAAATGTTCCCACATTTATGTTGTCGATGACAACGGAGTCGTCAAATCTCACTCTAAAAACAACAGCAAAAGAGGAACTTTTCTCAATCGAGACTGGATTGGAGCGATTAACATTGCACGCCGTCTAATCTGGCAAGTTTTAAATAAAAATTTGGTGGAACCAAGAGAAAAGTTGGTTCAAAAAACACATATTTTGGGTAGAAAAACTACTTTGCAAATCTACCCATAGTTGAAATAATACTGTAACATTTCTTTCTGTTAGGAAAAAAAAGGTTAGAAAAGGTAATAAAAAGTTATAAAAAAAATTAGGGAGTTTTTAAATTTTTAACACATACATATATATATTTTTTTTTCCTTCTTCAAGAATGTAATTTCTATGTTAAAATAGTATGTAAAGCAATTTAAAAAAAAAAAATGGAAGAAGAAAATATGGAAATGGAAGTTGATGAATTTGAAGATGGAATGAATAATGATGATAACTTTAAATTTGATACATTTCAATTACAAGATATTCAAATCTCAAAATAAATAACAACACTTAATAAGAATTTCGATAAAGATTTAATTCGAAATACTTGTTTGTTAATAAGAGAGTTTGTTTAGAATCAAAGTATTAACAAGGAAATAATGAAAAAATTATTAAATAGTTTCAACGGTTTTAAACCAAATTTTGAAGAAACCGGGAAAAATAATAATTTATTAGAATTAACAAACATAATTTTATTTTAAAAAAATGATTCGGATAATGATATATTGGATTTCCTTTTTAAAGCGATGAATGAACAAAAAAATAAAAGATTTAATACAAAATTGAAGTTCTCTTTTTGTCCAAACGGAGAATGTGTGGATTTTTTTAATACAGATGTCAACATAGTTAAATTGAATTGGAATCGAGTGGATAAATTGAAGGAACTAGTTCATTTAAAACCATGCCAATGTAGAAATTATTTTAAAACTATTTTAAAACACTTTAATATCGATAATATGCATGAATTGAACCGCAAATTGCATAATGATGAACCGATATTATTTTTAATTCTTTCAGGTTTATTTTTTAATCATACGAACGAATTTGAAAATGAACTTCTCAATAAATTTTCAGGCAGAAAAAACTATGGAGAAATTATCGAAATCGATGTCGAAAAATTATTTTTAAATGTTGATTTTCAAGATGATGATGATGATAAGAACGATTATAACTCTTTAATGTATATTTTTAGTTTCTTATCTTTGAGTATATTTAAAAGAATATGTCCGCGAGAAAGGATAAATTTATCACATACATTGACTAATATTATGTTAGCTATCGTTAAATTTATAATATTCAATAATACTAATAATCTATTTGATGATGAACATTTTCATGATTTGTTCGTAGGAATGTTAATTTATCGTATATTTGAACCTTTGGCGATGTACTTTAACGTAAATCATGAATTAAATATCGAGCAACAAATAACTTATGAGGAAAATGTACCGGGGAAAAAACGTTTTGTAGAAGGATTCGTTACCAATGGACAGATTAAAAAACCTTCGTTAGTTGATCACAGTAATGATTTTTGGCAAGAAGACAAGAAAAAGTATAAATATTTTGATTACATGTAGGTTTCGGTAAATCAGAAAAATATCATATTTAGTAAACTTTTAAGTCTAAATTTAAAAAAAAAGAAAAAATATTACCGTAAATTGTCTTCATAATATCGAAAAGTTATGGAAAGAATTAGAAAATTTTAATAGTGTTATACACAATTATCCCGATGAAATCGTAAAAATAAACGTTACAGGTAGCTTAATGAGTCACCTTTTACAAATTTTGAAAAATCGCAAATATACGTCCAATTTTGAACGAGTTAGGGACTTTTGGGAATTTCCTTCAGTTTATATATCGAAAGAAGCCGTCAGTACGAAAAAGTGTATCAACATAATTTGAATAACATAACCGATGCCGATACGATTATTTCCTTTTTTTTCATAATATTAAATTTATTGAAGGAAAATATTTGCATTAATTGTACAAATTTTGAATTATTATTGATTGAAACTTTATTAGTTTTACCATTGAATGAATTACAAACAAAAGAAACAATAAATAATTTGGAACATTTATTTTTCTCATTGCTTATATATATATGCGATATAATTCGAGTAATCGTTAGTGATAAAAATTTATGTATGAATCTTTGTGAAACCATTCGTAAACCCCGTCCTCAAATAAATATTATTAAAGACGATATAATGAGTAAAATAAAAATGGTTAATAAAAATGTTAATAAAGATCTAGATGATAATACCTTAGAAATTATGAAATTCTCTCAAAAAATTATCGAGAGTAATGAGGAAATTGTAAATTGTTTCACGAGTGGGAAGGGATTAAATTTAGTTTTTCAAAGAATTACCGAAATTATATCCAATATATCTAATTATTTTTAAGTAGTAATCATCTCTCTAATTAAATAAAATAGGGAAGCTTTTGAAGTATTTTAAAAGTTTTGAATAATCTTAGGTTTGCTTAATGTGTGCCTTTTAATATAAAAAGTTTATGAAATAAATATAAATTATGAAAATTTTGTGAAATTATTTTTAAATCCAAATGGTGAAGTTCAGGAACATATAAACCCTCTTTTTTTGTTTAATTTCTTAATTTAGTCCAATTTATCTTTTTAGGAATGATCAAAAAGAAAAAAAATGGAATGTCATTTACTAGCAGAAGATAACATCGGTTATTCTAATAATGTGGACAATCAAAATTCTGAAGAGCAAGAAACTCCCAAAACATTTCGGAAGAATTTTCCAAATATTGACGACGAGGAATATTCTTCTAATGATATTAAAAAATTTCGTTTGCAATATGTGGATGAATTTGAAAAAGGTAAAGAAGAGAAAGAGGGTTCATTTTTTGTTGCCAAAACGGAGACCAGCTTGTCAGACATCTCATCTAAATTGTAGCGGGGTGAAAAAATTACGAATTCACAAGAATGCATATAGTGGGAGTACTTGGCGGAGGGGTGACTATGAGGAAAGGAAATTGAAGTTAAATAATGAGCAAATTCATAATCATAGATAGTTTATGTCTAAATTTCCCTATAATTTTCAATTATTTCACTATGTTAAAAAAATAGTTATAAATAATCAATATAAAAGTAAGACTTTTCAAGATATGAAAATGTGTCGACACTATTTTGAAAAGGTGTTTTCGAGTGTATCTTTCTATTACGAAATGTTATCCGAATTTTTTGCTATCACCATCGGTGATAATATAAACGATACATTTGAAAAACTTGATTGTTACCAATTAAATGAAATTTGGGAATATTGTCCTTTTAAAACTTTAGAATATATTTTAGAGACTGTCTTTATTCATTATTGTACTTTATTAAAGAGCGATATAAAGAATGTTTTAGAAATGTATTTGATGATAATGAAGAAATTGTACAAGGATAATGTGTATGAGAATATTTGCTTTGAAAATTTTATGGGATATGTGTATTTAAAGAATGAAATAATATACGATAATAATACATATTATGATGAAATATTTCTTAACAGAGACGATTCAACTAGATTTAATTTAGCTTTAGTAAATGTGGAATTATTAGACTTCGATAAAAGTTTCTGTTATTCAAAACAATCTGAAGATTTTTATATATACAGACAAATAGGGTATGAGAATTGCGTTAAAAATAAAAATGTATTATTCATTTTGAACTTTTTGCCATTACAAGCAAATCATTATCGATGTTTTTGGTCCCTTTTAAAATTTAATATTGCTAATCCGCTTCATATATTTAGTACTTCTTTCATTATTAATCAGAAATTTGAATTATTATGTAATTTAAATTGGAAAAATGAAAATCGAGAAACCCTGTGTATAATTGCTGACTGTAATGCACTTAATAATGAATTTTATGAAGAAAAAATTCTTAATGTTTTTGCTAAAAATATTAATAATTGGAATTTATTTATTGGTGGTAGTAAAATTAATTCTTCATTTAACACATATTCTCTTTCAAAATATAAAATGTATACGAAATTACTCAAAAGGAACTTATTCAGTTTTAAAGATTTGTTGGAATTGTACTTATATAAACCCTAAACCCCGAAAAAATATGAAAGTACGGTATAAAATCCTGAGACATATCTATCAAACTTTCGCATGTATATATGTATATATATAATTTTTTTTATTTTTTCCTTTTACGGATTAATTGTTAATTTTGTTCTTTTTAAAATGTTTAATCGTCAAAATAAAATACATAGAAATACATCTTTTCTTATTCAAACAAAATTACGAGAGATTGAGGAAGAATATGACAATTATTTTTTATCAATTGAAAAAACGTTTACGGAAAATACTTTTAGAGTTTTGGAAGATTTTCTATGAAAAATGACAGAATTTGAAAAAATAAAGAAGATGAAAGATGATGAGGAAAAGGGGAAAGTTATTACTATTGAGGAAAATAAAAAAAACATTAGGGGAACGGAAACATTTTTGCAATTACAATTTAATTATTATCTTATGAAATTAATGATTAAACGAACAGAAGAGTCATATCGTTTATCTACGAAAGAAACAGAATTTTTAAAAATTAAATTCTATTATCTTAGAAGGATAGGTTGTTTAATATATTGGGCATTAAATATACCAACAGAAGAAGGTATTATGAAATTTACAGATTATCAAAGGAATGAAATTACTGAATATTTCAATTATTGCAAAACAAATTTAGTTAAACTTAAAATAATATTTTTAAAGAATATGGAATCCCAAAATGACGAAAAAATTACAACGGCGGCGGCGGACGTTCTTTCATCCGGAGATCTTTCAAAAAGAGAGATAATTGAGAAAGAAGTTGATAATTTTTTAGCTGAAAACGTAAAATATGAATATATAATAAAAAAGGTTTCCGAAACAACTGGTTCCCCCATACACCCAACACAAGTTGAGCGCAAAGGTTGTGTTAGACATTTTACAGATAATCCGATGCTCGAGTGTAAAAAAGAAGGGAGAAAAATATTTGAAATTATTATCAAAGAAAATTTCGAAATAAATCTGCCTCTATCATCATCGTCATCTTTATTATTTCAATATGTGTGGCTAGACGAAATCATCTTAGATGATTTTTATTGTGAAAGAGATGATGATGAATCGTTTGAGTTTGAAAAATTAAAAGATTTTGAAAAGGAATTGAAAAACTTTTACAGTCAATTTAAAGAGAACCAAAGATTAGAAAATAAAACAACAGATAATTTATATGAAAATATCGAAAGTGCGAAACAAGAAATTGAAAATAAAATACATAAATTAGATGTTGCTAATAAATTAGTAGATATTGTCATTAAGAAACTACTCTCATTTTCAAAAATATTTCAAAAATATTCAAGAGTTTCTCACGACTAAACAAGGGAAAAGGGATAATATCACTAAGAATTTATCGAAACGAAATTTTAAATATAATTTACACTCGATCGGAAATAAGAAGAAAATTTTTTAATTTATTGCAGGTAAATGTCCTAAAATTACCTTTTGGTTATTAAATAAATACGAATTTTTAAATCAAATTAATATTCACACTAGTTTTGATAATATATTTGAAATCTTTCGAAATATTTTACAGAATTCTAAAGAATGTTATATGATACTAACCGAGCGACATTTACCACATCTCGAAATAAAAACATTTTTGCCAAGGTATTAGGTTTTATGGGAATAATATTTGTAACAATGTTTCAAACATTTATTAAGTCACCGATGTTAAAATTAATGGAATATTTAGGATATTTGCCTTTAAAAATCCACAAAGAATACGGAATGGAAAAATTAAAAGTACTCAATTGTCTAGAGGATATAGATTCTTTTGTATTTTGCGATGATGATGCTTGTATTCATTATAATGAATTTTATATGAATAATAACGATAATAGTAGAAGTACTAGTAGTAGTAGTAGTAGTAGTAGTAGTAATGATACTAATTATAGGGTAGAAAATAAGTTTAAAAAGTCGTCGAGCGAGAGTAATTTAGAAAGTTATACTAGTAGAAGTGAGGATAATAAAAAAAAATAGTTATGATTCCTTTTCCTATTCCTCTTCCAATTCATCTGATTTTAAAGAACAAAATTCTTACAGAAATAAAAACAACGATTATATGTTAAAGAGACTAGGATACAATGAGAGACCGCGATATAATTTAAGAAATGGTAGAACTAAAAGACAAAATATTAAAACTTTTATAGTTTATTAATTAGTAGAAGAAGTTTGGTCATTATTGTCAGCTTTTTCAGCATTATTTTCATTTAGTAAATTT
This sequence comes from Ceratothoa steindachneri, assembly GCA_963969495.1. Lineage (NCBI taxonomy): Eukaryota > Metazoa > Arthropoda > Malacostraca > Isopoda > Cymothoidae > Ceratothoa > Ceratothoa steindachneri. The sequence continues at coordinate 171,913,827 of OZ018329.1, forward strand.
TTCTTAACGTTTTTATAAAAATGAAAACCTGAGTTATAAGCGGCATAGATGATATTTATAAAAATCCACTTAATAATGATAAACCGAGAAGCTGAATTATATTAATTATAATACTTTTAAGAATTCACTGATTTTTTGTAACTTGGATGATTATAGGAGGTGGTATTAAAAAAGATTCTTTGTTATGTTGCTGATTTCCGTACATTTTTTTTGCTTCTTTTCCTTCTAATTCAATATTAATTAATTTAATTTCGTGAGGAAAACAAAAAGATTTTATGTATAAAAAATTTAAATAAATTAACTGGAATTAAAAAAATTATGAATAATTTGTTCTTTTATTTATTTTTAATTTTTTTTAACATATATATATATATATGGTGATTATTTTTTTTAACATTAATATTCTCCGTAAATTATATTTTGATTTATTATTTATCAACTAAATCTTCAAGATCAGATTGGAAAACTTCTACATCTTCTAAATTGAGACCGTTATTTTTCCTCCTTTTGTTATTGTTTCTTTTGTTATTATATGTATTTAAAAATTTTTCTTTATAATGTAACGAAATTAATAAGATGAGAATAATTATTGAAATGAAAATTAAAAAAATAAAACTCATATTAATAAAATTGAATTTAAAAGTTTTTTTGTTTTCATTTTCATTATCGATCCCCATTTTATCTATACCAATAGTTTCTAGAATTTGCATAAATAAAAATACCAAGTAATAATAAAAAAAATATTTATTAATCTTAACCTTTTATTTATTTATTTTGATATCAGTATGTGAGTCAACCTAAAACTTCAGGTTCTTTTTCTTTCTGTTGAAGAACATCGTTTCTCTCTTTGTATGCCACTCGAAATAATAAAATAATACTGATAATAGAAATAATTAATAAAATGATAATAGATACATATATTGTTAAAAGAAAAAAATGAAGTATCATTAGTTTTTTCTACAAATACCATTATTTTTCCTTAAAGTAAAAAAGCGCCAGTTGAAAAAAAATAATCTTTTATGTGACAAAATTATTTTTTTTTTTATTGATTTATTATATTTATTAAAATGTATAAAATTATTATTTCAACTATGGACTAGAAATAATAACTAGAAATCTACAAAAGCTTTTAACTTCTGGTGAAAAATTTTATGTTAGACTCAGGATGGCCGAGTTGGTTGAAACAAAATGTTTTTTTTCAATTATATTCTAAAAATCTCGAAAGAGCCAAAGTTTAAAATGGAATCATTTTTCAATGAAAATAATGAAACATATATTCAAGATTATGATTCTCAAGAAGATGTGATGAGTGATAACGACGAGTTAAATGATACTTGTGAAGAAGAAATGAATGAGAAAAACTTAACTACTCATGATGGAAATGACATTGAAGCCGCATTAAATCTAAACGCTCCATATTTTAATATGTCACAATCGAATCGACACAAATATAAAGATGAATCAACGTATTTCAATGATAATAACTTGTGCAATATTTTGGAAGAAAATGTCAAACAAAATAGTAGTCAAAAAAACGATAATTCTTCAGTATCTTCTCTTGATTCTTATCAAGACGAAACTACTGACGAAAATTTAAACTCCTTAGAAAAGATTAATGATTCTTCTTATCGCGTGAAAGAACCCGATGAAGAAAACAGTGATTCTAGTAAAGAAACAAGCACCGATGTCGACGAGGATGTCGCCGCGTTACAGTATATTCTCAACTGTGGGGCAAATGCTTCTACCCAAAAAATATGTGTTCTTCGAACCGATAATTAGACGGCGCGCGAGTCTCGATTGAGAAAGGTTCCTCCTTTTCCTCCTCTGCTGCTGCTGGTGGATGACGGCATAAAAATGCGCTAACTCATATATAAAATAGAATGCTAGTTAAAATTTTCCTTCAGTCTATTTTCAAACCTCACGGCAGGAAGAACAAAGTGAAAAAAAAATTCGTGAATGGCTAATTTTTCTCGTAAAACTAAACGAAATATTTGATAAATAATGGGAATATCGGTAAAGTTAAAAATTATTTTTCTTCCATTTTTAATTTGTTTACGTTCGAATATTTGTTTCGAATATCACCATGGTGTTTATTATAATGATTTCGGAGACATTGCTTTAAAGACTAGTTCAAATATTTACAAATATTTTTTCTTGGATATTTCTCTTTTTTATCCTATGTGCAACCTTAATTCAACGACATTCATGCATATATGCAAAAAACCAATGTGCATTCATGATATCGAATATTTAAAACAAATCTTGTATCGATGAAACTTTGAAATACTATTTAGAAAAAAAAATAAAGATAAATATCAATAATAAGTATAAGAAATTAGATTTTCCAATCAAAATTCGTAATGTTATAGAAAATCTGATCAACCCAAATACTACGGAATTAATTAATTCTAACAATTTTTCGAAAATGATTGATTACCTAAAAATTTTAAAAAGGACCCTTTTCAAAATTTCAAATAATGGAATATTCGAATTTAGATTTTTCCATATGTATTTCAAAGAGTTTTGTTATTACGGATGCCAAAATAAATACTTTGAATATGAAATGGGAAATATAGTTATGTATTTAAGCAATAAGAAAATTTACTTCGACTTATCTTATCCGGAAATAGTGAAAAATAAAGTATTTACGCTAAAAGAAATAAAGTACTTTCCTTTGCAATTGGAAAATCATCGCGATATATATGTGCAAATCGAAGATAAATACGACTATTTTATTGATGACGAGCTAGGACAAGAATATAGCTTATTAAAAAGCTTAGATAAATGTAAACTATTACCGAGTAAAATATATATTTGTAATAACGAGTTACCTTTATTTTTAAATCAAAATGATTCATCTTGTATATCGAATTTATATTTTAAAAATGATTCTAGTTATTGCGCCTTCAAATTTTTTCATAAGACATTTATCCTTTTTACCGTAGGAAAAGTTTCATCAGGAAAATATATATATAACACTATTCCGATAAAAAATAATGAAATAATAACCTTAAATGTCATTCACCCGTTTCTTCCGTTACATGCATTTAATTTTACTTTAGAAAATTCCGGATATTTTATTTTACCCCCGGGTTCAAGAGGTATCATAAAAAACAATAATTTTCAAATATTAAATAGTGAAAGAAATGATTTTTCAAATTTTTTTATTTCGCGATTGTTTTTTAACTCTCAACAATTTATTTCACCATATTCCTGTATCGATTATCAATCTAAATTTTATTTTCCTTTGTATGGAAACAACATTATTAACAACTTACTTATGAATCCACAAGGTATTTTAAGTAAGGATTTGTGTATGATTATTAAAATGGTAGATTTAACTATAATTAACGGAATATTGCTATCCTCTATAATGATTATTTTAATTATGTTAAGTTTTTATTTTACGCTAAGAAAAAATCTACTGAGGGATATGAATGGAACTAAATTTTCAATTTAAGAAGAAAATAATACTACCGATTTTAATTCGGAGGAGGAGGAGGATAAAGAAAAGAGGGATGGAATAAATATGAAAACTTTTCAACATCATCATCAGCGGCGTTTAATGTCACCAAAAAAAGATATTGAAAAATATACCTTCACTGAAATCGTTTCCGAAGAAAACTCTAAAGGATGTTAAAAAATTTCGATATTTTTTATCCGAGACGTCGACGACGACGTCAGTGATCCCGCAGCCTCCAGCCCCACATCTTTCCCTACAGGAAGTTAAGACAGACGACGATATTTATGATAAAAATCACTACGAATTTCCTCCAAATGTGAGAGAATATGAAAACTTCCAAACAGTGCCTACATCTTTAAAAAAATCCAAAGGATTCTTGTGAATTTTCAAATATTAAGAAAAAAAAAGACAAGAATATTTTTACAAATAATAAATATGAATATAAAACTTCGCAACCGAGGGACGAATACATACCCATGAATTATTTGAAATATTAAACGCAATGTTTGAAATTAAAGTTCTTGACACGTTCCCGTATGAGATGAAAATTGGAGGTAATAATAATAATAATAGCGGGGAGGAAGCAGCAAATGTTCAAATAGATATTCGAACAAATAAAAATAGTAACAATATTACTGTTGATGATGATAATTTAACAAATGATGCTGATAATAGTTCGCCTCCTCTTTTATTATCCAAAAACCATTTTTCGTTAAACCACCTCCTGAAAATGAATAAAGATGGCGATTATAATTGCATTTTATCTGAGGAAAAGATCGGGCGATTAATATCCTCCATACACGAAAGTATGAATACTTCAATCGATGCTAGCATTATTTCTTACAATTTAACTCCCTATCAAGTATGGAAATCTGAAGCTTCCGATAAATTTGGGGGGCAGAGTAATGAGCCGTATTCCGTTTCTAATTCTCTTACCAAAGTCGTTGACATTGATTGTCAATGTTCCGAAGAGAATAAAAGTTTTGGCAAATGCGTTAATCATTTTTTAAAATCTTCCCCTTATCAGTACGAAATTTCGTTGGATGATAAGATTAAAAATGTTAATTTCATTTATGGAAAAGGCGCTTCATTATACCCGACCAATCTTTTAATCATATGGGAAAATGGATAAGATCCGCTGTCGAACGAAAAAATCAAAATTACATCATTGATAACGGATTTTATAAAAACTTATCGTAAAGTAGGGGATGTGAATATTAACTTGGCCGATAACTTAGTTAAAAATTTGCGAGGAAGAATTGAAAAAATTAAATTTTCAGCCGATAATTTTCACGGACCCGAATTAAATTTGAGGAATAAAATAAATCAAATTCCCGATGATGCAATTATTAAAAGGAGCGGCGATCATAATTTAATCATAAAAAAACTAATAACCGTTATTTTGAAGAACTTAAAAAATTACAACGCAACGAAATTTCGCATAGTAATTTTTTATCTCAATTGGACGTTAATTTTTCGCCGAGAAACGCAAAAATTATCGATTATATTACGAAAACGGAAAATTTAAAAATGTTTCCGGAGGCTCAAACTTACTTGTGGAAAACTAAAAAAATTAAAAAGGTCGAGAAAATTTTCGATAAAGTTGAAATGGAAAGAATGAAGAAAATAGAGAAAAATTCTGTTTATCCGAATAACATTGAAGAAATCAAAAGGTATTTAGATAATAATAAACAGATTTATAAAATTGACAAAAAAATGATCGATAATATAAGTAACAGAAAGTTGAATAAAGTTGTACTCGGCACTCGATTTTTAAAGTGGACGTGCATCGGGGCTTTATTTTTGGGCGTTTATAAACTTTTAATCGAACCTTATTTACAAGCCAGTAAAGGATGTCATAAGAATTATATAGATAACAATATAAAAGGAGGTAACGTTCGATCCGAAAAGATTTTAGAATATTCTTGCAACGATCCTCAAACTCACCAACAAACCGCCAGCGATATATATTTAGCGCAACACCCTTTTCACGACGCAATTCAAAAATGGGAAAGAAAGAATGAAAATGGTAATTTTATCGAATCCTTTTTAACAGCATCGCCTTCCGAAATAAAAGGATATATATGTACATTGTAGCGAATTAGACGTAAAACATTACGGACCATGCGGAGGATGGGGGAGTTTCACTCCGAATTATCCCTTAAAGACAATGTTTGATATTTCGCAACAAACGGGAATTAACGTCACTTGCGACGAAGCTTGCAATATAATAGACGCAATCGTAGATATCGTGGTCAGCACAGGATCGAACGTTGTAGAGGAAATTGTGGATAGCGTGTTCGAAATAACTGAGAAAAATACCAGAAGATTCGGCGATATTTTCAAAATGACTCTGGTTTCTTTAACGATATGCGGAATAAGTGCTTTATTAACTTATGGTTTAACGAAAAATTGAATATTAGTTTATATGTTTTTTTCTTATTCTTATTTATATGCATAATTTTTACTGTTTTAATACCAAAATTCAATAACAATATGAATATGAAATAAAAGAAAATTAATTATTATTTTTTTTAAAAAATATGCACGATTGGAAATTTGGAATTTTTGCGAATAAATATAAAGATGAAAAAGATGAAATTGAAGTTAGTTTGAATTTATTTGAAGAGGAACAAGAAGCTTTAAAATTCGAAAAGTGTGCATTATTTTATATAAATTTTAAAAACGACAAGCGTAGATTATATTTTCAATGGGAAATTTATAATTTTATTAATCGCCTGATATTTTGCGAAGAACTGTGGTGTTATAAAAACTTGCTTTTGCAAATTAATGATATACCTTTCTATTTATATTGCGAAAGATGCAAAAAATCATGCTTTTTATTATATGAAGGTGCGCTGAAGAGTCATTTTTGTATCATATATAGACAAATTATGAAATGTTGTCAGTATAATAATATTAAAGGTCCTCCTCGATGTATTGACGATTATGAAGTTGGAAATGGTGATAACAATGACGACTATTTAACCAATAACGATAACTTTTGTGTGTATATAACCAAAAGGTCATGTTTTATAGAAAAAGTATTTTGAGAAGATGATAAAAATCAGGATAAGGAAAAGCAAAATATTATTAAGGGTGATTCCGGTTGCCTTTTAAGAATTACATCAAACGAGCGTAATAATAATAGATTCGCATAACTACTTTTTTTATTTAACATCTAAAACGTTTTTAATTAGTAGTTGTAATAGCCCTCATGATTTTGTTGATTATTGTATAAAACTTTTGTTATTGAAATTTAAAGATTTAAAACAATTACAAAATCTCATGAAAGTGAAAAAGGTAGTTAATAAAATTGAAAATTATTATAGCGATAAATGTCTTTATGTCTTAATATATAGCGAAGCTGAAAAAAATTCTCACATTCTCGGATCGTTACTTAAATGTAATTTGTGTAAATCTTCCTCTTTAAAATGTTTTCAAGATCTGAAAAATACATATATCACTCCCTCGTATTTTGAAAAAGATGATAATAAAGTTAGTTATTATAGACCCCCTGTATTAGGAATCCAAAAGAATGATGGTTTAAATTTACCCGTGTATTTAGGGAGTAAAGCTCTCAAAATTAAAGCGTGTTGTTTTCTAAAGAATTCTTATATTTTGTATCCAAAAGAATATTTTATTCTCTCATTCGGAGAGGATATATATAGAAGTTCAAATTCTCTATTGAATTCTCTTTTCCCTCGTGTAATTTGGTTAAATAATTATGATTGTATAAAAATATACTTTGTTAAATAAAAAAAAGTTTAATAGAAAATAATAAACTGTTTGTTTGGTAATTTGTTGAGGCGTTTTTTTTTCCTTCTTCCTAATGAAAATTAATAAATAAATTATATTTAAATGTGAGAGAATAATTTATAATTTTTTCTTTATATATCTTAAGTAAAGTTGTATAAAAAAGTTATAAAGGGATAATAAAAACTAATGAAAAAAATGGAAAAAGACGAAATGAAGATAAATGAATCTAACGATGATGCAACTATTAAAATAAAATGTAATAAATGTAAAGGTTAGGTTAGGTTAGGTTAGGTTAGGTTAGGTTAGGTTAAATAATGAAATTTACGTAAATACTTTTACATATTTATTCGCGTATCCGAAAAATCAATTTAAAAAGACTTCTCTAAATGATTTTTTACACAACATTATCGACAAATCAATCATTTATGCCGAAGATGAAAAAGAAATGACCACAACGACGACCACTCATATTCCCAAAGAAGGTAGTGATAATAATGTGTCGGAAAATATTGCTTCTCTGAGAAAAACTGATCATGCGGAAATTTTATTACAACATATTCTAGGTATAAAAAAATCCTTAAATTGTTTACCAAAAGTTAATATTAATAACGATACTATCGATTGTTTAAATTTGTGTGAAAGCCAACAAACAACCGACGATTACAAAATTTATGCAAAAACGACGATTATTATTATTCCCTTGGATGGAATCGTTTGTGAAATCAAGTCTATTTTGTGTGATAATGAAAATGTTTTATCTATCGTCGAAGTAAGATGCGGAATAAATAAACCTAATATTAATCAGACCAAAAGGTTTTCAAAGCATTTTCCTCTCGCATATTTATCCTTTATCAATTCACAGCAGTATATCGTTTTTAATAACATCTTAGAAAAAGTATTGTGGTTGAGAGCCGAGGAAGATCAACTTTCCCTATCTAAATTATCGTTATTCAATAGCTTTATTATACAAATTATAAACAATAATCGTTTTATCGACGAGCAATTGGGAGTTGATACCTATTTCACAAACTCTGCTTTTACGCATCATTTATCCTCTTATTCAAAACAATTTCAGTTACAACTCGGTTGTTTAATTAATGAGTATTTGGATGACAAAAAACGGAAATTATCAATACAAATCTTCATTTAAGTTTGACTATATTTATTATGAATAATAAAGACAAATTTCAAATAATTAAAGGTGAAGATGAAAAGAAAAAAATTGAATTTTTACATAACCTTTCTGATAAAAAATATAAAAAAATACCCGATGAATATATTAAAAAATATTTAAGTATTGCTAACGAAAATATTCAATGAGAAAAAACAACGAAAAGTTTGTAAAAAATGTTTCCCAAAAAAAAGATAAAGATAAAATGGGATTTAAATAGTTTATGAAGAGGATTTTAAAAAAAAAATAGTAGCAAACACAACCTGCCTGTGGAATTTATTATTCTTCAAATTCCAAGATATTTTAAGCATCAACGACGGAGTCGTCAAATCACATTCTAAAAACAGCAAAAGAGGAACTTTTCTTGATCGAGACTCGATTAACACCTTGCATAAAAGTTTGGTGGAACCAAGAAAAAAGTTTGTTCAGAGAACACATATTTTGGGTAGAAAACTTTGCAAACCAATCCAAATACTCTTAACAAAACGGTTATAGCCCATCTCGTAGGGAGGGAGGGTCACGCAGTCACGGCTGTAAATAATTTTTTATGAACCCTTTTCATTTCTCTTTACGCGTTCATCGGAGTAAGGTGTATCAAGAATTTTCAAGAAGAAAGAAAAAAAAATATTACTTCATTTTGAGTTATATTCATCGTAATTCTTCTTTTAATAATGGGAGTGCAAAATGGAAATAGATTATTAATAAAACTGATTAAAAATTATTTCCTTAAAAAAAAGAAGATATTAAACTGTGATAAAAGCGTCAAAAACACTCAATTTTTTTTTTAATTGACGTACCCACGTTAGTGTACCATTCGAATTATATTGGATCTTTAATTTTAGAATTTTATCGAAATCACCCTAATAATGATGAACGACTCTGTGAATTACTGCCCCCTCTCGAAGATATGAAAATTTTCGTAAAAAGATTTACACAACTATATAATTCTTATAAGAATTTTAATCATACTAAATCGAATAATACGAATGATAAAACGAACAGGAAATATGATGCGAATGTAAAAGAAAATTACTTTTGGAGATCTATATCAAAAGAAGAAAGAATCAAATATATACAAGGTTTTTTATTTTGTAATCTCGATAGGTTTGTTCATGAACTCTCTTCTATAATTAAGGAAAGGAATATTCAATGTGAAAAGATATTTCTCTTTCGCGATTATGGAAATATCGGTTTAAAAGAGAGGGAAAGAAAGAGGCGCAAATAAGATATAAATATCTTGACGAAATTGAATTTAATCATTTAAAAGAAACATGCGATAATGAGGTTAGGTTAGGTTAGGTTACGTTAGGTTAGGTTAGGTTAGGTTAGGTTAGGTTAGGTTAGGTTTAGGTTAGGTTAGGTTAGGTTAGGTTAGGTTAGGTTAGGTTAGGTTAGGTTAGGTAGTTACACCTGTACGTTTTTTCTATTTCGTACAATTTTTAATATAATTTAAGTTACTGTTTTAATTTCACCTAGGATTAAATGTGCACATTACGAACTAAAAAAATTAAATAGGTTTCCTCATAGGAAAAAAATGTACATTCTTGCCCTAAAAAGATAGAAAAATATTCTTTCACGTACCGAAACGTACATTCGAACCCCCTAAAATGCAATATCTTGGGAATATTGTTGTATGTATATATATTCGAACAATAAAAATAAGAAAATTTTGTTAATCTTATTGTATGTACATTTGAACTAAAAAAAAACACAATAAACATCTATTTTCGAACTTTATTGAACATTTTCTATTATTCTCTACCCTTTTCCAATATTTGCGGACTTTTTGAGATATTTTCCGCACATTATTGTATACTATCGGACATTTGCGAACATTTTCGAACTTTCGCGGATATTTTCGCACATTTGCGGACTTTGGGAAATATTTTCGCACATTTGCGGACTTTTGCAGATATTTTCGGACATTATCGTACACCATCAGACATTTGCGAACATTTGCAGACTTTGGGAAAGATTTTCGGACATTATCGTACACTATCGGACATTTGCGGACTTTGGGGATATTTTCGCACATTATCTTACACTATCGGACATTTGCGAACATTTGCAGACTTTGGGGAAGATTTTTAGACATTATCGTACACTATCGGACATTTGCGGACTTTGGGGATATTTTCGCACATTATCGTACACTATCGGACATTTGCGAACATTTGCAGACTTTGGGAAAGATTTTCGGACATTATCGTACACTATCAGACATTTGCGGACTTTGGGGATATTTTCGCACATTATCGTACACTATCGGACATTTGCGAACATTTGCAGACTTTAGGTAAGATTTTCGGACATTATCGTACACTATCAGACATTTGCGGACTTTGGGGATATTTTCGCACATTATCGTACACTATCGGACATTTGCGAACTTTTGCAGACTTTGGGAAAGATTTTTGGACATTATCGTACACTATCAGACATTTGCGGACTTTGGCGATATTTTCGCACATTATCGTACACTATCGGACATTTGCGAACATTTGCGGTCTTTGGCAAATATTTTCGAACTTTGGGAAATATTTTCGGACATTATCGTACACAATCGGACATTTGCGAACATTTGCGGACTTTGGCAAATATTTTCGGACATTTACAGACTTTGGGAATATTTTCGCACATTATCGTACACTATCGGACATTTGCGAACATTTGCGGACTTTGGGAATATTTTTGGCCATTATCGTACACTATCGGACATTTACGGACTTTAGGGAATATTTTTGCGGCCTTTTGGACATTATTGAACATTTTCAGACTTCTTTGTTTTTTTACGGACATTATCATACACTATCGGACATTATCATACACTATCGAACATTTTCAGACTTTGGGAGATATTTTCGGACATTATCGTACATTATCGGACTTTTTGGACATTATTGAACATTTTCAGACTTCTTTGTTTTTTTACCGACATTATCATACACTATCGGACATTTGCGGACTTTGGCGGATATTTTCGGACATTATCGTACACTATCGGACATTTGCGGACTTTGGGAATATTTTCAGACTTTTTTGGATATTTGCGAACATTTTCGGACTTATAGGATATTTACGGACATTAGCGAACTTTTCGGACATTATCGAACATTTTCAGACTTCTTTGGATATTTTCGAACTCTATCGACACTTTCGGACATTTGTGAACATTTGCTGACTTTTGGGTATTTTTGCGAACTTTGGGGGATTTTGGCGAACATTTGCGGACTTTGCCACATATTTTTGGACATTTGCCTACATTTTCGAATAGTTTTTTATCGGAAGCCTATTTTTCATCAATTTCCAAGATTTTTATTCTCATTAGATGAACACAAATACCATTTTGATGAAAAGTTTTATAGGTTTTTCTCTTCTAAAGTGTAAATTTTTTATTTTTAAACTGACTATAAAAATTATCCGCAGTTGAAATCAAACTGTAGCCCAGATAACTAGAATGATAAAAACATAAATGAATTATATAATTTCCCATGTTGCAAATCAAAGATAATTTGTTTATGTGATAAATATATGAGATGGGGTTTTGTTACCGCAAATATAAATATGAAGGAACACACTAGTACAATGGTTACCTTTGAAAGAGATGAAATAGAAATAAAAGAGAATTTTCCATCATTAAAATGTTTTGATACTGATATATTTATTTCTTACAAAAGAAAACACATATGGAATAAAGGAGAAAAAAAGTATATTGAAATAATTTTGGAAAACATACAAAATAATAAGCTAGAAAAATATATGACTAAGTTATTAACGTATCTGAAAAATGAATATCCAATAATTATAGAATTTAACAAAAGGTACGAAATATCATTGTCCTGGTTAATTAGAGGAGATAAATGTGATTTTATTGTCAATATCATAAGCAATGATTTAAAAATTTTATCCAATTGTTATGATGGTATTGTTGACGCAAATTATATTAAATGTATAACTTGTTCGTGTCTAAGATGTATATGTAAAAATCAGTATACAAATTTTAGATATTATTTGTTCAAAGCTTTATATATCTTTCATTTGCTAAATCATTATAATATTAACAAATGTCTTAGATATTTTACAAATAACACTTTTAATTCCGAAATTCAAAAATATTTCTCCCTGGACTCTGAAAATTTCACTGTCAGCTTTAATTTTCCCGTACATTGCATGTCGGAAAAAATTGTTTCAGATTTTTGGAAAATGAAACATTATTGTAAGTGTAGGAAGATGGAAAGCAGTGTATTATACGATATAAAGTGATAATTTTACTTTTAGTATGAACAATGTTTTTCTCAAGAGAATTTCATTTAAGAATCGATTTAACGACATTATCTCTAGACATTATCTATGCCGAGATAATAAATCGGGTTTTGTGAAATTCCTATTATTTACATTTGATTTATATACGAATAAATATTTGATAATTGATAAAGATCAACATTTAGAAATTCTCTTGAAAATGATTCGAAAAAATATTACACAAAAGCTAAAACATTTTGTGAGTTTATACTTTGCCAATAATGACAAAACGGTAAAAGATGAAGAAAAAATAAATAAAACACAAATATTATCAAATCCTTTTTATTGTACCAAAATAATGATAATAATAATAATAAATCAAGCAATTTTGGAGATCAAATATTCTTAACCAATGATGCGTTACTAAACTTACAGAGTGATATATATGAAATATTTTTCGATAAAAGAGGGATCAAATATCTAAATGAAATATATAAAAGTTATTCAGAAAAATTTAACAGTGATATATATGAAATATTTTCAGAGATTTACTGTTTTAAAATTTTAGAATTTTTTGAAAAAATTAACTTAACACAAGAAACCGGTTTATGTTGTATCTGCTATACACATAATGCGAAGATTTTCTATTGTTCTTGCGGTCATGTGTTAAGTTGTTTTACTTGTTTGTTTGATATGATTAAAAATCATCTAAAGGATACAAATACAAGTTCTCCACCTATAAACTATTTAACATATTGTCACATATGTCGAAAAAATGAAAAGGAAGGTATTTTTATCACTAATCCCCCTCTTTCACATTTTTTTAATCCGACCTTTAAATGTAAAGAATGTTTAAATATACCAAAGTATATTTCGAGATTTTCAAGTTCAATTAGTCACTGTGAATCATGTTTTAGAAAAAGTAAAAAAAGTCCATTTTTTTAAAATCTTTGCATAAATTTCTTTCAATTATTTTTATTTGATTTTGAATGAAATGTAGCTATTTTACAATTTACATTTGAAGCTTTTAATTTCATAACATCAATGTACCTGTGTTTTTTATTTATTTTTATGTTTTCTCGTATTTGATTATTATTATTATTTTTTTGAAACTCTTTTTTTAATTTATCTTCGGGAAGTAAACAACTTTGCACAAGATATAAATTGCTATCTCTATTGAATATGATATTTGCGTCATAATGAAATAAAATTTTATGTTTTAAACTTAAGAGTTTATAATATTTAATTTGGGGAATTGAAGTAAAAAATGCTTTTCCACATGCATTCAATAATATCAATAATTCCTCTGCTTTAATTTTTTCAATATTTTCATGACTAAAAAAATCTCTCAAAAATCTAAATAACTCATTTTGAATATATGGAATATATTCTTGTGTCATTATTTTTGGATTTTGGAAAATAACCCAACTTACTTACAAAGTAAGACGCGGGGTTCTTGCCCTTTATAGATATTTTTTACTGATTATTTTTTAAGCAAACTTATTATTTCAATATCGAAAGATTTTTTAACACGCATAGGGTTTTGATTATCATTCCTAAAAAAAGTTAAATATTTAATTTCCTTCTGATGTAATATTGGTTGATTTTCTTTATCATTCAAATTTAAAAAATTATTGGACTTTGTTCTCCGCGCAACAATATTCCACTTATTATGAAATGATTCATTTGATGGTTCAAACCACTTATCGAGGAGTTTAAAAAATAATTCTCTCTTCTCGATTGATAAAGAATTCATATCGAGGAAAGAAACAAGTGTTTGCTGTTCAATTAGTTTTTTTCGACTATATATATCAACAATAAAATTTGATTGAAAAATATTGCATGAATCTTTAACAAAACCCAGAGGAATAAAATTTTCACACGCTTGCTTTGAAATAAAACACATCATTAATCGTTCATTTAATTTATACGTATTATTAAGATTTTCTGTATTAACTATGATAGGTTTTTCTAAATATAATTTGCACCATGTTAAGGGAACAATATTTTTCATTGTTACTTTTGAAATTGAATCGAATAAACCATTCAAATGACTTATACTTTGATTGTCTTCTGTAAGTAATCCTACGCCAAATAAATAAGAATTATGATTTTTAGCCAGAGTATTATATTCAATTTGTTGAAGACGAAAATTGTTGGTTTGATAAAAGCTTTGTTCTCTAACAATATCTAATAAGTAAGAAGGAAAAAATGAAGTCGTTGTATTACAATTTTTTATCAAAAACTCTTTATCCTCAGTGTGTTTTAAAACTAATTCGACACGGATAAAATATACAATTTGATCTTTTGAACGGTTATTATAATATTGAAATGTTGCATTTGAATTAAATATTTTTAAATCGTCTATAAAACTTGTTATATACGAAAAGAGTCTTATGGATTTCAATCTTTCTATTATCATTATGTCTAAATTACTATTATTATTATAATTAGAATTATTATATTCGGAAAGATTACAACAGGTCTGTATCCAAAGAAGTTCATCATTTTTTTTAATAATTTTATTATTTTCAAAATCAATAAATAAATTCACAAGCGGTATTTTAGTTTTTACAAAATTTGATCTTTTTAATTCCTTAATTGTTGATAAAAAAGTTGGATCCTTTTCATTTACACAACATAATAATCCCATTTTTTCCGACTTAAACGAAGATAAATACATTTGACAAATGGATGTCTTTTTATGCAACCATATTAGTGCATTCTCATGAGGCGGTATTAAAAATACATCAAAATGTAAAAACTTTGTTCCACTTCCAAAAATATTTAGAAGAACATTAATATAAAAAGCTTTTCCTACCAAAAATCTTATATCTATATTTTCACGGACATTATACTTTACGATACTATTATTTGTATTCTGAAATGTCGTCAAAAAAACTTTTTCCCGTCATTTAAAACATATAACCTGTTATAACTCAAAAAAATATTATCAAAAGTATAATTATCAGATTCTAATTCTGTATCGATAAATTGAATATTATCCTCTTCGTCCATCATTATTCGGAATAAAATATTTCATTATTTCAAAACACACAAGTTGCCGCTAAAGCTATATTATCCCCCTTATAGAGAGTAACCCATTCCTTAAATTTGAAATAGGATTTAATTAAAAGTTTTATTTCGATTTTTACAACGCTTTTCTCGTTTTTAATACCGCCGCCGTCTTTGTAATATTTAAGTATATAAGAATTATTAAGAATTAAATTTTGTTTATTAATTTGCTTATTAACCTTATATTCTTTTTCCTCTTCTTGTAATCTCTCCGTTTTTCTATCGTCCATATTTATAAAATTGCTCATTTTTAAATTTGTTCCAATCTGTTTATATAAAAGTACATACCTTTTTAAAGAACTCATTTTTATATTTCATTTTTTCATCCATTATAATAGTAGCTTTATCTTCATTTAGTAATTTATTGATTTTGGCGGAAAATTCCATTTTATGGGTCGGTATCGATATGTGAAAATAAAAATATAATCATATTTCAAAAATTTATTTCTTTTCCCTATTTCATAATCGGTTAAACTTTCTTTAAATATTTCGCAATATTGCAAGAAAGCTGTTATAAGTAAAAAACATTTTACAGTTTCGGGTCCAATATAACAAATGTCTTCACTTATTGTTTGATCTCTACGTAAGAAAAGATGCTTCCAAAATCCAAGGGATAATTTTTCATAATAAAAGTTGCAAAGTTCTATTGTAGTTTTCTCATTCATTTTTTCTTACATAAATCTAGTCGTTCTTTAGTTTCATTTAACAAATTATTGAAATTTTTTGATAAACGATTTCTTATAGAATTAACTTTGATAAATTTTAAGACAAATTTAATTCCTAAGAATAATAAATTATTTATAATAAATTTATCCAGAAAAATATTATTCTCGAACAAAATTCGTGTGAGATATCTATAAATCTTTTCACATTCAATTTTCACTTTATCATCTTCAACCTCGCTATCGCTAGAATTTTCATCAGAATCACTGCTGGTATCATTTACATTATTTAGGATCTTTTCTATTTTTTCTGCGAATTGACAAATATTCTGGTATATTTCGTCTTTTCCTTTAAGTTTACGAACTATTAAATGAATAAGGTCGGATTTTAACTGCAAATATTCTTCATCATTATTGAGTAACGTAGTGTGTAGATCATTGTAAAAAGTATCACAATTTGGAATAGAAAATAGGGTACGAATATTCATCTTTCGTTTTTTCATTCTTTTTGTTTCTTCATTTCTATTACTCTTTTCTAAATTCTTTCTTTTCATAGTTTTTTTATTTAGGTATAGGGGGCAGGGGGGGGGGGGACAGAAGTGATAGCAGTCGTGTTTATTAAAAAAAATGTTTATTAAATCATTATATTTTACTAACAAATAGATTAAAAACATATTTAATCTTCTAAATATATCGGGAATTCATTATTATGATCATTTTTGTTATCTTTCTTCAATAAATTCATATTAAATATTGTTGAAATCTGTGGATTTTGTTAATTCATTTGACGTGTTAAAGGATAAGCAAAGTATGAAAAACGACCGCTAATTGGATAGATATATGAATTATTGTTTTTTTTTCTTTCGCACGAAATAAACTACCTAATCCATAATGGCAAATCAAATCGATAAATATATTCATTTTGGAAACATTTTTAATCGATTCAAATTCTAAAAATTCATAATCGATTAATTCTTCTGATGTTTCTTTCAATCTCATGGTAAAGGCATCATTCAAATTTGGTTCAACTCCTTTATTGTTGCTTTTATCTTTTTCACTTCTTTCTTGCCACGGTCTATAAGGACAAATATAACCACCGAAATTATGTTGACCTTCTGCGATAGTTTGTCCGCATTCTAACCCATAATAAGAATTTATAGTTAAAGTAAAATTTTGTATGAACCTTATTGGAGGAGGATTACCCTCATCATTATAGTTTAAATAATCTAATGCATTCGTTTTTACGAACCACGGTGTCGCGAATTGAGCCACTATATCTTTCGCTCCATCTTCTCGTGTATTATGTATATTGCAGCTAGTAGTATTTGGTGTTATCGTTAAAATGGATTCCAAGAATCTAGTAATTTCCGAATTAATATAAATTTTGGGATATAATAATTTAAATGTATCAATATTTGTGTTGTGAATTTTTTGATTTTCTTTTCTTAATATAGGACGACCCCACAAATACGAAGACATATGATCTTTAATAAAATTCTCTCTCTCCTCTAAAATATTATTTAAAAACGGTAATTGTGAAATCTTATTTGGAAATTTAAATATGTTTTCAATTTCTTCGGTAGAAAATGAATTATTAGAGAGTAGATGAAAGTACGCGTTAAAAAGCTTTATTGAAGTTATTGGAATTTTCTTTTGAAAAAAATATGTTGTAAACTTGTTAATCCGGCTGAGAAAACTTTGTTCAATAATACGTTGAGCATTCATCTTTTTTTTCTGATTTTGAACACACACCGATTGTTGCGTACATCCGCATGTTTTTATTGTTGAATATAACAAACTCGGATTCCTAGAATAATTTTTTATTTGTAAATGTGTATATTTATGTGAATTACTCTTACTGCGCTTGGCGGGAAAAGAAAAAGACGAAAGATCATTTTGTATCCATATAGGCAAGTATTGATTCAGACTACCTCCAATCCATCCATCCCCGTTACCTGAATATTTATAATGTCCCGTCGTTATAGGAAAGTAATTTTTTGCATGTTAGGAAAATTGAAAAAGGGAAGATTTCCTAAGAGTCGACCATGAATTATAATTAGTTTGTGTGTCGCATTGAATAAAAGACTCTAACAAGGGTGTGGTGGGTTTTATAATTCCTGTTCCAAATTTACATTTTCGTTCAAATTTTTTTATTTCTTCACTTCTCTTATCATTGGAAGATTTAGGAGATGAATCAATATCGTTTTCGATTCTCCTTTTAGGAAGGAAATTTTTGATATTAGGCGAATCATTTTTGCTAAAATATTGATTCATAAAATGAATCATTTCTTTACCTGAACTTATTAGATTTCTTTGACTAAACGGAACTAATTCGGGAAATGTAAAAGGTGTATTTGGTGGTAAATTTATTAAACTATTCCTCTTCAAAAAATTTTCAGTATTGAAAAGTTGATATTGTAGGAAATCAATCGGTTTATTTTGGGACGAGTTGTTAAAATTATATTTGATATTTGTTAATGTTGCATTATATTGTATCAATCCGAAACCTGTCGTGTGAGAATTAAAATTTGTTACTATATTATTATCGATGGCTAATCTCGGTATTTTTTAATTTTTTACACTAATTAAACCCCCAAATAAATAATCATCCTTGTAAAAATTGGTTATTTGGGAATTATTCGCAGATAATTCTTCAGCGACCCAGTTACGTTTCCACGCACTTTTTTCTAAAGTATTTATCAAGATGGGTTCCATTAAAAGACCCCCTAGCGTATCCAAACTTTTCATCACTTCCCCGTCGTTAAATAGTTCATTTAAATTATCGAATGTTTCATAAATCTCGGGAAAGTAATTTTTTAACAAGGGTGGTATTCGACCCCCGCCTAAAATATTTTTAAAACCTGATAATATCCCCCAGATCTTAATACAGGATTTGACGTTAAAAAGCCTTCGAAAAATGGTGGACATGTTTCTTCTTCGGTGGTATCAAACCGATCGTGTTCCGATGGAATAAAATATACTCCGGATACAATACCCGGATCATTAATAGATTGTAAAACTAAATCATGCGGTTCATTCCATCGAACAAAGGTTTTCTCTTCATTCGGTAAAGTCTTACGTAAAATTCCTCTATCGCGTTTGCAAACTCCTCCCGGATAGACTCTCCCCATTGAAGAAATTAACGCGACCGATTGTTCCATAGCATTTTTTCCAAGACCAGCAATATTGAATTTTGATGGAGGAACAACTTTAATACTGAGATTAGGTGGAGTTCCTCCGCCTTCGAATAGTACATTTGAATCTCTATATGAAATTTTTCCATGAAGAAAAGAGGATATACTTCCAGAACCTCTAATGGAAACGACTCCTCCGCCTATCGGTCGATTCTTTTTATATATATTAAATTTATCTAAAGCATCTTTTCTCAGGCATATAGAATTCACTAAATGTCCTCCGTAGGTGTATTCATTAAAATTATTCGGACTCATCTCATTTACAGCTGAATAACCGAAAGCCGCATTTTTAGATTCCACGCCGGGAAGTGGAATACGAATATCATTATTTTCCAGAAGATTATTATATAGAGTTGTCAAAAAAGAACGTTCTTTTTCTGAGAATGGTGACTGATTGTTTGAAGTTGAATTTTCTACAATATCCCTTAAATTCATAGAAAAGCTAAATTACAAATACATCTATAATCACCGTTTTTTGATTGTACTTTGATCGGACATTGAGAGAAGTTTGATTTCGGTACGCAGGAAGGTGAACCATTAGGTAACATTTTATTTTCATATCCGCTATTACAAAAACACCTAAGATTTTTATTATTTTTTATTTCAAAATCAATATCTTGGATATTTAATATAGGTTTATTTGTTTCTGGATGAAGTAATATACCGTTTGGAGAACAAGCTACAATCTGATCACAGGCAGTTTTACATATATAGATTAGTAAGGTTATTTCTCTTTTTTTCAACAATTAATCTGTTAACGCATTGGGTGGAAGTTGTTAAAAATATATCGTTTTCATTACGAATAGTTCCAGGAATAATTTGGGTCGTAAAAGGATTATAATATTCAACATCCGAATCATTACTCGAATCAATAGATGTTATATCATCATCATCATCATCATCATCATCATAATCCTCCTCCTCCTCCTCTTCTTCTCCTTCTTTATCATAGTAGAAATAATGTTTTTTTGGTTCTTTATTTATCGTTGGAATTAACTTTGAAGTAGAAGATAAACATATACCTGTATTAGGCGGGAAAGTTTTTTGAAATTTCTCATCTCTATTATCATGATTTTGTTCAGTTAATATATTTACAATTTCTTTTCCTGATACATCCACACAGTTTGTTTGAAATTCTATACATGACAAACATTGTGTTGTTAAAGTATCGTTTGGATTACAATAAATTAAGTCATTTTGACAATAATGATTCGCAATTTGTTGTTCTTTATTATTATGGGGTAAATCATTAATATCTGGTAATTCTGTAATAAAATTTTCATCGTCAGTCATTATTGAGTAATATATATATTTTTTTTCAAATTTTTGTACAATTACTTTTTTCTCCTTCTTCTTAAAATGGAAAATAATGACGATATTAACTTTTATGATATGGACTATGCCAAAAAAATTGATAATATTCAACAGTGGATAGAAAATTTGGATTGTAATTGTAATAAACAATCTATTTATGAATTGTTACCAAAAAGAGATGATTTAAATGAAAATTATATTTTCAGGAAAGAAATTAAAGATTTTTATACATTTATTATTATTACGACAATATTATTCAAATCCTTTAAATTTTATAAATTTCTTCACCGATAAAAGCATTTGCGCATGTATAACGAACAAACCACATTGGAATCTTGATGATGAATATTTATTTAATTATAAAATTTGCGAATATTGCGATGATTCAAAATTTTTATGTACCGAATGTCAAATGAATCATAATGAGAAAAAGATATGCGGCGGTCAAAATTGTTTGCTCACTATAGAGGAATTTATATCTAAAAAATCTTACGAAAATAAAACATTTTTGCTACTATTTAAAATGTTATTGAACAACGTTGCAAATGTCTCTTCGTTTAAACTATCAACCTTTCAATCGAATACGGATTATTATATTCAATATCAAACGCACATTGTTATCAGAGGTGGAAACTCTAATTTCATTTCGTGTGGATTTCAGAATAATGATGTTTGAAAAGGTAATAATTGAGTGTATGAAAATTTTGATGGAATAGAAGATGTTGTTTATGTAAAGAATTGTTTTTTTTTGTTAAAAAAAATAAAAAATAATAAATGTATAACTAAATTACGTAATTTTTTTGTTTGAGGTTCGTATTTATTTCTCATTATTGATTATTCTATTCCATTAACTAATAATTTTAATGAGATAAGTTATCACGTAAACGCCAAGGAGGAAAAAATGAATAAAAAAACGAAAAGCCGATTAATCGTTTACTAAAAATGAGAAGGTTAACAAAAGAATTAAAAGAAAGGAAGAGGAAGAAGAAAATATGAATATTGAGAGTCTGTTAAGTCTCTTACACAAAATGTCTTCAAATAAAAAAATAAATAAACCCAATAAGTTGGATAATGATTTAAAAAAATTAGTTGAAAAAAAAAATCAAGATATTTTCCGTGATCATTTTTCGAAGAATTTGCCAGAAAATGAAGAAAAAATAGCTTATATAAATTCTGGTTTACGCATTGAGAATTATAATTACCAGGATTTACACCAAGAAAAATCTTCAAATGATGGCCAAGAAAAATTTTCATTATCAAACGATAACTTTTTTTACTTCTCCGAACGAAGAAGATATATTATTTTAATTCCACCCCTATTTCTAAATAATCAACGAAACTATTTACGTTTGCTGAATAATTCGAGCAACCAATTTAATATGTTTTTCTCAACGTCGGACAATGAGTTACATCCAAACGGGATTAATGAATATGTTGCCCAATTATTAACTAATATAAAATTTAATAATAAAAAAGATTTCGAAAAACTTTCCAGAGATAATATATTATCCATTTTTGAATTAATTCAGCGTCAATCAATTTCTAAAATTAATAATAATAATGATAATATTGCAAAAGAAAGCGAAGACGTTGAAAATATTGAAGAAAACGAGGCAATTTTCTCCACATTATTTTAATATATTATTCTAATTCAAAACCTTTTTTTCCTTATTAAAAAATGGCGGTTTATTTGGATGAAATTAACGTTTTTGTTTATTATAATTTCTAACATAATTATTAATTTGATTGTTCAGATTTATCTTTTTCTCATTATCGTTATTTTTTTGCTCATCTTCAGTTTTTTCATTATAATTAGCTCGCGAAAATACTTTAAATTTATCATTGCAAAACTCGCATTGTTTTTGAACCAAAAATTGTTGTAGATATTTTAAAACTCCAATAATGTAATTCAATTGTGTCAAATAATCGGCTAATAAAATGTTATAAGCCCCGCTATTTATTGTTAAAACGTTTTGTTCTATGACTTTATTTGTTTTTGATCATGATGAATCTAAAAATATTATGAAAAATATTTCGTTTATAAAGAATATCAAAAAAACACTGATAGTTTTTACATATTTTATTTTTATGAAGATCCGTAGAAAAAGTATCACTTTTTTTCACAATATAGTTATTTTTACTCAATTATTCATGAAATAAAACGCTTTTATCACATTTAATGTTAAATTCTTTAAATAGATTGGTGTTCAAATATTCAAAAAACATATAAAATTCATATCCATTCTCATCGTTATCATTATTTTTTAACTTTAAAATAAAATTACGAACTTTTAAATTGATTTTAGTAACCTTTTTAAGGTGATGTAATCTTGAAGAAATTTCTGTTTTTTTCATATCGATTATTCATTTCAGTTAATAAATCAAGAATAAAAATGAATAATTCATACATTTTTCCTGGAAAAAGAGTTTCAACTTGTTTACGCAGCAAAGTTATGTTGCGTTTATTTTCAAACATAGATTTTACTAGTCCTTCATCATATAATTGCTTTAATTCATTTTCCGAAAAATCATTTTCAAATTTTTTTATCAATTCTTCCGCTGAAGAAATTTTATCATTTTGTTTTAAATATTGATTAACTTTTCTCAAGTATTTTAAATTTTGATGATTTTGTATGATGTATATAATAAATTGCAGATGATTTTTCACATATTTGTCTTGGCAATTTTGATAGCGTTTTATTAAAATGCTATTATGAAATTGTAAAAGCTTCGTTATTTCTTTATCTCGAGTCTCCACTTTGTAATCCTTTTTCATTTCCTTCGAACATTCTTCAATTATACTAGTTAACTGCTCCGCCGCAATGGATGATAAAATATTGTGATTATTTCCTGATTGTAGTTCGCAATTTTTTATTTCCTTTCTAAGATGCACGTAATCTTCATTTTTCGCTAATCTCTCTCCTTTCAAAATTTGTTTCGCATTACCATAAACAGCGACTCCACAATTAAATTGAACATTTTGTTGAGGAGTGTTTTTGATATTATAAAATTTCAAATCTTTTAAAGAATATGGCGTTTTATAGAAAATTGAAAATGCAATAATAAAATTACATATTGCTCTATAGGTTCGAAAGTTAGGCTGAACTTTACTTAAAGAATTAAAAAAACATACTTCGAGATTCTTTAAATCAAATTGCGTTAAAATCCAGTGATTTCCTCCGCCCGTTAATTCACAATTAGTATTAATAAATATTATATCGACATTTGTATACATATCCTCATTATACAAGTAATCAATTATTGTAGATGAGCAGTTATTATTATCCTGCAAAAGTTGAAGAAAATACGAAGGTAATATTTTACTTCTCTTTACATCATTGAAATTTTTCGAAATATATAACATTGCATTATCAATTTCTTCATCTTCTAAACATAAATTATGCTTCTTTTCGTCAACTTTTCGTGATATGGATTTTTGAAAATTTGAAAGTGATAATTCATCATCGCTTAAGTCATTATTATTATTATTATTATTATTATTATTATTATTATTCTTATACATTTTTAATATTAATTAAGAAATATAAAAAAAAAACTAAATAAATGAATTTATTATCATATATGCTAATTCATAAACCAAATTTTTCTTATAATTTTGATTTGAATGAATTTGATTTTAATTATATTTAATTAAATAAAGATCAAATAGAGGAAATAGCATTAGAAAAATTTATTGAGAATATGGAAGAAATTTTAACTCATTTATCGCAACAAAAGGTTTCTATAGAGAATTGTTTTATGAATATGAAAAATCATATGGACTCCATTATTAAAAATGATAACGAAATATTAAGTGCATTAAAAAAGTCTAATTTAAATTGGCAAACATATAATAATGAAGGAAATAATCTTATTGTAATTCAAGATCAAAATGGAAAATTATCAGTAATGAAAGAAGATCCGAAAAATTAAAGAGATTTTTTTTTACGGAAATTTCTTTAGATAGGAGGGCGATAATACTAAATTTTTGATTGTGATATCCTTTTTTGCGAATGGGTTTTCTAGAATTGGAGATAATGTTTGACTTTCTGGTTTCCAATATAAAGGGAGATTGTTGCGCTTTTGTAATAGTTCTCTTTGAATTCCAATAACAGTAAGAAGGTCTAAATCTTCCGTATTAACAGCTTCTTTAGTGTATTGAAAAATAATACATCTATTAAGAGATTCAATTTTGGTTTTATTAAATATCGAATTTGGGATAGACTCTTTGTTTTTAAAATTTGGAATATTTCTATCCATTTTGATATAAAAAGATGAAGAAGATATTGGAATCAATAAAAAATTATGATTTATATATTGTAAATATTTCAACTTTGAATAATAAAAAAACTTATCAACAAACTATACGAGAGGAAGAGGACGATACTACTGATTATACAGATGTATTATTAAATCTTAATTTTATTTTAAAGGATAAAATGATAAAAAATACATTTATTCCTTTGTTAAAATCATTGAATATAATGACAAAAAATTATAACAACATGGTACAATTTTTGTTCAAGTTTCTGATTGAAACATTTTTTAAACAATATAAAGATGTTGAAAAAAGAAGTCGAGAATTTAAGAAAATGGTAGAAACACAAAAATACGACGAAATTTTATTTAAAAATAATCCTATTATAAGTTCGCATTTTGATAGAGAAATCAGAATTATTTTATACTTGTTCACTTTTTATCTGTGCGTGTGGATTGATTTAAATTATAACTCTACACTCGAAGGTATAGATAAAAAGCTACCACTTAAATCATTTGAGAAAAAGAAACTACTATTTGATAATGATATTCATATCGGAGAAATTCTTAAATATTCACCGTTTAGAGTATGGAATAGTTTGAAAAATATAAAAGATAAAAATATTGCCGATGTCAAAGTCATTTTGATATACATGGAAGAGGAGGCTGAAATTTATACTGATTCAATCTTTTTAAACAAACTATTTCTTAGTTTTGGAAAAGAAACAAATATTTTGGAGCTGATCACATCCGGTAAAGTGGTAATTATTAATTTTCGCGATATTTGTTATGATAAAAATTTAATGTTTTGCATTAATAAAAATGTTTTGCGATTAATTATTGATAATCAATCTAGAAAAGTTAATATAATCATTGTCGGTGAAAAAACAGAAGACATGTTTAAAACTTTACCTCAAACTATAAAAAATAAAATAAAACAATATATAATTCCATTATTTAAGTTAAAAGAAGATGAAGTAAATTCTGAAATACAACACATATTTGAGAATTTAAGACTCTAATTTTGTTTTTCAAATTCTGTAACCCTTTAGCTAAAAAAGGTTTATAACAAAATAGGTTTAATATTTTTAAATATAGGTATAGAAGCGCCATCGCCCTTATTGTTGATTTGTTGTTGTGAATTTTGTGTCTCATTTAATAATAAGTTTTCTATATATTTCTCACAATACAAAGATCGAAATATATTGGCCGTTAAGATTTTACTTTTATTAATATTTTGTTCCGCATTTGCGAACAGTTCCAGATTGTAAGTGCGTAAAATATTCAAGGAAAAGTTAATTAGTGTTACAATTTTCTCAAAATTTAACTCTTTCCATACATTTGCAATCATTAGAAAGCAATAGGTCTTATCGTATTCTACGATATATTTTAACCTTAATTCTCTATATTCGCCGATAACTTTTTTCTCTTTAATGGCTTTTTCATAACAATGTTCTAAAGTCTTTAATGTTTTATAGTCAATATCATAATCGATATTGTCTTCTTCCATTACCAAATGACTATTAAAATTTTCTATTAAACTTTCAATCATATTAAAACTTTCCTGAAGATGGGAAACTGAATGATCTTTGTCAATCGTATTTGATTTATGAGTTTCGAAATTATGTTTAATTTTTAATTTATCATAACGGGATTTATCTATAAAAGAAAAAAGATCAATTGAGACAGGAATGAAATTAATACTGGTTAAATCGCTAGAACTTATAACCCTTTTGCTTTCTAGATTTCTATCAATGAAATTATCGATTAATTTTGATATATATTTATTCTTATGATTATTTAAGTCGCTTTCATTATTTTTGGTTTCGTATTCGAAATAATTAGTATAATATTCTATAATGGGTTTAATCATTCTTTTAATATAAGGTTGAGAAAAATTGTCTAAAGAGAATTTTGATATCTTTTTATTGTCTTTATTTATATTTTGCTGATGGATGTTTAAACTATTAGTTATTGATTTGATATATATATCTGATAATAAAGACATCTGAAAAGTGATTATTTCTATATCCTCCTCTCCTAAATTTGGAAAAGTTGACAGAATTATATTACTGATAAGTTTCGGTAAAGTATTTGTTATAAAGTTAAACACAGGTGTATAGTTTATTTTTGTAACTGATAAATTAGTTTTCAATATATTATCATTACTTTTTAGGTATAACCAGCAATCCATTGGTGGTGGGTTTTTTTCGTCACTCCGGCAGCTTTTGTTCTGCAAAAAATCTATTGTGCTTCCATCGCCGTTTAAATGATGAAATAAAAATAAATGATAAAACTTTTTCATACACAAACTTGACGATGTGTATTTAATTATTTTCTTGGAATAAAATGGGTAAAAATTTAAAAGGTACGAAACTAATTGCTTTTGATTAATATCATCATCAAACACAAAGTTTTGATTAATTATTTGTTTTAATATACCATCTATCTCCGTGTTCCCGATAAAAATACTTAGATTTTCAGTGATTGCTTTATAATCTCTAAAGTTTTCTCGAGGAATTTTTACTGGTTCGCTAATTTGTTCATTATCACCGCCGCCATCAATTAATTTCGGCTTAAAGAACTCACATTTTTCTTTTAGAATATGTATACATACTTCATCAACGGGGATATAACGACGATTGCTCTCATTATGAATTAATCGCTTATTACATAAAAAAGGAGATGGATTCAATGTCTTTTTAATCCTATCATCGTCATCATCATCATTTAATAGGTAGAAATCTATATTAAAAAAATCTAAATTTCGAAGGCAAATTATAACTTTTTGGTCGTGTTTTTTGTTTTCATATTCATTTTTAAACCGATTCTCTAATATATTTTTTATTTGCAAAAACTTTTCCTTTTCATTGAAAATATAGTCTAGCTCTCTGTTAACATTAAATTCAAACGGATATAAATCGGGTTCGATAAAAAACCATAATTGTGGCGACTTAAAAACTTTACAAATCCCGTTATTTTCGTGAGCAGAAATTAAGACGTTTGCTAAAAATTTATAATATTCCCGTAAATTTATTTCTATTTCTTCATTAATAGTAGAATCCGATAATATCTTCAATATCTTTCGAACCAAACTAATAGTTTTATTCGCTTGCCATAAATTTTCTTTGTAAAATATATATAAAAGCGGTTCAATAATATCGAAACATTTGTTTGTATAAGTTAAATCAAACAGGTAATTCATTTTATCGAAAAAATAAACGTCAAAAAATAACGTTTTATATTCTTCATTATCATCCGATCGCATTATTTTAACTATATGGGTTAACAATTCACGCTCTCTCAATTTGATATTATTAGAGAGATAGTCTTTCCAATTATAATCATCCTTTTTATAAAAAAATGGACAAAAAAAGTTATTAAAAAATAAAATTTCCTCCGAGTTCCTGAATTTATTATTGAAAAACGTAAAAGGTAATGTTTTATTATTAATTTCCGGAATGATTTCTTGGTTGACGTTTTTATTGATATTTAATATATTACAATGATCACAGAGATAAAAAAGTTTGATATATCCCGCGGCGGTAGTTTTCGAATCTTTTTGAATTTTAGCGCAGGCCCAGTATGTATGTTTATTTCGCTTATTTGATGACCTTTTAATAGGATTAATAACGTTATTATTATTATTATTATTAAAATCCTCGTCTTTGTTATCTAATAATTTTGTATATATACCTTCATCTATTCTGAGATTAATTTCTGGTTGAGAGGAGCTTCCCATTTTATGTATGGATGTTAAAAAACCTCGATAAATTGGGCTTTCAATCGTTAATTTCCTATCTGTAAAGACAAAATTTTTTTTTTTTTAATGAATCCTATATTATTGTCGTTGGAAAAGAAGATTAATGGCACGTAAAAAATTTCTTTTTCATTATATTTATGTAATTTAGTAATAATGTTAAAATTGGTATTTAGGCAATCTAAAAAAGGATAAATAGTTGTTGATTCTTCCACCGATGATTTTATTGATAATGTTTTAGTATTTTTTTTTATTTTCTCTACATCATTATACATTTTAATATGAATAGATAATAAAGATTGGTCAATTTCCCATTCGTTTACTACACATTTTTGATATTAGGAGTTTGACTTTATAATATCTACACTCGATTGAACACACGAAATTGTAATTGGTTTGAAATGCATTATTCTGAACGAAAAAAAAACAAAGATTATTTTTTTTTTTAATTTATTTTTTGGGGGTATTTATTTAATGTTAGGCTTATAGTAACATTGTTCAGTTCTTTCTCAAACATCAACGGAGATGGACGATAATAATCGCGCCTATTTTGATGATGAGTCAAAAGATTTATTAATCAGAAACGATTTTATTACTAAAAAAACATTTTCCGAAATGTTTGCAGAAGGTGTTAGTAATAATGAAGAACCATCGAAAGATTCCTTTTTTTGTTCGGATCGCAATATTGAAAATCAATATGTAACTAAGAGTGATTTAGAAACAAACGTTATATTGGATGGAAAACCAAAAGAAAATATTACTAATGATAATTCGTCTTTTCAAGAGGAACATATTCAAACTAGTCTTCCAAAGCAGAAAAATGAGAATTTTGCTGTTGATAGTAAAGATTTAGGTTCCGATACTTGGAATGAGATATTGCGAAGTTTTTTTGCGACTAACGATGAAGAGTTATATACCACGAAAAAAGATATGAAAAACGAAAATGTGACTAAGAATATTAATGATGAAGAAATGTTTGAAATACCTTCCTTACAAGATGATAATAATAAAACTCCCCCAAAAACTATTGACTTTTATTCAGATAATTGGGAAAAGGAATGATTTCAACTATTAAATAGTGACGATGTATGTAGAAAATAAAACTATGGAATCAAATTATCGTGAAGAAATGTTACGAACCCCTTCTCCTCAAGTTCCCAAAAAGAAAAAAGAAAATAATGAAAAAACTAATCATACTAACACCATAGAAGAATCGAATATTGATAATACGAACGAAGGCCAAAAAGATAATAACGATTTAATTATTGACAAAGACAAAATTTTAATTACCATAAATAATGTGATGGATGTTTTATCCGATATGATAAATATTTCAAATAATCAAAATATACGTAACTTTTCCAATTTAGCCTCTTACATAACAAGCGGGGAAATTAGAAAAAACACCGGTAAATATCTATCGAAAGATTTTGAGTCATTAATAAAAAACCAATTCATAATCGAAGATCCACCGCTGGCAAAAAAAAGGAAAATCGAAAATTGTCAAGAGGGAAATGAGAATAATATTAATGATACCTTCGAAAAATTTATAAATGATAAAGTATTTCTAAAAGAACTCAAAAGTTTAACTGAAAAAATACAAGAAAGTTCATGCGTTTCACATGAAAGATTGGTATCGTTTGTAAGTAGAGTCAACGATGTTGTTAAAAAGAAGAATAATAGTTTTTCTAAAAAAAGCTTTTTGGAAGACGCTTTATTTCTCAATTCAAATAAAAAAGACGGTGAAGCGGAAGAAGGAGGAGGGGAAGAAGAAGAAGAAGAAGATGATGATGAACGAACAACATTTCCATCGATGAGTAGTGTAGCGCCTACTTCAACAAATAAATTATATCAATGTATTAACTTGATTCGTGAATTAAAAACCGACATACATTTACAAACCCATATAATGAAATCACTAAATTTTCAAATCGATAAAAAAGATATTATATGCCTAATTGGTTTTATGCTCTCATTCGAACAAAGCATTTGTCAACATGTTCCTTATTTAGGCAGAATTTTAAATATTAATGACCAAAATATGGAAATTTTAAAAACTGGTGGATTGACGATACACGATATTTTAAAATTAACCTCGATTATAATGGAGATGATGTTAAAGAATTATTATAATGAAATAGCGACCGTTGATATATCTGATAAAAAATAAAATTAATTTGAATAAATATTTACTTTAAAAAGGATGAAATCAAATAAAATAAATATTTCGACGAATAATTTATTTTTAAATCAAAACAAAACAAATTCAATTGAAAAACAATCCCTACCGACCTCCTGCAGCCCCAAAAGAAAAAAAAATTAATTATAATTATGTCTACCGCTGCTGAAGATAAAAATATCGTTTCTGATTGGAAAGAAAATTGTATAAATATATTAGGTTTAGATTTTAGAGAAATATTTGCAATTTCGGAAGCTCAGTGTATAAACCAAAAAATTAATATGATTTTCATGTCTTTAATTCTTTTTTTTCTAATTTTTGGTGGTTTAATTTTTTTATTAGTTATAAAACAACAATCGAATACAAACAAAAAGCTAACTTCTGTTATTAAAACGCTATATAAAAATATAAAAAATAAACAATTGTTTTTAGAAAATCTTGATAATTGATATAAGATTTTAAGTTAAAAACAAAAGATTTGCTTACATATTGCAAAAGCAACATTGTACAACTTTAACACCATTTTCGTTTTTTGAATTATTTTTTAAAATCTTTGATAATCTATCTTGATATTTTAATGCTTTTAATTCGGTCTTATCTTGATATCGATGTTTATATGTGGAATTATATTTTTCGGGATCACCCGCTAATTTAGAACAATTTTTGAGATTATTAAAATTTATTTTAACTATCTTTTCTCTATCTCGATTATTTATTATTTTCAAAAATGATGAATTAAAATGTACTTTATTAGCGTTTCCTATTCTCTTAGAAATTTTACTTTTTAGATAGGGTTTTTGATGTAACTTTCTTTCTAATGGGTAAAATAAGTTTTTGATATTATGTTTTTCTTGGAATCGATGATAGTCGTCGTCTTCATTATATTCGAATTGTCGTGGTTGTCCAGCAGACCAATCGGTATTTTGATTCACTGAGTCATTATTTTCTTTAATTTGGTGATAAAAATCAAAAAAGTTGATACTGGAATACCAATTTAAATCTAGATAATTATATATATTTTTGATTATCGCAACATTTTTATCTGTAAGAGGGTGTTTACCGTTACTCAAATAGATTAAAAACCCGTGTAACATTTTTGATGCAATTATCCAATCCTGAGAATTTTGATTTCCAAGAAGTACACATATTCCGCGTTCGAACATAAGTAACGTTAAACCCCTATAATACTTAAAGTTCATTGGATATTTTTTTTCGTAAAATTCTTTGTATTCATCATTGTTAATTTCAATGTTTGGAATAAAAATCTTGACAAAAAATCCAGAAAAAGTATTATTATTGTTGTTATATCGAATTTTGTTCTTTTCAAAAAAGTTTTTAATTGCACTAAAATTTAATTGAAATGATAAAGAAAATTTCGTTACTCTATTAACGATTTGTCTATTTACTATTTGAATCTTCTTTTGTAATATATTTGAAATTTTATATAGGTTTGTTTTTTATAATTTCTTCAACGTTATTTTTAATTCCAATAATAATAATATTTCCGTTCTCAAATATTAATGACGTATTCTCAGGAAAGTTAGTGTGTTGTTGTATGGCAGTGAATTGCGATTGGACAAAATTAATTCCCGATTCGTGATACGTTGTTTTATTGACGTAAGGAAACCATACGTAATAATTTTCATCCTCGTTAAAAATATTACCGCTACCATTTTCCTCAATACTTTTTTTAAATTTTTCAATGACTTCTTCAATTTTTTCTTCTGTAACAACGTAATCCTTTTTAATACTTTCTATCTCTCTTTTTGGTAAAAAGTAATTATCTTTAGTATCCATATTAAAGTTGTAAATTTTGTTAATAATATCAAATGCATGTTGAAAAACTTCGATATTAATTTTAATACATATATTAACAATTGTTATATCATGTTCATTATTATTTTTTAAAAAATTATTCATAATATTTCTGCTTTCAACAACATCCGTTCGCTTTCGAATAAAGGAGAAGAATGAAACTGAGTTCAATTAACCTTTGACTTTTAACCGCCCCTCGTTTATTCTTTCACCTTTCCAAGAATCTAAATTGAGTTAAATTTCTATTATAAAAATTTCCTTCGAAAGGTATAATATATAGACACACCTAAATAAATAGTTTATTGTGATTTGAAAATAATTACAATTAGAGTCTAAAAAACTAAGAGTTCCAGCTTTCTTTTAGCTTCGAGAGCTTCCTCCGCACCATCAGAGTACAAAATTTTCCGTACAAAAGTTTCGGAATTTGTGTTTTGGAAGCGTTTCAGTTCCTTCAAAGATGTGCGAACTCTACCCCATAATTCTAAAAATTTTACTAATTGATTGATTAATTTTTCACTACTTTTTTTTAAGCCGAATAGAAGTCAGAATACCACTTCGTGAATATTGATAAACTCTCAATTTCATCACAAAGTAGTATTCTAACTGAGAATTTATTATCTTTATTCAAAAATGAATGAATGAAAATAAAATAATAATAATTGATGTTGTGTGAAACTCTTTTGTGTATTCTGGCGATGTTCAAACGTTCGCGAGAACCACCATCTTCAAACTTGATAAAATCTTTGTGTATAGAAAAATTGAAAATTGAATTCATAAAGGCCAAGCGGTTTTTAAATTGAATCAATGTCCCTCTTTGAATATTCCTCTTATAAACTATGTCGACCCTTGTTAGCAGGCGACGCAACACCATATTTAAATGCGTCTTCAAGGAGACGTCCCCTTCCTCCTTCTTCACCGGGTAGTTCTTCCATTCACGATCGGGATCGTTGAAGAAGTATTGTAGGAACGGAAGTAGGAGTTGGGCCATTATGAATATTGATTCCAAAAAAATCTAAAAGAAAAGAAAAAAATATTAAAACCAAAACAATTAGACATTGTCTATCTTTAATCGCACTCACTCTTTTAATGAAAACTAAAAAAAAAAAAACTAAAGAATGTCTTTTAAAAACAAAAACACTCAATATCTTTTTGAGCGGAGAAACAACGAGCGAAACAATTTCTACTTAGACTCTCACAATCTATCTTTAATTAATCATCACAATCACTTTTCCAATGAAAATTAAAAACAAGATCGATCACCACGGAAATATAGCATAAGTCTTTTAAAAACAAAAACACAAGTTAACTTACCGGAAAATATCTTAGATGATGTGAGCGGAGAAAAGGAGGAGCGAGACAAGGCTAAGACTCGGGGGTTCTTCTTGTTCTTCTAGTGAGGACAGACTATAATGAAGATTATCCAAAGGGGTACCGTTTATATACAGGCAAGCCTCATCCCCTCTACTCCTCACCTCCCTCCATCGCAATTTGCTGACACCGGATACGTTTACTTGGCGATAATGAAAGAATAACAGGATGTGTGGAGGAAAGGAGAGGGGGGGAAGGGGGATTGATGGTATATGTAAGAAAATGTTTGAATTAATAACAAAATATAGATATATAAAAGATCTTAACTTGTTACTATTCTATGTTTTTCCAATCTTCTAGCATTTTTTCCAAAGAACTCCCAAAAAACAATTGAAATAACTTAAAAAATTTGTATGTATTAGGAATAAAAACCTTCGAAAAATTTACAACCGTAGACGAATTGTGAGCCTATCTAACCTTAAACTATGGGGTAGACAACAACAAGTTAGAAAAAAGTTTCGATGTGTTTAAACACTTTATATTATTAATTATGTCTGGTGTTAAATAAAAAACATATTTATATTGGAGATTGGAGAAAGTGTGTAAATAACAAGATAAAAAAAGATGCAATTAACGATAAAAAACAAGGTTTCACGGTGAGGAAAAAGGTTTTTGAAAAAAAAATCAACTATATTGTAATATATATATCGTTAAGGAGTAACAACGAGATAAAAAAGCTTTAAAAAATAGGTTTCAGGGTATATTCATGTTGAACCGGGTGTTCAGGGTTTTAAAATAAAGCGCCTATAAAGGATTCAAGATTACCAAATAAGGCCGAAGATCACACGCCGAATGATTACCTGTATATCCAAGTTCTCTCATTTGAGAAATTGAACATAATGTTTTTCTCTTTTTTTTGATGAATTTAAGAAACATGATACTTTTGGAAAATATTATACGAGAACTTATTATTTTCCAAAAGTATATAAATGAGACTTGAATTGATTAAAAAAAGGTTGTTGGTCAAATATTTTTAATAAATTGATCTTTTTGATTTTGCCCAACCTTTGAGAAAAAGGTTTTTGCGGATTTTACCATCTCCCGAAATTCATTCTTTCCTGTCCGTCCAAACAATACAAGTGGAATTGTGTGCAGTTAATGACAAACGAAATTGACATTATTAAAATCAAAATCTGTTATCAAAGAATGAAAAAGTGTTTAAAAAATGTATTATTAAATATTGTTTTCAAAAAATATAAATAAGTCTTCAAATTGATTAAAAAAAGGTTGTTGGGTCTCAAAATCTGTTATCAAAGAATAAAAAAGTGTTTAAAAAAATCTATTATTGAATATTGTTTTCCAAAAATATAAATAAGTCTTCAAATTGAATAAAAAAAGGTTGTTGGTCTCACAATCTGTTACCAAAGAAGAAAAAAGTGTTCAAAAAACTTATTATTAAATATTATTTTCCAAAAGTATAAATAGGTTTGGAATTGATTGAAAAAAGGTTGTTGGTCAAATATTTTCAATAAATTGATCTTTGATTTTATTCAACCTTTGAGAAAAAAGTTTTTGCGGCTTTTTCCCCATCCCGAAAGTCATTCTTTCCTGTCCGTCCAAACAATACAAGTGGAATTGTAGGCACTTAATGACATACGTAATTTGCACTATTAAAATCAAAATCTGTTATCAAAGAATGAAAAAGTGTTCCTAAAAACTTATTATTAAATATTATTTTCCAAAAGTATAGATAAGTCTTAAAATTGATTAAAAAAAGGTTGTTGGTAAAATACTTTCAATAAATAGGACACTTCACACAAATGAAACTCAGAGATGGAAAAACTCATTAAGTTTTTTTTCAAAAATTCTTATTAGGTTTCTGAAGAGTTATCAATTAACAATACAAGTGGAATTAGGTGCAGTTAATGACAAACGAAATTGGCTTTACTAAAATCAAAATCTGTTATCAAATAATTAAAAAGTGTTCAATAAACTTATTATTAAATATTATTTTCCAAAAGTATAAATAGGTTTGGAATTGATTGAAAAAAGGTTGTTGGTCAAATATTTTCAATAAATTGATCTTTGATTTTATTCAACTTTTGAGAAAAAAGTTTTTGCGGCTTTTTCCCCATCCCGAAAGTCATTCTTTCCTGTCCGTCCACACAATACAAGTGGAATTGTATGCAGTTAATGACATACGTAATTTGCACTATTAAAATCAAAATCTGTTATCAAAGAATGAAAAAGTTTTCCTAAAAACTTATTATTAAATATTATTTTCCAAAAGTATAGTTAAGTCATAAAATTGATTCAAAAAAGGTTGTTGGTAAAATACTTTCAATAAATAGGACACTTCACACAGATGAAACTCAGAGGTAGGAAGAAACCCATAAAGTTTTTTTTTTCAAAACGTCTGATTTGGTTTTTGAAGGGTTATCAATTAGCAAACATTTACAATCTTTCTTTCATTTCGTTTTAAAAAAGAGAGTTAATTAATGTCATACGAAATTATAATTATTAAAATCAAAATCTGTTGTAAAAGAATGAAAAAGCATTCGAAAATCTAAAACCAACTTAAACAAAGATGGAAAACAATAAGAAACTAGTTAGAGAATAATAAATTTAAAAAAATTTTTTTTTCATTAACATTCTATGTATGAAGATGGAGAACGATAAGAAACTAGTTAGAGAATATATATATATATATATAAATGGTAAATAAAACAATGAATTTATAAGTTTTTTCTTAAAATTTTTTGACTTATATTTAACTATATTTTTCCAAACAAAATGAAAGAAAGAAAGAAAAATTGAAAATGTTAGCTAATTGATAACCATTCAAAAACAAAATTTGAATTTTTGGAAAAAAAAACTTTATGGGTTTTTCCCACCTCTGAGTTTCATCTGTGTGAAGTGTCCTGATGTTGAAGATGAAAAACGATAAGAAACTAGTTAGAGAATAATAAATTTTGAAAATATATTTTTTTCATTAACATGAACTCCTACCGAAATACATTCTATCCTTTCCTTCCAAACAATACAAGTGGAATTGTGTGCAGTTAATGACAAACGAAATTGGCGTTATTAAAATCAAAATCCGTAATCAAATAATTAAAATGTTCAAAAAACTTATTATGAAATATTATATTCCAAAAGTATGAATAAGTCTTGGACTGATTAAAAAGAATTATATTTAACTCTCTTTTTCTAAACAAAATGAAACAAAAAATAAAATGTTAGCTAATTGATAACCATTCAAAAACAAAATTTGAATTTTTGGAGAAAAAAAACTTCATGGGTTTTTTCACACCTGTGAGTTTCATCTGTGTGAAGTGTCCTGATGTTGAAGATGAAAAACGATAATAAACTAGAAATATATTTTTTTCATTAACATGAACTCCTACCCAAATACATACATTCTATCCTATCCTTCCAAACAATACAAGTGGAATTGTGTGCAGTTAATGATAAACGAAATTGGCGTTATTAAATTCAAAATCTGTTATCAAATAATTAAAATTTCCAAAAACTTATTATGAAATATTATTTTCCAAAAGTATAAATAAGTGTTGAATTGATTAAAAAGAGTTATATTTAACTCTCATTTTCCAAACAAAATGAAAGAAAAAAAGAAAAAATTAAAATCTTAGCTAATAGATAACTATTCAAAACCCAAATCAGAAATTTTCTGTGAGGCTTATTCATATTTTTTTTGTTTTCTTTACCTTAAATATATAAAAAATAGTTGTCATTATTAAAATCACAATCTGTGGTAAAAGAACGAAAAAGGGTTTGAAAATCTTATACCATCTTCAACATCCGGACACTTAACACAGATGAAACTCAGAGATGGGAAAAACTCCTAAAGTTTTTTTTCAAAAATTCTGATTTTGTTTTTGAAGAGTTATCAATTAACAATACAAGTGGAATTGTGTGTAGTTAATGACAAACGAAATTGGCCTTTTAAAACCAAAATCTGTTATCAAATAG
This sequence comes from Ceratothoa steindachneri, assembly GCA_963969495.1. NCBI lineage: Eukaryota > Metazoa > Arthropoda > Malacostraca > Isopoda > Cymothoidae > Ceratothoa > Ceratothoa steindachneri. The sequence goes on from OZ018329.1 coordinate 171,952,019, forward strand.
TTAAAAAGTGTTCAAAAAACTTATTATTAAATATTATTTTCCAAAAATATGTATAGGTCTTGAATTGATTAAAAAAAAGGTTGTTGGTCAAATATTTTTAATAAATTGATCTTTGATTTTGTCCAACCTTTAAACAAAAAGTTTTTGTGGATTTGACTCCTTTTGAACTCTATTCTTTTCTGTCCGTCCAAACAATACAAGTGGACTTGTGTGCAGTTAATGACATACGTAATTTGCCTTATTAAAATCGAAATCTGTTATCAAAGAATGAAAAAGTGTTCAAAAACATATTATTAAATATTATTTATCAAAACTATAAATAAGTTTTTAAATTGATTCAAAAAAAGGTTGTTGATCAAATATTTGTAATAAATAGGAAACTTCACACAGATGAAACTCAGAGATGGGAAAAAAACCCTAATGTTTTTTTTCAAAACTTCTGATTTGGTTTTTGAAGGGTTATCAATTAGCTAACATTTTCAACCTTACTTTCATTTTGTTTTGAAAAAGAGAGTTAATTAATGACAAATGAAATTTTCATTTTTAATATCAAAATCTGTTGTTAAAGGTTGAAAAAGAGTTCGAAAATATTCTACCATCTCCAACAAAGATGGAGAACGATAAGAAACTAGTTAGAGAATAATAAATTTTGAAAATATTATTTTTTTCCTTAACATTCTATGTATGAAAACGGAGAACGATAAGATACTAGTTAGAGAATATATATATAAATGGTAAGGAAAACAATGAATTTATAAGTTTTTTCTTAAAAATTTTTAACTTATATTTAACAAAATGAAAGAAAAAAAAAATTGAAAATGTTAGCTAATTGATAAACATTCAAAAACCAAATAAGAATTTTTCAAATAAAAAACTTTAGGGATTTTTTCGTACCTCTGAGTTTCATCTGTGTGAGGTGTCCTGAAGTTGAAGATGGAAAACGATAAGAAACTAGTTGGAGAATAATGAAATTGGGAAAAAAAATTTTCATGAACATGAACTCCTCCCGAAAACCATTCTATCCTGTCCTTCGAAACAATACAAGTGGAATTGTTGTGTAGTTAATGCTAAACGAAATTGGCGTTAATAAAATCAAAATTTGTTATCAAATAATTCAAAAGTGTTCAAAAAACTTATTATTAAATATTATTTTCCAAAAGTATAAATAAGTCTTCAATTGATTAAAAAGAGTTATATTTATTTCTCATTTTTCAAACAATATGATAGAAAAAAGAAAAAATTAAAATCTTAGCTAATTGATAACCATTCAAAACCCAAATCAGAAATTTAAAAAAAAAAAACTTCTAGGGCTTTTTTCCCATCTCTGAGTTTCACTTGTCTGAAGTGTCCTGATAGTGAAGATGGAGAACGATAAGAAACTAGTTAGAGAACGGGGGATGTCTAAATTTCCTTCTTCATTCGATAACTCCAAATGTTTTTGGAAAAAAAACTTGTTTTCTGATCGATTTATTTGATTTTTGTGAGGCTTATTCATATTTTTTATTGTTTTCCTCCCCTTAAATATATATAAAAATAATTGTCATTATTAAAATCACAATATGTGGTAAAAGAATGAAAAAGGGTTCGAAAACCTTCTACCATCTTCAACATCCAGACACTTCACACAGATGAAACTTAGAGATGGGAAAAACTCATAGTTTTTTTTTTTAAATTCTGAATTGATTTCTGAAGAGTTATCAATTAACAATACAAGTGGAATTATGTGCAGGTAATGACAAACGAAATTGGCTTTACTAAAATCAAAATCTGTTATCAAATAATTAAAGTGTTCAAAAAACTTATTATTAAATATTATTTCCAAAATGTATAATTAAGTCTTGAATTGATTAAAAAAAAGGTTGTTGGTCAAATATTTTCAATAAATTGATCTTTGATTTTTGTCCAACCTTTGAGGAATAAGTTTTTGCGGATTTGACCCCCTCCTGGAATTTATTCTATTCTGTCCGTTCAAACAATACAAGTGGATTTGTGTGCAGTTTATGACATACGTAATTTGCATTATTTAAATCAAAATCTGTTTTTAAGAATTAAAAAGTGTTCAAAAAACTTGCTATTAAATATTATTTTCCAAAAGTATAAATAGGTCTTGAATTCATTAAAAAAAGGTTGTTGGTCAAATATTTTCAATAAATTGATCTTTGATTTTGTGACATGATACTTTTTGAAAATAATTTTGAGAAATCATGAAAGATTGAAGATTATTTATATAGACTTAATTAACCTTTTGAGAAATTGAATGTAATGCTTTTATGAAATCTTTTGAAATAAAGTTTTTGTAGATTTCGTCCTCGTCCGAAATCCATTTTTTCTTGTCTGCTTCCCTCCCTTTTCCCTCAATATTTTAAATAATTTAATTAATTTATTTTCTCAATCTATCTCTCCCTACCCCCAAAAAATGTTGAAAAGCTACAAAATAAATCAATATTTGCGCCAGAAATATGAAAGTTCTTTATCTCTTTTTCATAATATTATTCCTCCAGATTTAGAAGGAATAATAATCCGTTATTATGACAAATTAAATGGGATAATAGAAGTTCAACCTTTTACGTATCGTGCTTTAGTGAAAGACGGAAAAATATACGTTTATGAAAATTTTATTAGAGACTTTAATATACGGCAAAAGCAATGTCCAGGAAATCAAACATTAGCAATGAAATTACATTATGAATACTCGGATGTAAACAGAAAAAAGAAATTGATTTGGTTAGAAGAATGTGTTCCTTGTTTTGAAGATATTGAAACAAATTATCCCCAAAAAATCATTTTACCTCTATCAGATGTACAAAATTTTTATAAAAAATCCCCTGAAAAAATAAAAATATAGAATATTTTTCCTATGTTTTAAAAAAAAGAATAATCAACGTAAAGAGTTTTTAATATTCAGCAGACTTTCGATTACAGAATTAGCAATGAAAGTTTTATCATCATTCGGCGGATGACGTACAATTAATAATAATTTTAAAGTATCCTTTTCAGCTGACATATTAACAAATATATCAGAATTACTTTTTGTAAATGTTTTTTTTTCATATTTAAAAATATTTCGAAATAATACTTGATTTAAAGTATAGATTTGCATTTATTATGGGGAACTTAGAAAAGTATATCTCTTTAAAGAACCTCGATAATAAAAACCGGCAGAGTTACTGTATTTTTCATAAAGCTTTGGAAAACGAAAAACCGCTTTTCGATAATATAACTGTAGGTTGGTTGTTTAAATCAATAAAATTTGATACTCCCTCAGAGAATATTTTAGACGAAGTTAATAAAAGAAATTTACTATTCTTTCAAAATATTTCTATAAGTCAACAGAGAGAAAGCGCGAATTACGATTCAAATTGCTTTCTTCTTAGTGAAGATATTTTGCTTCCTAACAGCAATAAGGATATTTTTAGTTTACAAAATATTTGTCAGATTTTACATCATCATTTAGAAAATGACGGAGTAAAATTGGAGGAATATTACAAAAACATATTTAATGAAAAATTTATAAATATCAAATATTGGGAATTTTTTTCAACTTTTTCTAAGTGTTTTATATTTTTGAATTTATATAATATTCTCCAACCTGAATTAAATACTAAATTTAAGATATATTTCGAAAATATTTGGATACCTGAGAAATATCTCGAAAAATTATATATTACTGGATATCCTTTAAAAAAATGTGTAAATCTTTTAGAAATATTAACAAATATTGTTAAATATATATTGGAAAACATAATCTCATTAAATTTGAATACAATTTTAATAATCTCATTTGTTTATGCTTATCTAAAATATTTAATTGTGAAGAACAAAAAATAATTCATTGTTACGGTGATTCATTCAAGTTTTTATTCGTACCTTTATCATATGAAAATATTTTTCTGAAAAGCTAACTTTTTTTTATAAGTGGCAAAATTAAAATTATGAACGACTTATACAATTTGATTTTGTTTCACTTTTTTCTAATAAACAGTTTTTTGTCATTAAGTGAAGAACTTTATATTAAAAGTATACTGAATTATAAATTAATTGAGTATATATTTTTTCATATTAATTCAATGTCAGAGAAGACAAAAAGTGAATATCCTAATTTAAAAACAGAAGAAATCAAAACGGTTTTACAAAGTCATAATATTAAATACTTGATAAAAGAACTAAATAAACTAAAAGATTTTGATTTTTTTAATCAAAAGGTGTGGAAAGAAGATGTTTACACACTCACTAAATATTACCAACAATTTTCGGTCGGAGATGATACTTACATAGAACGAAAAAAGAATCTTTTGAATCACCTAGAACATTACTTATTAAATCAAAGAAGACTAATAAATTATTTTCGTAACGAATTATTGATACTAAAAGAATCGCAAAACATCTTTAAGACATTAATATTTAAAAAAAAACATAAAATAATTAAAAAAAAACCTATTCGTTGCGTGTTTTAATATCCATTGTTAGTTTATTAAAGTTAAATCCATATATTTCTCCCCAAAAATATCCCGGTTTTTTAATAAAATTGAGATATTCTTGTCGATCTTTTAATTTCCTTCGTTTTGCTAAATACATTATTAATGAGGTGTCTTGAGGGTTTATACAAATTATATTTTTTAATAGTTTTTCAACATATCCAAAGTTTTCGAATTTAGTAAAAAATACCAAAAATTAAAATATAAAATACTAAATAAAACACTTAATAATAAAAAATACATAAATAGTAAAAGAATATTTCTTATCTTAACTTTTTTCCTTTCGTGAAAAAAGTGCCAAAAAACAATATTGATAAATTTTTTTTATTAATTAGATCTTAAAATAAAAAAAATATGACAGAGAAAGAGGAAAATAATTATAAACTCTATAGATTTAAATTTGTAAAAATTTTGGAAAAAGAACTTCTTTATACCCTATATACATACTAATGATTTCCAGTTTTATAATACACCGTCACTTTATGAAGTGGAAGAAGTGTTAATCGATTCGAAATTCAAACAAAAACCTCTACTCGACGTTCATAAAGCATTACATAATTCTGATCTCATTCTTTATCAAATATCAGCCTCTCCTAATTCGCAAATTAAAAAACTCATGATCGGTGATGAAATTCTAAAAAATGTTCTGAAATTTATTAATTATATACAATATTTCTTATTAGAAACAACTAAAAAACTATATATATTACCTTTCCCTTATCATAAAGGGAAAAAACCCAATGAGAAAAATATTCGATTACAAAGGGAAACCATTTTAGCTCTCAAAGAAAAAATCAAATTGATACGGGACATTAATAAGGAAAGAAAAAGTTACCCTAATGAAGTTTTATTCATTTATAACTATATTCTCTGAATAATAAACACATTCGAAGATATTATTAATTATTATTTAGGTGAACAGCCACCTAAACGTAAAAATTTAATGTCAGAATTAAAATTTAACCGGGAAGAATATAATCATAATATCTTTTTGCACACTTGCGTTAGTAGTATATATACATTGAATTTCTCGTTACAAAATATTGAATTAGGCAGCGTTCTGATGTTATTTATAAAATCGAATAGCGAAAACGATTTTTGAATTTATTTACAAAATGATTCTCCCTATAATGATTTTATGATTATAGACGAATGGAATGAAAGTAATATCAAAGAAAGAATTAAAAAAAAAAATATATATATTTCCATCATATTTGAACGAAATATATATAAAAAGCAAAGATTTCAATAAAACCTACAAATCTTTACTTCGAATTAATAAACGGACGTCTAATTATATATTTTCATTTTATAATCAACTGACAAAACGACTGACGCACGAAAATCTCGTAAACAATGTTTGCGAAGAAAATTATTAAAAGCAAAGAAATAGTAAATTCAATGAATGTCAAAAGCGATTACCGAATAAGGTTATTAATTTTTTATTTCATCAACTATATTTTTCAGAACAATTCCAAGATAATCCCGAATACGAAAATAATTTAGGAGAGGAGGAAGATGATAATGAAGACATACAAAACAACGTTTGCCTACAAAGAGATAACGAATCATTTTTTGAGAATTTAAAAGATTTTAATTTCACGAGGATCAGATTAGAAAAGAAAAATTTCATTCGCGCGGATCACGTTTCGGATATTACCGATGTGACAAATTTTACGAAGTATGTAGTGTTTGATGATCAAAACAAATGTTTTTTGATTGGGGAGTTTCTAAAAATAATAAAATACGTCATTCTAAAATTTAAATACCTACAATCGTTGAATTGCGATTTAAAAGAACATCGGAAACTAGTTTTAACTAATAATATGTATATTTTCTCAGAATTTTCCGTTAAAATTTGTGAATGATATGAAAAGTTACATGGTGAAATTAATCACAACGTTTCGTCATGGTGAAGATTTTGCAGAATTCATTTGTAAAAAGGTTTTTGGACATCCCTCACTTAAAGTATATTTACCAAGAATTATTTGATGATTATTTGTATTTAAATAATTACCTAAATAATCGAGAAAGTTTAGAATTTACTAATTCTTTGTACGAAAAAACAAAAAACGAACAAGATAACGAAACTCTGGAAATAATGAAAAAATAAATTCAATTTTTAGATAAATTAACGCGAAAACAAGAAATAAATTCTTCGGGAGAAACAAGTAGCGCGGAAGAAGAAAAATTTGAAATTCAAACAATCGGAAAGGAATTACCGGATATTAACATTAAATTCGATAATTATCTTATACATTTCACGAAAATATTAAAATATTATATTTTAACATCAAATAAAATGGAGACGGAAGAAGAAGAAGAAGAAGAAGAAGATGGAATAGTTTTTCCCGAAGGGGAAATTGATGATTCAAATTTATTAGAAACAATTAAAGAAAATATACCCTTAATAATTAAAAAGGCTAATGTTAAAAATTGGGCTCAGAAATTACTAAGTGTAATGAAGGAAAATAATACAATTGAAATGAAGGACTTTTTAGAGAAATATCAATACATATTATCTTTAATTTTTTATTTCTTGCTCGATATGAATAAAAAACATCAAAGGAATAAACTTTTTATCGTCAATAAAATCTTTGATGATATTATTCAAATAATAAAGGATATTTCTGAGAAAATAATTTTGAAGAATAATGTGGTAATAAAGTTACCATTGGAAGCGATGGCTCTTCAGGAAGCGTCCTGTATAAATAAAAACCTATTCTATTTAAAATTAAATTCTTTAAACGAGGTATTTTTTCCGAAACAAAATATGTTGAAACCGCCAATGAATTTAATGCAAGAATCATCGGAAGAAGAAGCCAAAGGAAGAATTCCCGGGTGTAGAGAATCCGATTATTTAAGAAACGAATTAGAGAGATTTAAATATGTTAATAATCCGAATATTAAAATGTTGATGGCTTCTCTATTAAAACCCGTACAAAATATTACAAAAGATAGAAAATATTTCATTTTCAATAACAACCAAGAAAGGGTTTCTGAGACAGAAATTCGATAATGAGCTCGATCTTACAAAAGGCGGTGTATCGATAATTAAAGATAAAAAAATTAATGATACCTTAACAAATTTTCTAGCGAATCCTTCCGACTTCATCACATACTTTCAAGGTGACGAGAGTATTTTATCTTTACTGAATACTAAACACCAAGGCAAATTAATTAACGATACATTGTGTAATTTTTCGAATTCTTATTCTCAAAGTATCGATTTTACCGACGACGATATCGATAAATTGCGTAAGTTTACCGGATGGAATCTTGGCGACAATACAAATAAAGCGATAAAGAAAAATGTAAAAATTTCGCCTAATTTAGACGATTTTTTCATGAAATTTACAGATGTAATCAATTCTTTTCTTCTTAACGCTCAAAGAGCAATATTTAATTGCGAAAAGGCTTCAGTTATTATCAAGAAATATTGTGGAAATAAAGAACTTGTCGACCTTGCTAAGAAAAACTTAAAATTGATAAAGAATTTTGTCAAATTTAAGAAAGAGCAAAAAATGATGGAGAAAGAGGAGAGGTTGAAAGAAGAAGAAGATGAGTTAATGTCTAGCAGCGATAGCGATGTTGATGATGTTATTTTAAATAGAGAAGATAGGGAGAATAGTAGTGATGATAATACGGACGACGACGACGAGGACTTTCTAGAAGAAAATGATTATAATTTAAAAAAAGCTAAAAAATTTTGCGGAAGTAAACTTAAAAAAGTACTTATTAGTAAAACTCAACTCAGAAAAGATCTGAATAAACACTTTGATGAAAATATCGAAAGTATTAAGCGAACTTATCAAAGTTTTTCCGATATGTTTCCAGATATGATCAAAACGCTTCAGAAAATTGAGAAATACAATATTAATATTTTAGATGTTTTAAATATTAAGAACGACGAAGCTTATGCGTGGGCCTATAATTTAAGATGTTTAAATTTTTTCAGTAAATCCGTTAAAGAATTCGATTACGAACAAAAGCATAAGACTACAATCGAAAAAGGTTTAGCGCTTTTAGGCCATACAGATTTTTTTAATGTTTACATAGCCAAGTTTCTTCAAAACAATATGAATCGAAAAAATATATTGAATACTATGCTTTTTAATCTTATTCAGGGCGGCGGCAAATTTATTACAGAGATATCTACAAACTTAAATATTCTAAATAATCCTAAATCGATAAAATTACTAAACAAATTTAAGAAAATCATTCAAAAATTAGATATAGAAGTTGAAAAAGTTCAACACCCAGAGGATAACGCGTCTAAAAGTTCGATTATTTGCGACAAGGAGAGGAAGGTTAAAAAGATTTTATACAAATTTCTAATTAGAGAAAGAAAGTCGTTATCTATCGATAATGAAGAATCAGATCAAGAGGCGGAAGATGAGGAACTATACGGAGAAGTGCTACCGGATTCTAGGTATTTATCTTCATCAGAAGAGGAGGAGGAGGAAGAAGAAGAAGAAGAAGATAATATGGATAATTACGAAAGTGATGACGATGACGATGACGATTCTTTTGAAAATTGTAACGGTATGAATGTCGATGATTAAATGAGAAAAAAACGTGTCCCTTTTTAGATTCTCTAAAATGTACAGGAAGAATAATAAAAAAAATATCATCCCAAGAATCGAACGATTTCAAAATGATCGAAGAAAAGGTGAAAGAAAACAAAAAACATCTTGTAGAGTTAATTGTTCATTTTACAAGATTATTTAAAAAAATAATGATTCCGGAGATAAATTTGAAAATTATTTAGAGGTTTTATTCAAAGTAAATGATATTCAAAAGTACAATCTTGAGTTTAAGAAATTAAAAGTCTACTTTAGGAGAAAAAAATTAATATGGAACGACGATATACCATCTCATTTTTATTTAAAAACTAATATTTTTGTTCCGCAGAAACAAGAAAATTACGTTATACATCCCGAATCTTTAAAATATTTAGACTTGCTGATGGTAGAAGGGAGTAATTTTTTTATATATCTTAACGAAGATTTTATTTCTAAATTAGGAACAACAATTAAAAATAAGAATTTACTCGAGAAAAATCTATTAAATTTAGAATCATCGCTTATCGAGAATAAAAAATTACGGAAATATAATCATTTTAGAAATCTTCAGAAACGAAGGATTCAATTCGTCGGTAATTTGATAACATTGATACACCCTACTTTATTCATCAACGCTCGCGTAACTAAAAAACAAATGATCATGACAGTAATTTTAGCTCATTTATTAAATTAGGATTTAACGTCTAACGGAAGGGAAGAATTTATGTCAACGAAAATAAATACAATTAAAAAGATTCTAGCTAATAAGCAGTTATCTTTTAGTCTTATGAATAAAGATTGTCGCGCAATACGATATGAAATGAATTTTTTGAATGAAAACGCTGAATATTTTATAGATGATGATAATGATACTAGTAATACAAATAAGGATTTAATTCAATTTAAAGACGCATTATATAGTGAAACAAACGCAACGACGGATAATATTCTTGGAAAATTTATTGAAATATTTAATACGAAGTTAGAAACACCTTTGAACGAAGAAAACGTTGATATGTATGGAGCTATAGATGTTTCCAGCGAAAGAGATTCCCTAAAAAATATTAATTATCATAAAATTTTCAATAATAAACGAAATAGGGCAAATTATAAAATAATTAAAAAAATCGTTGAAGAAAACAAAGTTAAAAAAGATATAGAAAATACGGCTTTAGCTCCTTTAATTGATGAAAATAATTCGTTTTATGAAAGTTCCGAGGAATATAAAAAGAGAAAGAGCAGCTTTTTACTCGATTCTGCTTGTAGGAATATATTTGGAAGTAACAGGTACATCTTAACTTTTATTCAAAAAGGTAACGCTTCTAAATACGATTTTGAAGAAATACACTCATTAATATCAAAAATTAAATCGGAGGCTAAAAATGCATATAAATTATTTATGGATTTAGACTATAATTTGAAGAATTATACGCCCAGGTCGACTTCATCTCTCAAAGATTGTCTAAAAAGTTTACGAATAAATTTTCAGTATGTGGAAATTTTAAAATCAATGGCGAATCAAATAGAATGTCAATTAGCTTATCCGACATCTAATATATTATTAACTCTATCGAAAAACGAGGATAATAAAAGTATTGTTTCGTTTATGATTAAAAAAGATAAAGAATGTTTGCCTCGAAACGAGCGTACAAACGGTATTAACGATTTAAAGGACAACTGTACAATAATTTATAGGAAATCTATGGATACTTTAAATATGATTGATGAAACGATCGACGAATTAAAACAAATAATGGTGAAACAAAGAGAAAAAATTCAATCTTGTTTTTGCAATTCAAACACTTTTGCGAAAACATGTAATGATATTGCGATGGAAAATGCAACTTTAAAAATAATGAGCAACGGTTTAGACGGATCATTCTTTACACTTTCTTCAAAAGTACCCAGTTCCGAATACGATAAAATATACGACGAAAAAATGTTAACCGATTTTGGAAATTTCTTACAACTATACATCGATCAGTTATCAAAACGTCGTCAACAAAAAGGCGCTTCATATTTTCCTATCAGTTCATCTGCATCTTCCTCTCCATCCTTTTTGAAAGTTTTATCAAATAATCTTAACGATATTCCTAATTATGATAAATGTTCATTTACCGTGAGTCACCTAGGTACGACGACCACACCGGTCTATATGGAAAATTCGTCTTCTTCTCCATTTATGGATATTGAAAGAAGTAATAATTGTTGTCGATCGCAGAATCCATTTTCACTCGAAGTAATTGAATTTTCGATGGCAAATTCACTCATTGAAATGTTTTCAACTTCTTCATACATGAATTCTAACCTGAGAAAAATATTTGATAACTTTTCAGACTCTTTGAATAAGTATATTTCGACTATGATAAGAAATAATAGTAAAAATATTACCGGAAAGTCGTCATTGAATCAACAACTGGAAGGAAACGAAAATCATTTATTAACGAATGAAGAAATTTTAAAAAAGGAAATTAAACAAGATATGGAAAAGTCTTTACAAGATATGCTAAGAATTATCGATGAAAACAAGAAGGGTACCTATTCGATTGTTAATTATAGGGAAGAGGAAGATAACTTTTTACAAAAAATTATAGAATTTAAATCGAATATAGAAGTAGAGAGCGAAAGATTCGAAAAAATTCTAAGAAATCTAAATGATTATTACATTCTCCCAAATAATAATAATAATAATAAAAAATTCATCAGCTCCTCCTCCCCTTCTAATATAATTAGGACCTTCTTAAAAACTTATAAAAACATCTTTAAAAGATTTAATCAGATTATAGAATTTCATCAAAACGAGGCCAAATATTATTACGAAAATCATTTAAAGAAAGATTTAGAAAAGACCAATCAATTTTTAAACGAAAAAATAGCTAAGAATAAAAGCGAATTAGACGAAAAAATTCTCAAATTAGAAGAAGAGAAGAAAGAAAATGTAAAAAATAAAAATAGCATTGAATCTAAAAAATTCATATCAACGCGGCGATTGCACGAATTAGAAGAAGAATATAAACGAATGTTTGAGAAAGATGAAAATAGTCAAATGGATTCAGAAAAAATCGAAAGTATCCAGCGTTTAAATGAAGAAATTAAACTTGATAACGAAAAATTGGATATTATAAACTCGTCCTTATTAACTACGAATGAAAATATTAAATTATTCGAAGAGGAAAATGAACGGGAAAACACAAGTTTAAAAGAAAATTGCGACTCGGTAAAAAATGATATAAAGAACGAGATGAATAAAAGATTAACGGAAATAACTTTATTTTTAGAAAACAATACATTAGAAATAAATATCTCAATTAAGGATATAATTAAAGATTATCTATAAGAAGATGAAAATCATGATATTGAAATGAAAAACGAACATATTAATGATAACACCAAAGAGAATCAACAACAACAACAACAACAACAACAACAATCCTGTCTCCAAGATATGGACGCAAATGATAATAATTTTATTTGTTTTCTGAAAGATATTCATCAATACCGCCATGAATTCGGTACAACAAATGATAAAATTGATCGTCCGAGTAAAATTATTTCACTTCTCTGTGAAAGTTGTGTAAAGTTAATATTTGATTTGGAAACGGAGACTGTGAAAATAGAGCATAAATTTAAAATGAACAATACTGCTAAAATTAATGAATTAATGAATATTATTAAAGCATCTTTAATCAATAATAAATCTTTACGGGAATTTACTATTCATGGATCGAATACGTTTTTGGAAAAATTAAGCTTTAAAAGTACCCAAACCTCGATCGTTTATACTCCTAGCGTTGATAATACCACGATAAGGGAAAAGACCATTTTAATCCCTACATCGGAACTATTCGCTTGCCCCGGACACGATTTTATCGATTTTCGTTTAATGCTTCAAAAATCGTGCGATTCAAAACTTACAGAAAATATTAATAATATCAATAATATTACCAGCGACTTAAACTCGGTAAAATCAAATATAGAAAATATATTTTCGTTCAAAAGGACGAAAACGAATCTTTTTCCACGATTCGAAATTTTATTTTACAATCGGGAAAGGCTCTCTCTTTTCTCACCACTTCTTCAACTAATCCTTCAATGTATAGAGAAAATCAATTTTGCGGACCTTTTTATTTAAAATATTCTACTTTTGCATCGGGAAAACAACAATTTTTGACAAATTCCTTCATCTCTACTAAAGATGTTGTTGATGATGCTGACAAAATTATCGAAACTTGGATTTTGGTTCTTCTATGATTTGCGCGATGGGAGCCACTATTAATAAAGATTTAAATAGAAAATTTATCGATTATCAATTGTTTGACCTGAATAAGAAAATGTTGAAACAACAATATAGATCAATCGAAGAGTCGTCCGTTAACTTTGGAAAGCGAATAATGATGTCGTATTCGGCTATGAGTGGCGGAGCTTTTAAATGCGATTCAATGGCGATTGTTAAAATTCAATCTCTTACCATTAAAAAATTGGGAAATATTTTAACAAAAACACGTGGAGGATCATCATTATCATCATCTTGTAATTATTCCTTATTGATATTAAGAGAGACAAAGATAATTTTTCGAACGTTAGTCGTTTGAAATGTATTAAAGATATAAATTTGGATTGTAAATATATCTATAACCGTATCGGCGCATTCAGGAATCTTTATTATCTTGGAGGGCCTAAACAACGCCAATTCACCAACATTTTTAATTTAAATTTAAACGATCCATCCAAAAAACTAATCCCAATGTCAATAATTCCGCAGTGGATTTCTAATATTAAACATCATTCACTTTTACAAAAAGATTCGTTGAAACGAAAATATGAAGAAACAATCGACGATGAAAAAGTTTCATTTTTTGACGCTATACCGATTCATTCAGTTATGGGTGGTTTTGTTAATACAATTCAAGCCATGTCTTCCCCCCTAATAGATCGTAATAAAACGATTTGTTATAATAATAATAACAACGATCTAATTGATCAAATTAATTCTCACGATAAATTGAAGGATCATTTGGTCAAAATCGTACAACTTTATACAAACTCGAAAGGTGTATCATCTACGACAGCGATTGAAACATTAATGAATCATTTCAAAGAAACTTTAGCGATACCGAAGGAATTAAATTTATCTCAGAGATATTACGATGTAACGAAGAACGATATTGGACATTTTTTGCTGCAAACGAATATTTTTTCGCAATCTCTGAAAGATATAATCCGTAAGGAATATCGTCCTTTCTTTTTCAATTTAGCTAATCTCTTGAAACAGAATATTGAATCGAATAAAAGCGAAGACGAAAATGTGAGTAATTTATTTTTTAATCGGCAGAAAATATTCCTGATTGTAGCTAAAGTACCTCTCCTCGGCCAATACTTGTTATTTGAAAAAATTCAAGACCTATACGGAATAAGATTTTCGACTAAATTATTCGATAAAATTAAGAAACAAATTAATTATTATGAATTTGAAAATTTATTTACGCCGAAGAATGAATTTTTAACTTTATCACATATGATTAGCGCCCGCGATAACATGAACGAAATTGCGAGGGATAGAATTAAATCTATACTTCATTTGGTTAAACACATGAAAATTTTGCAACGCCCACCAAAGATATCGCGAATTTAATCACAAATAATATATTACTATCACTTTCTTCGATGAATCGGGATAAATGTTTAGAAAAGAATTCTAATTTGGTAAATACATTTTTGGCTTGTTCTAGCGATAAAACGAGTATTTTAAATAATATCAGGCGTTTCGAACAAGTTTTCGGTCGCGTTAATGATGTCGATTTGATGATTAATGAAAAGATCTGCGTGTGCCCGTTTTCCGCTCACCATACTTTTAATCAGAACGCGATATCAAAATATTCCTCTCGAATACTAACGGGCAGAGAAATTATTCAAAATCCCTATTTGGCCCAAAAGAAAATAGCGAAAAGCGATTATATCAAGTTTTTGTCACAAGCTCCCAATACGGAACAATCCAATCATCTTTTCAAGAAAAATCTTTCAAAATTATTACGCGTAGGTTTGGGCGCGTCTTACCACGATTCTCTGATCGCAGAACCATCAACCCTCGATTCTATCCTTTTATCACCGGCCGGGGTAAATTTAAATTCAATCGTAAATCCCGAAAATGCTATTCGCGTATTAAATTCGAGAACTTGCTTTACGAATGGTTTATGCGCGTCAGATTTAAAAGCAACCGCGGCGGCTAAATGTGACGACTCTTTTAAAGAATCCGCATTCAACTCTCTCAAACCTAGTGTTTATATACAAAGAGGGCACATAAATCCAAAAATTATATCGGTCATTAATTCTATTTATTCTACCCTGATTAAATTACAAAAAAATATAATGGACGAATTAAGATCGACTATCGACCACACGTCTTTCCAAGAAATATTTAAAGAAACCATTTTAAAAAATATGAATAAAATAAATAATCATCTCGAAAAGTTGTAGAAGAATCTTCACCTAATAAATCAATCGGAAATCAAGTATCTTATATTCCTCCATTTTCTCATATTTCATCGGACGAAGATAAGATTAAACGTTTAATCTCTACCATCGATCTTAGAAATATTTTTTACAAATTTGAAACAAAGAAATGAAATGAATAATGATCAATATACTTTTCCTTCCTATCACGAATCTGGGACGCCCAATCTCAAATATTTATTACAAAATAATAATAATAATAACAAAAATGAAAAATTAAACTTTGAATTAATGTTTGATTCCCCGTCTTTTTCCCATGTCCATTCGTTTCTTCATGACGCCTTTTCTTTTAATAATAAATCATCAAAGCATATAAATAATCCTCTCTCTAGTAAAACGCAACATGAAAAGGATATGATGGAATTTATGACTTTTATTTTTAAAACAATTCAAGATAATCTCGATACGAATACATGTAATAAAATTATCGATACAATCTATAAGAATATAATGAATGGCGGCGGTGATAATGAGAATCAGAAAAAAGTTGACGATGTTATGTTTTCCATCATAAATAATAATAATAATAAAAAAGATGATAAAGATGAAATCAACTTTTGTACACATATAATCATTTTCTTTACATTATTTGAAAAAGTAATCGCTCCCTTTTTCGATGAACATAAATCAGAAATTATAAAGATATTCCAGTGTGCCAATATTCTTATACATTTAAATAATTTCCTTAAATACGGTATATCTAATTCATCCAGCTACGATCTTTCACATTTAGGTTTCCAAAAAGAATTAACAATAGAGAATATCGTAGTATACCAATCAATCCACCCTTTAATTCTGTTTGGATATAATAAAATAGCTACATTTTTGTATGTTAAAGAGAGCGAAAGTAAAATGAGTCTTTTCGAACATCGTTTCCTGCCAGTAATGTTTTTAAATCACCCAGATACCGAACAACTAAAAATCAATAGCGAATTAACTCTTGGAAAAGGCGGCTGCGGTACACTCGGACTAAATATTTCTACCTTGATTCAATGTTTTTCTTATCTTTATTCGCTAAATTTATCTTCATTAGCTAATCATCATTCGCTCGAAATACCAAACTTACATTTAATATCGGATATCACCACCCAAAATCATAAAATATCGAATAATTGTTCGCCTTTCCTAACAATTCCCCATCAGAAAAAATTACAAGTGAGCATGCCGACCCAATTTTCCGGACTCATCGCCAATACTTCTTTAGATAATATTAATTCGAAGGAAAAATTTTTCTTATGGTCTGATGCCGTATTACCTATAAGGACTCGTTTGGCTACTTCCGATTTATATATTTCGAACGTCTCTGGGGAAGCGAATATTATAGCCGAAATTTTCGATCCTCTCCTGAAATCTTTAAAAATAAAAAACTCTTCATCATCTCTATTAAATTCTCTTTACAGCGAGAATGAGGGCGGTAATGCAATTTATAATAATACCGATAATCAACTAAAATTTTTCAATCTCGAAAATCTTAGAGCTATTATGACGAATGATAATAACAATAATTTATACTCCAACGTTAAAATTTCTTCCCCGGCATCGCCATTTCTAAATGCTTTACTTTCATCGTCAGAACCCAAACAGTGCGCAATAAAGGGGGAAAAAGAAAATTTCCTTAACCAATCACAAAATTTATTAAACGATATACAAATTAATCTTTCAAAATTATTACATCGTGGTGACGAAAAAGATATATCAATGAAACATACGCTCGTAAGTCTAGTAAAGGATAAATTGGAAGTAATGAAACCAATAGTGAATAGTTTCATGCAATGGAAATCTAATAATTTATTTGAAAAAATTTCAAGTTACAATAATGCATTTAATCCTACTAATTTATTAATATTCGGTAATAATAATAATCCTTCATTATCAACAAGATCACTTTTAAATATAGATAAAGGAATGATTTTTAGAGATATTGATAAAATATATAATAGTTTATTGAACAACGATGGTGATGATAATAATAATAATAATATTAGTAATTTTATAAAATATGAAACTTGTCCTAATTTTCAAAAAAAGTTTTTAATTCATATTGAAAAGTCTTTAGAAGAAAAATATGGTAATGTTATATCTGAAACTACTATTAAAAACATTATAAAAAATGAAAATATTTTCAATAAATTTAAAAAGGTATTTCATGATCAATAAGAGTCATGTTTTTTTTTTAATAATTGATTGTTATGATACGTATAAAATAAAATTAAAAAAAAAATTATTCAATTGTGTTTTTTTATTTAACAATTATTACTTTCTTTTCAGTCGGTTATAACGGGAGGAAGGGAGATGTGGGGAAAAATATGAATAAGCATTTTTTTTTTAGCCATTAAAAATTGAGTTTAAGAAAAGAGATTGTCACTAAAGTCATTTCTTGCAATTTTATTTGCTTCTAAATCAGGAAATAAGGATACTCTTCTTGTTTTTAGGTTAATTACCTCGGGAGTTTGAGATTCTCGAGTTAATTTTGTAAGTGTAATTCCAAAACCTTTTTATTTTCTATGTTTAATTTTATATTGTTCTCCCTGCAGTCTTGGGTTATCCATCGCTTCATTTAGTACTTCTTTTGATCTTTTTTCCTGTTTTTTATTACCTGTTGATGGCAAATCTACTGTTAAATCAGGAAGTTGATCAATATTAAACGCTTCCATATCTTCTTGATAAGTTGTTGTTGAATTAGTATTTGATTCATTTTCATATACCGATTCAAAACCACTCGTATCGACCGTTTCTTTAATTACAAAATTAACCTGCGTCGATAAATCTCCCATGTTCGAAATCTCATCACTAGAATAATTTTGGCTCGACACTGCATCCATCTCGGTTTTTGTAGGAATTGATAGGTCTTCGCCGAAATATGTTGGGAATTTTCCGTGTACTACAGTTTCCAACGCCAGACGTTGATGGAAAATGATTTTAAAAAGGATCTTGTTGTTGATTTATTACTTTTGGGGGGCGTCCTCGTTTTTTCCTTTCAACTCCGGATGTTGATGGAAAATCTTGTTGTGGATATTCGTTTATTACTTTTTTCGGTCGTCCTCGTTTTTTCTTTTTAACGCCGGATGTTGATGGAAATTCATCGTTTTCTCTATAAATTTCTTGCTGTTCATTTATTACCGATTTATTTTGCTTCATATATCTTTTATTCAAAATTTCATATTTTTCACATGCTTCATCGATTGGATCTTTTAAACCTGTGATTTTCTCTACAATTAGTTTATCATCTTTCACTGATATGTCCGCCGCCATATCATTACTTTTGTCATCAAAATCAACACTATTTTCATCACCACTACTACTACTACTGGTGCTGTCAAAATTAAATTTTTGAAAATAATCGGAAAGTTTCGTGTTAAAATTTTCATACTCCTTAGTCGAATGAATTTTATATTCATCTGACTTTTCAGGATTAATAAAGCCATAGTAAATTAAATCTTGTTTAGGTTGAACAAAATTTATACCGCAATTACGAATTTGCTCTTTTATAAGAGTGCGTTTTAAAATCTTATCTTCTGGGGAAATTATATCGGCTTTAATATATACTTGTAAAGGTGTTACTAAATCATACCTTACCAATTGATTATCATAATCTTCTGGAATTTTTTCTTCAAGTTCATCTTCGGAAGAATTATTATTTTTATCTTCTGTTTCCAGTGAATATGAATTTGTTTGAACACATTCAACTGAACTTAAACTTGTATCTGAAAGTTCTATACACTCTACTTTTTGTTCTTTTACACCCAAATATTGTACCTCTTTTTCTAGATTAGAATCATATTCATCAAATTCTACAGTGTTTTCAGAACTCATCGATATTGAATCTGAATTGTATTCATCCTTGATAATTGATCTTTTTTTTAAAGGAAGAGTAAAAAGAAGAATTTCATGGTTTTTTTTCTCTGATTGATAAATATTCCTCCGCGAGGACGATTTTATAAAATCAGCACCAAATTCGTCGTCTATACCTTCTGCCATGATGAAAGTTTAGAAATAAACGGTGTTATTCAGCTCACGGCTTTTTATAAACATTAATGGTGGAGGGGGAGGGAGATGAAGATAAGGGGGGGGCGGGGGACAGGAAGAAATGGAAAGAATTAATACTCGAAATTATAGATCTATTTTTTACAAACAAAAAGAGGATTATTCTGTCAAGATATTTCTATCGAGAGTTGTTATTTCATGAACATTTAATGATCCATCACTTTTATAAGTTACTCTAGCGGCAAAACTCATATTGCTAGAAGATTCAGAATGCCAATCCTGAGTTTCAGATATTTTTTTCATATGTGAATGAAGTACTTTGTTGAATTTATTATATTTGTCAATATCGATAATATTATGAAAAAATTCATTTTGAGTTTCAATAAAACTAATAAAACTAATCTTTAACCGGTTCCTCGTAAATACAAGTTGTATTTTCATTCTTAAGCGAGGCAATAATCTTTCTTAATATTTTCGCGCGTCTAGATCTATCTCTTCCATTAATGTATAGTTGAAATGGAGCATTTTTCTGTATACTGAGTTGATTTAAATCTAATTTATCTTTCGGCGGGTTGTTAATCTGTGAAAAGGGTGTTTCTTCTTCCTTCGGCAAAAGAAATTTTGTACCTTTATCTAGTAAATTTTCTTGAATTTTATATTCATCTTCAAAATTAGTCTTTGATCCGAAAGTAAATTTTTTACCAGAATTGCTCTTAATCGGTTCCATAGAATATTTTCTTATCCGATTGTCTAAGGTAATATGTCTTTTCGCTGCCATATTATTTATCATCTATGGTCCAACGAACTATAATGAATATATATGCTATACGCGCACTTCCTTTTATAGAAATCCATCACTCTCCTACAAACCTCCCTCTTTTTATTTTTTTATATTTTATTCTCAAACCTTCATTAAATGGTTGAATGAACTTATGATTTAAATCTGCTATTTCTTTAAAAACCTTTTCTTTTTTCCCAACTCCTTTATTTTTGAAAAGATTTGTACTTGTAAAATCAAACAATGAAGTATTTTCAATGAAATCTACGTAATTGTTTTTTATTTGACGAAGAATAACTAATAAATATAAGAGTAAGATAAAGAATAAAATCATTAAAAATAATACAATAATTATATTTAAAGAAATATTTTTGAAATGAAGAAGAGATGTAGAAAATATCAATATCAAATTAATAAACATGAAAATTTTAACTCTATTCGCAGATTTTTTCAACAATTCATTTCTCTCTGTAATTTTTCGAGATAATACTCTTTCTTCGTAGTGTTTTAAAGTAATAAAGGGTATTCTCGAAGAATTATAACTAATTACTCTCGTATAAATTGACCCGACATTAAAGACATTATCGATTTCGGCTTTGAGTTCTCTAAAAAAACTTTCTTTTTCATACGCTAAAAATGGGTCATTCGCTTCTTGGAACATTAAGGGCTGACCGAAACTATTTACTGTTCTTCCGCTTTAATAATCATAATAATGTTTCATATACATATCGTTTTCTGTTTCTTCGAAGAATGAGTTTTGGTTAAATAATTCTTGGTTTAATTGTTTAAATGACGTTATAATATTTCCGGTTGAAGGATTGATAACGCTTTCAAAATTCTGAAAGTTTCTCATTTGAGCATCGATAATGTAATCCATTATGTCTTTAACAGAAAAGGGGGCGGTTTCAGAATCGAATAAATTCATTTTCTCTTTGAAAAAATTTCTATAAGATTCTATATATATTTTAAGTTCATCTTTATTTCTCATTTCATTCAACCAGTTTTGTGAAATAGTTAAATCTAATATGAATCCGAGAACACTTATAGCGGTTAAAACAAAAGCTATAATATTAAACGCCATAGTAGCCAATTTAGCTAATAATTTTAACATTTCTAACGCGGTTCTAATCGCGGCTTTTATTATTGCCGACGCCATTTTTTGTCCAATTTTGGAAATGATATTTTTCAGTATAATCTTTGTCCCAAATTTACTCCCGAATCGACTAGCAAACTTTGTACTCATATTTTCGATGAAAGCGGGTGATAACTTTTTAACGTAACTTTGACATACTTTAGCTCCCTGATTTAAAAATGTATCGGATACTATATCAAAACCCAAAGATAAAACGAAACTTTCGTGCCAGTTTACTTCATCGTTATTTTTTATTTGCGTAAACATAGTAACTAAATCATTCCAAGCCATATTGACAAACATACCTATTGGAGAAAGATTATTTTCAAGTTCAAATTTGAATGATTCATCTACAGTTTTTTCTTCTTCTCCTCCTAATCGAAAAATAGAATTATAAACATTATTTTGATCGATTTCTGATTCTTTTTTGTTCGTTTTTATTGTATTTATTGTATACGGCGGTTGATTTTTTAAAGGTGGCTTAACTTTTGAGGTCTTCGGCGTTTATTAATACTTATTACATCATTATTATTATTTTTGAATTTATTTAAGACGTATTGACGGAAATTAAAGAAGGTCGATAACCACATTTTTAACGATTCGATATTATGTGTTTTATATTCCTGATTTTGATTGAGTTCTTCGAGAAACATTTTTAAATTTGACGTTGAAATTTCAAATAATTCCGCTTTCGTTATTAAATCCATAAAGATATAGGCCAGCACACCGCATAATGAATATAAAAACTCTGAATTTTTATGTAATCCTTCCGATACTAGTTTCTCATATTTAGGTACGTTAATAGTCTCTTTTCGAGTGGATTTCGGTATTGTTGTTATTTTGGGCATACTTGCCCCTAAGGATTTTTTATCTTGAATAAACAAAAAATTAGTAATAACTCTTCCGAATAAAAAATTATCAATCTTATCCCCTATCGGCATATAACAATTCTTTTCGATGTTATCGAATCTTTTATAAAAATATTTGTAATATTGCTTTGTTATATGTATTAAAATGATTAAAGTTCTCATCCGAAATTTCAAAAGGTGGTAAATCGGGTGTATTATAACCTTCGACTCTACCTTTTTCGCTATATCTACTCGCGGGAATAGTCGCAAAAATTAACAGTTGCTGATTAATTGCTCTGCATATATTTTCATTTGATTTTTTTATAAACAAATTTCCTTTCGGTAAAGGATTTCCAGTATCTCTATCAATTTCCATATCAATAGTAAAACAGGAAGGTTGACAGGCTCTGTACTCTACATTTCCACTTCTCACTAAAACTTCTTGCGATGACCAGAAATCACAAGAAATATCAACATTTTCTTAATCATAAACGGTATCATCATTTTTATTTTTATTCGTTTGCGCCATAATCTTTATCGGATCATTTGGATGGCAAGAAACTGATTCGCAATCGAGCTTTGAAGCATCTACTTCAATTTTGTAGAAACTTGTAACCTTTTGATCTTCTTCTAGGAATATTTGATTTCTCCATCCGTCAGTACCGAGATTAATTATTTTTATTGGTGACATAAACTTTAATTGTGATGCTTTCGCTAATTTATATTTTTCTTGTTGTGTAGCGATATTCGCATATTTATCAGTGTTATAAAAATCAACATCCGTGAATCCAATTTCCATTTCTGATCATGGAATGAATAACCCCTTTCTTGAAATAACAACAAAAAAAATAAATAAATTTATATATGTAGTTTTTCATTAATTAAGTAAAAGAAAATAAAGGTTAAATTTTATTATCATTTTTGTTTTATATTTACATTTTATTATAGTTTAACAATATCTAACATAAACCAACGCAAAAATTCAGAAAAAATAATTTTTTTTTAAAAACGGATCAAAATAAAGACTAAAGAATGGAAAAGAAAAGTGGAAATGAAGGGGAAAAATATAATAAAGGGAAAATATTGAGTGAAATGAATACGAATGACGACGAAGAAGAAGAAGAAGAAGACGAAACAGAAGAAGAGGAAGAAGACAATTCTCTTTCCGAAGATGATTATGAAGAGTCTGAGTATGAGGAAGAAGAAGAAGAAGAAGAAGAAGAATCAAAAACAGATTGCAAATCTAAAGATTCAAAAAATAATAATGAAAATTGGTTTGATTATAATCAAAAACAACAATATGATTATGATACTAATAATTTGGTAATAACTTCACAGAAAGAAAGAAAGACATATAAACACTTGATGGGAGATGATATAAAGATCAAACTTCATTGACCGTAGCAAAAAATATAAACTTTTTCAATCCCAATGATGTAATTCATAATATAATTCAGTCTATACGTACAAACGCAGAAAACATTCTGGGAAAATTGATAGAAAAAAGGATACCTGATGATCCTTTATTTTTCACAAAAATTAAAAAACATGATTTACACGAACATTTTATTCATATTATCAATGAAATAATCGGAAATAATCGTGAAGATATTTTAAGCATATTAACGATAGAGATGGAGGAGATTTTTTATAAAATTAGATTTGAAATTGAAAATGAAAGGTTAACAAGTGCTCAAATATTTATAAAATTTTTCGGTTTAAAAGACGAAAGATTTAATAATAATTTTACTGATCAAGAAATAAATTCCATTCTTATAAAATTACGACCCGTTTTTTATCAATTTTTCATTTTTCCCTTGATAAAAATGTTACAAAAAGGGGGTGGATGTCAGAATGCGACAATGATCATAGCTTTATTCGAATGCCTCATTGACGGTATATTAAACTCCGATTTTAACCCTAAAAAAATAGAAATTTTATATCAAGAAGAACTTTCTCTGTTTAAAAAGTTTTCAAAAGAAAAGAACTTTCTCTATGGACAAAAGCGAATCGAGAAAATTAAAAAAGAATTTAATTCAATAAAAGTTGTCACGCAAAATAGGAGATTTAATAATTATCACTTGGGCTTTCGTCAATTACTAAAAGAATTTATTGATAAAAGTCAGAAAGAATTCAACGCCGGAGAAATGTCATTTCAATTAAAAATAGATTTAGATGAAAAAGATTTAAACTTTATAAAGAAGTCATTGTATAGTATTATTTGCTTAGAGTATAACGGTTTCTTATCAGAAATGTTATTTTTATCAATTTACAAGATTTGTATTCGAACATTTAACAAGGGAAACACGTTTAATTATATACAAAAAAAATATAGCACCCTTCCTTTCGTTGTACGAAATATTGCGCCTCCTTTTTCAAATATAGTCAACGATGCTAACAAACTCAGTCAAAATGAAATCATTAATAGTATAATTAATTCCAACGCGGAAATTTTCTCTCAATTTATTAAATCGTGCGGTGATAATGCGGAAAAATTGAAGAATTTGCTTATTCTCACTTATGACGCTGGAAAATCAATTTATCTAAATGCTACTAATAATAATAATGATGATTTTTCTAAGTCTTCATTCAGAACACTTCCAGAAGAAAAACATCGAGCATTTGAAAAAATTATATACGAAATTTTATATCTTTTGAAAGAGGAGAGAACATTTCAGTTAAACTTTTCAGACTTATCATTTATTTTTAAACTTTTATGTGAAAATCAAATATTTAAAAAAATCAGCAAATTAGTAGCGAAAAATAATGAAGGTGATAATAAATATAATCAGATAGATAAAAATAATATTCTTTTATTCTCGTTAGATGAACATCAATAAGAGTTTGATGAAAATTTTATAAATACCAAAGACTCTAATAATCTCTTTTACGTAATAAATGAAAATGAGTTCATAGAATCATTAGTTTTAGAATTCTCCAATTCAAGAAATAGTAGTAATTATACTTTAGACAAAAATATCAGTGTTAACGAAACCGATTTACATATTATTATTATTTGCGTTCCAAAATTAAGGGAAAAAGTAATTAAAACTTATAAAGACTTTACCGAGCACGCCCGATGTAAGAGCAAAATTGATTTCAATAGTAGGAAGTTTTTATCGGAATATACGCGCCACCCCAAAAAGACCGCCTCTAAAAAACAATCGGCGATTATTCAAAGTTATTATAACACTCTATTACCAGAGGAGGATAAGAAAAATTCAAACTTTGTTTCATTAAATTCAAATTCATTCACCTAAAAAATGGATACAATTTTAATGGTTTATTGTATAATCATATCTTTTTCGGAAATTTTATTTTTCCAAATTGATCCAGAACACTATGAGTTTTACAATGAATTATGCGAAATTCTAGGTGAAAAGATAGCTATCATAACTTCTTCGCATTTAAAAACTATATTTCATAAGATTTCAGAGGAAGAAGACGAAACGAAATATCAATTACAGTGTCTGAATAATCGAAAGAATTATTCATTTTTTAATAACAAAGAGCATAATTTAAAAAGAAAATATAATTTGGTTTCTTCCCCTCAGACTCAATTATCATCGGATAATGAAGTTGAAAACGTTTTAAAAAACAATAAAACTACAATCAATGAATTGAACAATTATTTATTGAACAATTGAGACTAAAAAAAAAATAAAAAATAATAAATATATTTTAGAAACGGTTGAATTGTATTATTCAATCGTATATTACTTAAAAATTCTTCCCCCTCCTCCTAAAATATAAAAAAAAATTTTTCTAACTAATAACCTTAAATTAAACAACAGAAAATATGCTGAAAAATATTACAGCAAATAAAACACCGAATTGTAATAAATTTGAATTAAAATCGAATAAGTATTTATTCATGCCGTTTGAAGAATTAAATGTCGCTTATTCAAATTATGTTAATTATTTCGCAATATATAAAACCGATCAATTTCAAAGTGAATTTGAAAAATTCTTTCAACTTTACAAAATTAATTTTATGCCGCATTCTTCGTATTTACAATTCAACGAAAAAGGTCAATCAATAGATTCTTTTCTAAATTACACACTTAAATCCTTAGAAAATTTTAATCTTAAAATATTGAATTTCTTTTTGGTATTATTAACGAAGGACTCCTCAATCGGAGAATTTATCGATAATTATGAACCGCAACTACCAAAGGGTGTTGTAATTAAATTTTGTTTACTCCATATACCCAGTGAAAAAAGACAGCAACAAAGTGTCGATGAAGAAAATTTTGAACTAGAATACTTTAATCAGAAACGAAAATACCACGAAATCGATTATTCGACATTTTACGATTCACTAAAATTGAGGAATAAATTTCACTCTGGAAGCAAGACGTATCCGTCCGTTATAATACTCAGAAATAATATTAAAAGCGGTTCATGGATCTTAAAAAGGTTTACGAAAATAATTCCTCATTTTTTTAGGCAATATATATATAAAAATAAACAAAACGATAATCATTATTATCCAGGGGAATTTATACAATTGGGCAAAGATATTAACGATAAGGAAAGATTTTTGCAACTTTTAAAAATATCTGGACCCATGCAAATAGAATTGGAAAAACAAGAATATAATGTTAACAAATCGCAAGATATAACAAAAATGGATGATAATTTGAAAACTGACTTTATAAAACAAAAAATTACACAATTATATATAGAATATGGTATCAAAGACGATGAAATAAATACAAGGATAAAAATAGGTAAAGTTGTAGAATTGTTAAATACAATTTCAGGTTTTTATCCATCGACAAGTAAAGAATATTTAGATTATAAAGATGATGTTGAAAATCTTTTCATATATAATAATGTTAAACGTTCAACGAATTTATTTTTCAATTATATTAAAAGGGCTACTAATTTAATTTATACTATTGATGATGAATAAGCGTTACTGAATAAAGGATTAGCGAGTATACTTGGTAATTTTTCTTCTTCCTCATTCTCAGAATCTAAAAAATTATAATCGTCATCATCATCGTCGTCATCGTCATTTTCCTCTATATCTTCCTCGTTACTACTATCATTATTAATACTGATAATACTACTACTTCTTATATTCTTTAGTTTGGTTTCCTCTTTTTCTTCGGGTATTTTGTTTAGTTTTTGTTTCTTATTTTGCGTATATCTAAAAATATTTGTTTCCTCGTCGTCATCGTGCTGTCTTTTATTATTAAGATCCTCCTCCTCCTCTTCATTTTCAACTATTGCTAAGAGTTTTTTATATTCATTATCTTCTAATTCTTCTTTGTCTTCGACTTTATGAATATAATACTTATCTAATTCATTTTGAATTTTTTCTTTATTCGAAAATTTCTTCTTATCAACCGATATGAAAGCGCAAATTACCAGTAAATGAGAATTATATAGAGTTACTTTTTTTTCATTTCGATTAGTTCTTTGAGAATTAAATCCCTTTAATAAAAATACTCCGGCTAAAATTTCAAATCCGTTACACATGCGCATATTTCTAAAGGTTCCTTGATTGAGTCTTACTATCAAACCTTTATCGTTATTCGTAAAATATTTCTGCGCTCTTTTATTTTCACCTCTATTTTTCCCCAACTGAAATCCTAAGGATAAATAATCATCGATTAAATCGGGCGCCGATGTTTTTAGTAATTTGGACTCTGTCAATATATCTGAATTCTTTCTCTTGATGAAAAAATCGCACATATCTTTAGTCTCATTATTTTGCATTTTTTTCAGCATATCCTTGCCCTTATTAGAAATTTCGTATTCGTATATTTTTTGGCCTCCGAACTAAACAAATGACATTTATTTACAATCTTATTGTTAACATCTCTATTGTTTTAATTGATAAAATTAAATCGGTAGCAGAAAAAGTTATGCGCCGAAGATTTAACGAAACAATTATCATCCACAGTATACATCTCCGTCATTTTAGAATTTTGTAACTTAAGAGGTATGTTTTCCGGGCGTCCATAATCATTTTTTCTAGTCCTTTTTATTTCGTGACATTTATGCGATCGATTTCTCTCGCACCCCAGGCAATTCTTCATTTCGCAAGTAATTTTAACCTTGCAAGAAACTTTACCTTCGTATTTATACAAGATTGGCGAAATTTCACTGTTAAGTAAAAAGGGCTTGTCTTTATTTCGCGTTTCGCATAAATCTTGATATTCGGTTAAATCTTTTTTTCCTGATAGATAAAGGTTACTGGCGACGCAATTAATAAAATAATTCAAAAACGTTACGAGATGCATACTTTTACCTAATGTTAAGTAATTCCACGTAAAATTTAGGGTATGATATAATTTTCCATTTTTAGAAATCAATTTCCCGGCTCTCAAATTTAATTCTTCGCTTTCCTTTGAAAAACCCTCCCTTTTGCGAAAGGTTATTACATCATTGTTTTTCAAAAAATATTCGTTCAAAAAATCTAACAAAATGTCATATTTTCCTAATCTTCTTCCGTTGGGAATCAACGCAATTTGATTTATAAATTTTGAAAAACAATTATTTTCATTAAAACTTTCTTGCGCGCAATAATCATCGTTGTATTTAGACCTTACATGATCAAAAGGGCGAAAACTATTTTTGAAACACCGACCAAAGATATTTTGATTTTCCTCTTCCTCGTTCTGAAATATGTCGCTTATTTTAACCATAAAAAAGACTTGTTTTTTCTTATTAGCAAAGACACCTTCGATTATGCATATTTCTTCGTCCCTTTTCTCTAATTTATAACGATTTCTATATAAAATAAGTGATATTGGTTTAATTTCATTATTTTTTTTATAAATATAATGCATCATGTCAACAAAGTTTGTTACATTAATTAGTATATCGATATAAAAGCTGAATTGAATTATATTATCGTCACGGCTTATTTTGATCTCATTTTGTAGCAAATATTCATCATCCATATATTGATTATCATGAAAACTTGTAAAAATTTTATTACTCCTCTCTTTCGCTTCTTGACAGTTAATTAGATCATAGTTAATATTTTCCGAATCATTTTCATCTTTCACTAAAGTTCCAATTTTCGCTTTGAATTCATTATATAAATCCTTTGTTATTTCTGGATTTTTAACATTATTCTTTTTACAATATTCGTTCCAATATTCTTCAAGTTTAAGTTTCTACATGTTTTTTGTTGTTTTTTTTTTGGTAAATTCACTTTTTAAATTATATGATTAAAAAAAAAAAAAAAACGAATCGCCGAAATGTATTAACAAAAATTTCCAAAATTATCAATCTCGATCCAACACATGCGTCTCCAACTAACTATCTTAACAAACTGAATATCAATTCGAGGTTACAGCTCCCCTTTATAGGAAAACAGCGCCAGGATGACGGCGGTGATACATTGTTAAATTCCGAATTTGATATCGAAAAATTATATTTTCGCGATTTGGGATTACAAAATGAAATTTTACAAATGTTATTTGATTTAGATTTGATAAATTTTAATGTCGAATATAGTCATGAAAATATTTGCGATAATAAAACGATTCTTACGAAACTCCAAAAGGCGATTAGAGATTGCCCTTTGTTTTTTTCATTTTCGCAGGCTTCTAAATTTTTACGAGAAAACAAAATTAGTATATTACGTAAAGCTAAATCTACATTTTTGAGGAAATCCAATTTTAAAATTGTTGAAAGTTATGTAAAAAAGATCGATAATAAACAAATTGTGGCACGAAAAAAGAGTGACGAAAGAGTTAAGAATGATTTATTTGATAAAGACGATTTAAATCTAACGGCGAAATCAATACATGAAAATAATAATAATAATTGCTACGATTCTTAAGTTTTTAACTGCGCGTTCCCTAAAGAAATATATCAGTTTGCGAAAGAGGTATTTAAAACTAATTGTGATGTTCCGCTTCTATATCTTAATACGAATAATAAAAATTCTGCGAAAATTGAATTGTTAAACGAAAAGGATATATTATCTTTTGAATAAACGAGACGAAAAACTAAATTAAATCTACCTGTCAATTTCACTCACGCGGATTTATGCGGAACAAGAATTAAAACGGGTATCGAAGAAAGAAGAAACAACTTTTAAGAAATTCTTAAGCGATAATAAAGAAAACATAACGAATTGTATTGATATTTCATTATCCGCTAAATACGCGAAACAAAATGTACCGCAATCGTTAAAAAAAATTGAAAAGAAAAAAAATAAAAGATCGAAGAAGGAAAACGAAAATATCAACGATATTTTGAGCGATTATCAACTGAATAACATATTGGTGGAACAAATAAAAAACTTGATTGATTTAAACGGCCAGACGTTGATAAAGAAAAGTTCTTTAATGGTGTATATCGATGTTTTTAGAAAATTATTTCTTTTCAATGCGGTTCTTTATCTATGTAATAACTGTGACTTTATACCGATTCCCTGTTCTTATTTTATGATCAAGCTTTTTTTCTTCGCGAGGGGCACGAATATTTTAAAAAAATACTTTTATTAACCAACTCAGGTTAATTAACGTATACATATTAATAACGTATTACCTGCATCAGAACCAAACTCTATATTTATGAATTCGTGGGCGCAAAGAGAATTTAAAAAGCACGTCCCTTTATTATTAAAATCTCACACGTTCGGTAATTCCAAAAAGATTTCCCTCAATTATTCCATATTTGTGAGTCTTTTAAAATTCTTATATATTACCGTTCAATCTGGCGTTGAAAAAAAAGAGAAAAAGATAAATCGGAATTAGCAAAAAACTGCGTTCAAATTATTTCTTTATTTCTAGGTCTCACTTATTTTTGTCGTTGGAACGATTTTAAAAACATTACTTTGAAAGAGGTCATAAATCTCATTTTCGGTTACCCTTTCTATTTAGATAGCAAATGTAAATCGAAATATATAAAAATATACGATAAGGAGCAAGGTATTTCTCATTTTACGCAAAGATACCCGCATATTTTTGGATTACCCTCTCTAATATTACATTTACTCGGGTTCGATATTTCGTCCCTCAATCCTCTAATAAAAACAATCGAAATTCCTAAAAGTGAAGTAGGTTGTTACATCAGCGAGTCTATTATAAAAAATGAAGGAATAAAAACAAAAATTAATAGTAAAAATTTAAATTTAAAAATTTTATTCGGAATAGATATCGGCGTTCCTCCCGCTCCCTCCGTACCTTTGATGAATAATTTCTGCCTACAGAATATTAAAAAAACTATCGAAGAATATTATCAAACACCCATTATTGAATGCATAACGAATCAAATTCATTCCTTAGAAAAAAATAAAAAATATTCGTATACAAAATTATTATTACCAGAGTTAAATAATGATCGAATATTGATAAAAGAAGAAGACCCATCCTCCTTATCATACAAACCTCCCGAATTCGTTCTATACGAAAATGAAATCAATAAGTCTGTTAAACTCTTTTGGGAACACTCATTATTTAATAATATATTTCTGATCGTCAACGAAAAACCCAACAAATCATTTCCAAATTTAATGTACAGAATCGTTAATTTGGGAGATCTGGCACTTTACGCCGTTTGCGTTTTGTTAAAACCTTGCGATTACCAAATTGATCGACCGATATTTCCAAAAGATCATAGTTATTTTAAATCCATACTAAAACATATTATACTTGTTAGTTTCGTAAATTTCGGATTGCCCTTTTCTTCTCCTTCTCCAGCCGTACTAAAAAAAGAACAACAAAATAAGGAAACGCTCGTCAATGAAGATTTTAATAATTACGTTTTTTTTACAAAAACATTAGAAGATAGAATAAATATCTCGAAATGTCATCTTTTATCCAATGTTCATACGACCTTACATTTACTACGAGTTAGCGGATTTAGTATTATCGTATCGTCTTTATTAAAAAAGTTTACAAAATGAAGAGTAAAGTGTTAAAGAAAAACTCTTTAAAAAACTCTTCAAAAAATTAAGCGAAATATATTTAAATCATAAAAGTATGGTATCTACTTTTAGCTATTATAACAAGAATTGCGATATTATTCAAAACAGCTTTCCCTCCTCAAAATATATGTCGATTTCTACCGATATTAACAACAAAATATTAACTCTGAATCGCAAGAAAGAAAATATTCGATCGATACTTAATCACCAAGGCTACGACTACCACCACACATTACCCGTTAATTCTTTCATACACGATTCACAGTGGTTTATTCAAAATTTAAAAGATAAAGCGAAAAGCGAAAACGAAATGGAAAAATCGTATGCGCGTATTCGTAAAGACGGATATTAGGAAGTCGGTTTCGATAATTATTTTGTAAAATGTTCGAAAAGAGAAATAATAGCTAAAAATCATAGCAATGATCAATATTTAAAAAATAAAATTGGTAAAGAATCGGATAAAAGAAAGAGAAATTCATCAGTTACCGATAAGGATATAACCGCGAAGAGAGCCAAACAAATATTAGAAAATAATTTAGTTATGAAATTTGATGATTCTTTATTACACGTAAATAAATATAAAAACTAAAGTTTATTTTATGTACATTTTAATATATTTTTTTTATTCTTTCTGTTATTTGTTTGTTTTCTTTACGTTTTATTTTAAAGAATTAATAATAATAAAAAAAAATGAAATTTTTCTTTCTTTCTCTAATTGTTGGATTTATTTCCCTAATGATAATTATAAACGTAGTTATATATATAATGTTTCCCAAAAAAACACAGTCACCGTCGGTTATTAATTATGGTGGTGATAATAATAATAATAATGATAATAAATCGCCTTCAATTCGTCCCAAGAAGAATTTGATTTTTGAACAATTTTTGGAAAATTTAAACGATGTTTTTATTTTTAAATTTGATAATAAACGCGTGAACAAAATTGACAAATGTGGCTTTTTATATCGGGAAACGATTGAAGAAAAAGAAAGTTTTAAATTTATGCAATGTCCCTTTTCGGTGATAAACGCAGGCTCTGAATCGTTTGGAATTATAAAAACTTCATTCGATAAATCAATATCACCTCACGAATTTATAATAATATTTCGTAATTTAAAAGATAAAAAGAAAGTGTATAGAAAGCTAAACCATTCTTACGGAAATAATACAAAGAGTTTTCGCGACTACATAGAATTCGGAGTAAAAACGTCGAACTATAGTTTCCTCTTAAATAATCATCATAACATCGAAATGCTTCGGATAAGTAATAAAAATGAAAAATTACGAGAAACTTTGATCGGAGTAAATTCAAATTTCGAAATAATAAACGTTTCAGTATTTGAACGCGATAATTACAAGACTATAATACAGGCACCTTAATTGTCGATGACGACCTAGTTTTAATTCAATATTTAGAAAACGGAATTACTTCCATCGAAAAAATGAAAACACAGCTCTTTATTAATCCTTCGCTCAGTAATTTATCGCATACCACCGAATATCATTTAAACCGCGGAAGGGGAGGTTCAGAAAATATTTACACAAATAATGAATTATTAATACGGGCTAAGAAAGGTTTTTGCGACAAATCTATGCTAATATTTAAAAAGAATTTTAACAAGAATGATTACGAACAAAACTTTCCCTTGGAAAAACGGGTCGAATTATCCGATAAAAATGGAAGAAAAGTAAAAGTTATTTTCTGGAAAAAAACGTGCCCTAATCTTGTCTTTCAGATATTTCCAAAGTATAAGCTAGACTCTTTGGATTTGATTAATAATAAAAATCAAAATTACAATAACAAATATATTTGTAAAAAATTCTTCTTCGCGCAATCATTTTTATATTTTAACATTTGGAATGAAGATAATGCTATTAGCCAAAAATTAAGCGAATATATAATTGAAGACAATAATAGACAAGTAGATTTTTACAACGGAACGACTTTAATCGGTCATAATAAAGGTTTATTCATGTACGATAATTTTATCGTTTCGCGAGTTCGATGGATATGATCAATTATTACGTCAGTAACGCGAAAAAAACAATCACCGCAAGGTTTAAGGATGGAGTTTATAAAAATCAAAATATGATCGTTTGTTCGATGACGCCCATGATAAAGGCGCCGCAGCCGGAGGAGGAAGATGAAAACAAAATCATTCTGAAGCCCCCCGTATTCGCCGATTACTTCCAATACCACGTTATCTATACTAAAAAGGTTAAAGGTTTAGGTTTTATTTATAAAGGACACGAAAACTTAGTGGTTGATAAAATTTTATTTAAAGACGACGATATGAACGAATACATGTACGAAATATCAATAGATAAATATACGGTAAACAACAAAGAAGCCGATACAATTTTTATCATGAATACAATGGAAATTATACAACATTTTCAGCCGATAATTGAGAATCAAAAGGATGATATTATAAGAAGTTTTAAAAAAACAGGTTTATTACAAGATATATATATACCATACAAATACAAATTCTTATTCGCAACGGTAAAAATAAAATAAAATAATTTAAGTTTAATTTTTTTTTAATATTTTAATTTGTATCAATTAATCTTCGTTTTTTTTGCGGGAAGAAACGTTATTATTATCATTATCATTAATCAAAACTTCAATTTCGTCGCACATGTTATTGTTAGAATCTGTTTGAATAAAAGAAGAATTCATATTATCAATATTTGTATCATTTTTCTCATTAGTATTATTAAGATCTTCCGTTGTCGTCATTTGGGAATAATAGTAGTAGTTTTCATTATTATTATTATTATTAGCAACATTAGAAGCAAGTACATCAGAAACGAGAGCGGTGGGATTATAAAGTCGATTTAAATTTGAAGATGATTTCTTTTTCGTCGTCGCGAATGGATGCGCGGTGGTTCTATTCAGTTTTTTCATTTTCTTTCAGATCTCAAAAGTTTTTTTAAATTATTATTCATACTCAATGTTAAAATCATTATATTACGTATTTCCCTTTAAATCGATTGTCTTTTAATATCGATCAAATCTTTTTTGTTATCTTGTCCCTTAAATTGCCAGATTGATTTGCATTCGTAATAAGGTAACATTTCCAAATATTCTTTAGAAACTCTTCTAATTTTATTAAATATATATTTTTCATATATTCCGAGCTTTTTTATATTCATTTTAAATCCGCGCGCTTTCATGAAAGAGATGAAATCGTCGGGGTTCTGCTGTTTTCCTTCCAAATTTATAGTCAACTCAGTTTTACTTTCATTTTGATGCATCGAAATAAATTCGTAATAAGAGAGTAAAAAGTTCAAACGATTCGATTTTTTTAGCATCAATTCGTCAATTTTTATGAGAAAAGAAGAAACCGAATTGTCTTTATTATTATTATTATTATTTTTCATTTCGAAATATTCGTGTCGGTTAAAAAGTCCGAGATAAAAATCTTTGAAGGGGACTTTTATCAAAAAACTCGAACCTTTCGTATTTAAAGGCTGCAAATAGAAATATTCGCTTTCGTCGCAAGTTGAGAATAAAGGTTTGATTACGAATGGACTATAATGTAACTTGAATTGATCGAATACGTTTAGCACTCTACATTTTTTATATAAATTTCTTTGAATATTTCGAGTCAGTAAATTCGATTCCTTCAAGAAATTTAAATACAGTTTGAGAGAATTCTGATCGATATTATTTGCGACAAAGTATTCTTTGTTTTCATCTAAATTCATAGAATCAAAGAGATCATTCTTTATTTGTTCGCTCTCGATAAATTCCGTATTTTGGTTCGAATCTTTCCGGAACCATAATGTATGTATGAAAGTGCTGAGAACCTGCGGAATATATCGTTTCGATTTTGAAGAATTACAAAGTAATTCATAATTCGGCTTTTCTGCACTATTAAATCGCTCTATACGTCTATTTATTTCATTGTACATCATGTCATTTCTTTTATATTGAGGTAATTTATGACGAATTCCATACGATTTTTTAATTTTTTGTTTGAATTCATTCTTCTGTTCGGACACTTCCTCTTCTTCTTGCTGTTTTTGTTGTTTCTTTCTTATTTGTTCTTTTTCCTGATTCTTTTCCTTTTCGTGAATATTAACTATTTCTTCGTAGATCGGTAAAAATGTATTATTAGAAAACGGATACGGTAAACCGTATCCGAGGAGGTAGAGACCAACGCGACCCGTCGGGTTGTTCAAATCTTTCTGTCTTTCTGCGATACCACCGAAGACCATTTTGAATGAAATTCAATAGTTTTTTCACAAAAACTATGTGAGTAGATTTGCGCGATTTCTACCCAAAATATGTGTTGTCTGCACCAACTTTTCTCTTGGTTCCACCAAATCTTTATGAAACACTTGCCAGATTAGACGGCGTGTGAATGAAATTCAATAGTTTTTTCACAAAAACTATGTGGGTAGATTTGCGCGATTTCTACCCAAAATATGTGTTCTCTGCACCAACTTTTCTCTTGGTTCAACCAAATTTTTATGAAAAACTTGCCAGATTAGACGTCGCGCAATGTTTATCGCGCCAATCGAATCTCGATTGAGAAAAGTTCCTCTTTTGCTGTTTTCAGAGTGAGATTTGACGACTCCGTTGTCATCGACAACATGAATGTGGGAACATTTTCTTAGTCCTTGAATCTCCCTCTTTTCAAACCGGCCACTGCCAGCATCGACTAACTTGGCGACTTTGTCGACTGAAATTTTATTATCGATAGGACAACTTTTCGAAGTATTGTATTCGTCCACCAGAGAAATATTTCTTTTTCCAACTTTTTCAACAAGTTTTTTGTAAACAAACCGATTCGGAGCAGAATATTTACAACCTTTCTTTGTTGAATTGAAATTCACCGCACCGTAAGCAATATGAAATTCTTTCTTATCTTTTACCAAATTTTCGATAAATTTATCTACAACACTGTGTTTCTTTTGAAAACCAGAAATCTTAAACGTCTTAAATTCCTGATTGCGGCCAATTTCCAAATTTCGTTGTAATTTTCGATATATCTTCGAGTGTAATTTGTCAATTTTTCAGATGGATTCATGTTTTGTACGACAGTTATATCTTTGGGTGTCATATTTTTTGTTAAATCTTTATATAAATTCTGAGCATATTTCTTTAACTTATTCATTTTGGAATCGTGATAGTATTGCCCAGAAGTAAGTTTATTGGGTTTACCGACAATTCGATAACTAAAGTTACCGTCATTGTTTTCGAATGAAAATTTATCTTATTCAATACAGTAAACTGCGTTTGTGATTCCTGGATCGATACCGATTATATTTTTTACATCTTTGCTAGGTATATTATTGTTTCCAGGTTGTTGTTTATGTTTTTCTTCATTTTTCCAATATCTAACACAAGCAGAAATACCATCCGTTGTAATACAATTATCAAATTTCCACAGCCCATTTTGGTTTTTAGCGGGAATAAGTTTGTTTAATATCTTGTTCATATCAAAAACCGCGTCCCACATTTCCTCTTTTGTTGTCGTAACTTTCTTTTTTTCAAAAGATTTGAATAAACCTTCAACACCGACGTTGTCGATCCCAATATATCTATATTTATTTTCTGCTTGAGGAACGACTGAAACTTTTTTCAGTATATTTTCTTGTTCCATTTGTAATAAATATCTAATTCTTTCAAATCTATTCATTTTTTTAAATTCTTTTCCATTTGTCGTAGAATGACCCTTGGCTTTGATCACTCTACGCTTTGACACCCTTTTAGTAACGGTATGCTTTAAGGGGCGTGATTTACTTCTATGATGAAGTAGGCTTTGTTCTAAGAGTGCTATTTTAGTGGTTTAGTCCTTAAGGAAGAGCTATTTTTAAACACATAAGGATAAGAGGAAACACCAGAATCTACCAAAAATAAACATGTATTTTAAATTAAATATTACAAACCAACAGTAAAAACATTTCTATATTTGGCCTCAAATGACAAAATATAAACAAGTAGGCTTCCGATAAACAAACCAATTGCCAATTAGTATTTTTATCACGACCCTATTTGTTTAGCCTAAAACATTAAATTGATGTACTGTCATCTACAAACACATATTACCTCAGTTCAAGAATAATGGTTTCTACTCTCCTTTAAAACGTGGGACGTACAAAACTTCTACTATCGCAATAGATATATAAATGTTATTGTTAACTTACAGGTAGGTATTAGGGATTGCCGGATGTCGCTGGAGGACTTATCTCTCGCTTTGAAGTGTTGCTTCGTCGCTGCTTGAATTTTCGAGGAGGGATTGCTTGTCGCCTGTGCCGGGTGATGATTCTTCAACGTAATTAAAGAACGGGAGCTCGTTGGGGCAGGGTTCTTCTCCTCTCACTCTTTCGGTGCTTGAGATGTGAGATTCACTCGAGTGTGAGCGGCTTTGCTTTTCTTCAGTCGGGCTTCTTTGCAGACGGAAAAGGCTTCTTCGGTATGGCACCGATATAAAACTTGACTAATTAGGTTAATACGGCCCCGAAAGGGGGGGATCGATTTTCTCAATCTGATCCTATCGTTTCTCACGGAAATAGTCTTGTATGGCTGAAGGATCGATCTTTACGAACTAATCTTTCTTCTGGCGAATCGACTTCTAAAAATCTTCTTGTCTAGCCGATGGATCGATCTTCACGACCTAATCCTACTCTGGCGTATCGACTTCAGATAATCCTCTTCTCTTTCTTTGCGGGGCTTATATATAGGCGGATTGCCGCCCCATCTAAAGGGGGAAGTGACCAGGCCACAGATGCAAAAGGGGGGGAGCGAATGGTGAGTTAGCATCTGGGGAGAGCGAGAATTCCTGAGGTGGCACTGGGGTGCCCAAGTCAGCTCGCAAATTATAGGCTCGTAACCGCACCGCTACTTGGCGTGCCTTCTGACTCGCACCGTTTTTTTTCCTAACCACGGGTTTATGGGTCTCGTAGGTCATGCGATCGTTAGAGCGTCGTTTAAGGACCTTAGGTGGTCGCCTTCAAACGTATGTTAGCTCCAACTGCCCACAGCGGCAAGGAGATCACACATGGTAAGCATTTTCGCCGGCTACCTTTCCCACGCTTCTCCTCATGAAGGGAGGGGGGCTTGAATGTACCTATACTCCTGCAGGAGGCTTAATGTAGCCATTTATCCACACCATTCATCATTTCTTTTTGTTTTTCGATAAAATCTAAATGTAAATTCTTCAAATCCATCATTTTCTCTTTATCAACGAAGGAAATACCGTAATATTTTCGACTCTTTTCCAAAATTAGGTATTCCAATGCTCTGGAACATGCAGATAAACCCGCGTGTATCGTACCTCCTTTTGTTTTTAGTGCTAAAATACAAGCCTTATGTTTAATTTTCTGAAGATTCTCAGGGTCTGTCATCATGAAGAATTGAGTTTTGAATTTCTCAGATTCGATACAAATAATGTTGGAGTCGAAAGGGTGTCGTTCTTCCGTCTGGAATCCCTTCGAAACAAAATCACGTTTCCACACTTCTTCCATCAATTTACAGAAATTCGTCTTTTTTAGGTCGGAACCAATTTTAAACGCTTGATCAGAGAAAGTTCTATTCTTAAACGATGGTAGGGTGCCATCGCCCTCTTTGGTGTTTTTGTATTTTTCTTTAAAATTATTATGATATTCCAAGAACATAGCCTTTAGTACTAGAAATGCTTTGACAGCCATCTTTGATACCATTTCCACTCGTTTTTCGATTGAATTTTTAATATCATTTTTATTATTATTTCGCACAAGAATACTAGATAAAGAACATTTTATCGTTCTGTAAACTTTGTTTTTTGTGGCATTTTTTCTAGCCACGAACGAGTTATCAAGCTTTATCTTCTTATTAATTGTAGTTTGATTCTCTAACGATCTTTTGACATTCATATCCATATTTATTCACATACACAAAGTTAAAAACATAAAAAAAAACTTACGTACGATGAATTCTTCTCCATTATTTATTCGAAAATTGTTATAAAGAGTCACTTTTTTCAGAGTTCAAATTTTTTCTTCATTTTTAAAAAAAAAGTTAAACGGATAAACACAAATCGAGTTTGAAACGAGCAGCACGTCTTCACTGTTCGGAGTCGCGAGCAGAAATGAAAATAT
This sequence comes from Ceratothoa steindachneri, assembly GCA_963969495.1. Taxonomy (NCBI): domain Eukaryota; kingdom Metazoa; phylum Arthropoda; class Malacostraca; order Isopoda; family Cymothoidae; genus Ceratothoa; species Ceratothoa steindachneri. The sequence continues at coordinate 171,992,309 of OZ018329.1, forward strand.
ATTTATGTTTCGGTTCGGTGGTTAAAAAGATTTCGCTAGAAAAATATTTCTATTCCATTTTGAAAACTCAGCAAGTTAATCGAAAAGTTTGTCAAAACTAGATGCAAAATCGCGAGAAAAATGAAAAGGAAACGATTTCCGGTGAATAAAAACGTTTGCGCTCAAATGAAAATTAAAGTTTCCGGTGCGTTGAGTCTCGACCGCAAATAAAAATATTTATTTGATTTTCAGTTTACGTCCGCTAGAAAAATATTTCTCGAATTGAGATTTCCGGTTTGTCAAAACGATGCTCAAATGAAAATTAAAGTTTCCGGTGCGGAGCGATCGCGACTGCACGGTTCGGAGTCTCGAGCACAAATAAAAATATTTATTTCATTTTCAGTTTACGTACAAGATTTCGCGAGAAAAATATTTCTCGAATTGAGAATGAAACGATTTCGGTTTGTCAAAACGATGCTCAAATGAAAATTAAAGTTTCCGGTGCGGAGCGATCGCGACTGCACGGTTAGGAGTCTCGAGCACAAATGAAATATTCAACGAGTCTGAATGAAAAGTCTGGTTAAAAAGATTTCGCGAGAAAAATATTTCTATCATTTTTTCCATTTTGAAAACTCAGCATGAAAAGTTAATCGAGAGTTTTTATCAAAAGGTATTTCTAGATGCAAAATCGCGAGCAAAATGAAAAGGAAATGGATAAACCGAATGAATTACACTGTTCGGATCTGCAAATAAAAAGTACTGAGTCACCAGACGTCTCATGAAAAAATTCGAATAAAAAAAAATATGTATATAATAAGTTCCCCGCGTTAAAAGTTATATTTTATATGAAAATGGTTGAAAAATCACTTTAATTATGATTAAACACAACACAAAGTAAGTTTTCACTATAAACACCACTAAACACTGTATAAATAATTAGCACTAAATTCACTTCACACAACTATATTTGCGGAAAACTTTCGATAACACCTCCAATCGAGTCTCGATTGAGAAAAGTTCCTTTTTTGCTGTTTTTAGAGTGAGATTTGACGACTCCGTTGTCATCGACAACATGAATGTGGAAGCATTTTCTGAGTCCTCGCCCTCTTGTATTGATGTTAAAGGAAAATAATTTTATATTTATTAAATTCTCAAAAGTTTTTTCATATCGAAAAATCTGTTGTTGTCGTGGAAATAAATTGAATTATTCATGAATTTTCCATGCGTTTTATAATATTGAATTTGTTCGAAAATATTATCTTCAAACGGACTCGCATAATGTATATATTTAATTTCACTTAGTAAAATTACGTTTATATCTGGATTATTTTGTTCAAATTTCTCTTTTATTGCCGAAATGTTAATTTTATCCAGCTCGTAATATTTCAAATGGCCGCGATATTTGTCAATATCTATATAGTTTCGTTCCATTTTAACTTTTATGGTTTCTTTAACTCGCCAAATCCATTGTCCCTTGAATGAACTTTTCTCCAATATTACAAGGTTATAAATTAAAGGATTTTTATCGTTCGTAATCATCTTTCTCGCACAAATACTCGGATTTTTTACTTTCGTATGCTGAGCTGAGTAGAAAATCTGGTCTTCTTCATAATATATAGGCGATAGCGGTAAAAGAGTTAATATTTTTGACTTTTGGCCACAAATAGGTCCATTTAAAAATTCTACATTGATTTCTTGAGTTTCACTAGTGAATCTCGATACCGGACTAGAAAAAATCCACCACATCATAGATAATGCAAAAGCGTTCAAAGTTGAATCAAAATTAAAATTGGAGGTAATATCCTCAAATTTAACATTTGTAGTAGGTTTTAAATAATTTAACGTAATTTCTGAAAGCGGATTTAAAAAACATACGATATATAAATAGTTATGCGCGCCTTTTAAGAAAATCTCATCCGTTATAGAAATTAATGGTAATTCGGAGGGCGAATATAATGGGAAAGGAGGAGAATTTGTAATATTTGTGACGAAAGAATTCTTTTCAATAAATCGTATATTCGGAATAAATGTTGATTTCATTGTTATTTCAACATATTCTAGCTTTTTTTTGGAAGAGCATTCTCGAAAATACGGTATTAACCCGTTTGAATGAATATCTTCATACGTTTTTTCATTATCTTTTAACATTAATAACGGACTGTTAAATCCTTTCATTTGAATCGTTTCAAAAACTTTAGGGTGGATTATATTTTTTGAAGTAAATAATTTCGGATTGGGATTAGCTCGTAATAATATCATATCTTCAGAAATGGATCCATTAAAAAATCCTCTGGTACAAGTATTCGGAGAAATAGTTTGCCCACAAAAAAGATTTCCGGAATCGTGAGACATTCCTAAAAAAGGAGGCGCTAAAAACCATTCTTTCGTTGGTGGAATTATATTTTTAAAATCTTTGATCGCAGACTCGGAAATACCAAGAAGTGAATTTACAAAATAACCGTTTATCGATTCGATTCCCGCGTATTCGTTCGAAAATAATTCTTTGAATTTAACGTTTTCGATGCGAATTGAAGTTTTATCCATATTTTCAAGATTGAAAACTTGTTCGTAAGAAGTGGACGCTGAATTATAAAATAAAACCCACCCTGTAGGTAATCCCTCTTTATTTTCATCATCGCTGAACCGTAAAACGGCGTAATATTGAAGCAAATCGCAAGGATGTTGAATAACTGTAATTTTTCCGCTTTTAGTTTTAGTTACATCATAGTTATAGTAGTTTCTTTTGAAATTTTCATCGAAAAGACACTCGATATGGTCATCGAATATAAATTTACAATCCAATTGGAGATCTAATGGTTTAATTTTGGGTTGCGGACTTATAGGTTTTAGTTTTGGGTATTGATTGTAAAAATCTTTAAACATTTCAGGGGGAAAAGTGAAATAATCACTTTTTTCGATTTTTGGATCTAATTTAGCCGATAATACCATTAAGTCTTTGAAAATTAATAAAGGTTTGAAATTAAAGACATTTATCATCATTTTAACCTCACCTTCGTAAATAACACTGTTTTTACTATTTATTCTTATCTTGTAAATCTCATTGGGTACTAAAATTTTATGATTTTCCAACGGTAAACTTTGGTTAAAAGATAAAGTTTTCCAATGAATATCGATAATTGAAACAAACTTCTTCTCGCTCGATTGACCCAATTGTATAAATAATTTCATCATTTCTTTCGGCGTGTTGTTAATTCCTTCGATGAATAAATGCGGAAAATTATCATCCAAAAAATATTTCAACCTAACATCCTCTATGGTAGGAAAATGATCTGGATTTTTATTTTTTGCAGTAATTCCGGGCTCAATTATTGCATCAGAATAATTATTGTCATCATTCACTAAAATCTTAGGTAATTTCGCGTGTGCATCATTTAGGAAAGTTAACGTCGCATATATAATAGGCACAAGTATCAAACAGATTAGAATTATAATTATCAAAACCACCATGGTTCGAAAATAGTCGATTAAAAAAAAAATGAATATATTTATTAAAATGAAGGTGGGATTCGAAAAGTTAAAAACGATAAACCGCCAATTTTAATAGATATATTTTCTTTTTTGGTTTAGTCTATAAATACGGGTGCGGAAACGGGTTGTATTTCATTATTCTTCCGAGAGTTGTATTGATCGGACGTGTTTATTTTTAATAAAATGGAAACTGATTTAATAAATGCATTGCAAAATTTAGAAATTAATGTGCTTAATTTAAAAGGTGACAATCAATCAGAAAAATATCCAGGAAATGCAATCCATAATATTTATGATTGTTTCGCCGATATTTTTGAAGAGAAACTTAAACCTTATAATGTAAAAATTAAAAATATTTCTATAATTGAAAAATTTTCCCAAAAATATTTACCAATAACAGAATATGACAATAATTTTCAGGAAACATCAACGTGCTTATGCGAAAATCCATTTTTCGAATATTTAAGGGCAAAGCGCGATCTTGAAGAATTTAGTTCGAATTTAACTGTTTTTTCGAATTCGAATTCCCTCATTTATAAAGGGGACAATTTTATGTTCGAATTTGACTTTAATAAGAACGAAGAATATAATGATTTATATTCCGGAATTTGTGAAATGATTCATGATCTTCGGAATGAACTTAATAGATTTCTGGGTAATAGAAAGACGATGTTGATTGAAAAAGTTACCGTTAACGACGAAAAAATAATAAAATCTGAATTAAATGAAATTGAAAATCTATATATTGGTAATTTTTTTAAGACTAAAATCAATTTAAGCGGACTTAAGATTTTTTTCTTCTTAAGAGGAAATTCAGTTTGTCAATTAAAGAAATCGTTTTATTAATATTCGAAAATGCGCGTTGAGATCAAAAAAATATTGAAAAATTATATTACCGAAAACATAAGCTTAAAACCGTTGGGTGTGAAATGTGATGACAACGGTACCGTCAAATATTTTTTACCTTTTAACTGCAAGCCATCATTGCCAAATGAAAATAAATTTTATTATCCGTATTTCCCGGTGACTCATTATAAGAATGCAAATAATGAAAATGTTTTGAAGTTTACCCCATTGTGCCTCTTTGCGAATATTGGTGGCGCCTTTACAAAAATGGAAACTTTTAAACGAAAACTATCGATTCTACGAAGATCTTCTCGCCTATTTGACAAATGTATAATGAATCTTGGAATGAAGAAAAGTTTTTTGATATTCACGATATTATCGGGAAAGAGCTTTTTTCCAGACACCTCTCGTGAATAAAGAGGTTGATTTGCTTCTTTTCTCCTTTTTATTCATTCATTCCAACACCACTTTGAAATATTATGATGATGGTGAAAATCAAGAGAGAAAACCAAAAGAGTAAAAAAAAAATGAAATACACGAAACAATGGATGTAGACGAAGAGGAAAAAACAACTAATTTACAATTATTTGGAGATGGAGTTTATAAGGATAAGGCGATGTTTTTGCTAACGAATATATTTTTAGCCCCGATATGACTATTCAATAATATCTTTTTAGATCCCTTTTCTTTATAAATTAATTCGTTTAATTTAGAATCTCTGAAGTTTTGCCAACATTGATAACAAATTTTCCTAAAATCATTCGAATTATATTTTAAACAATTATCAATATAATTCTTCGTACTGAAAGAATTTTGCAAAAAGAATTCTTCGTCTTCACACGAGATTTCATGTTTTTTACTTATTTCTAAAAACACTTGAGGATTGGCGCATACGTTGTTATTATTTACAGGTCGCCGGTAAATGAAGCGTAAGCTATGCGAAACGTCGCAAATCGAAATCGATTCTCAATAAAATATATTATACTTGAATTTTTCTAGAAAGGTTTGCAAAAATCTATTCGGAGAAAGAGCGAGCAATTTTATCGAATTTGGATGATTACATAACGGCTTATCGTTATAGTCATTGAAATAATACATCGCTAAATTAAAGGGAATGATAAATTCTTCAACTATTTTTCTACTTTCATTATCGGAATGTAGATCCAGCGTTCTCTTAAACTTTTTTTGAATTAAATTTAAGATTTTTGTTCCCATACCACTCGGGCGTTTTAGGAAGACCGAGGCCATCGAGGCGACCCTCGGCCTTATAAGACTAAAGGGCAAGTACCGCCGACCTTAGCCTCGACCGTCTTACTACTCTTTATATCCCGTTCCCCCCTCGACGCCCCTCGCCTTAGTTTCAGCGAGCGTCGGCTTTTTAAATATAATATCGCAGTTATACCTTATTCCATAGGGCGAGAAGAGAAATGTGATGCTCGGCTTTATACAAATATCTCAGATATTCCCCTTGGGAGCGGGAGGGGAAAACGTTACCCTCGGCATTGTACAAATAACTCGCATATACCACTCGGGTGTTTTAGGAAGACCGAGGCCATCGAGGCGACCCTCGGCCTTATAAGACTAAAGGACAAGTACCGCCGACCTTAGCCTCGACCGTCTTACTACTCTTTATATCCCGTTCCCCCCTCGATGCCCCTCGCCTAAGATGCGGCGAGCGTTGGCTTTTTAAATAATATATCGCAGTTATACCTTATTCCATAGGGCGAGAAGAGAAATGTGATGCTCGGCTTTATACAAATATCTCAGATATACCCCTTGGGAGCGGCAGGGGAAAAATGTTACCCTCGGCTTTTTACAAATAACTCGCATATACCACTCGGGCGTTTTAGGAAGACCGAGGCCATCGAGGCGACCCTCGGCCTTATAAGACTAAAGGGCAAGTACCGCCGACCTTAGCCTCGACCGTCTTACTACTCTTTATATCCCGTTCCCCCCTCGACGCCCCTCGCCTAAGATGCGGCGAGCGTCGGCTTTTTAAATAATATATCGCAGTTATACCTTATTCCATAGGGCGAGAAGAGAAATGTGATGCTCGGCTTTATACAAATATCTCAGATATACCCCTTGGGAGTGGGAGGGGAAAAATGTTACCCTCGGCTTTTTACAAATAACTCGCATATACCACTCGGGCGTTTTAGGAAGACCGAGGCCATCGAGGCGACCCTCGGCCTTATAAGACTAAAGGGCAAGTACCGCCGACCTTAGCCTCGACCGTCTTACTACTCTTTATATCCCGTTCCCCCCTCGACGCCCCTCGCCTAAGATGCGGCGAGCGTCGGCTTTTTAAATAATATATCGCAGTTATACCTTATTCCATAGGGCGAGAAGAGAAATGTGATGCTCGGCTTTATACAAATATCTCAGATATACCCCTTGGGAGCGGGAGGGGAAAAATGTTACCCTCGGCTTTTTACAAATAACTCGCATATACCACTCGGGCATTTTAGGAAGACCGAGGCCATCGAGGCGACCCTCGGCCTTATAAGACTAAAGGGCAAGTACCGCCGACCTTAGCCTCGACCGTCTTACTACTCTTTATATCCCGTTCCCCCCTCGACGCCCCTCGCCTAAGATGCGGCGAGCGTCGGCTTTTTAAATAATATATCGCAGTTATACCTTATTCCATAGGGCGAGAAGAGAAATGTGATGCTCGGCTTTATACAAATATCTCAGATATACCCCTTGGAAGCGGGAAGGGAAAAATGTTACCCTCGGCTTTTTACAAATAACTCGCATATACCACTCGGGCGTTTTAGGAAGACCGAGGCCATCGAGGCGACCCTCGGCCTTATAAGACTAAAGGGCAAGTACCGCCGACCTTAGCCTCGACCGTCTTACTACTCTTTATATCCCGTTCCCCCCTCGACGCCCCTCGCCTTAGTTTCAGCGAGCGTCGGCTTTTTAAATATAATATCGCAGTTATACCTTATTCCATAGGGCGAGAAGAGAAATGTGATGCTCGGCTTTATACAAATATCTCAGATATACCCCTTGGGAGCGGAAGGGAAAAAATGTTACCCTCGGCTTTTTACAAATAACTCGCATATACCACTCGGGTGTTTTAGGAAGACCGAGGCCATCGAGGCGACCCTCGGCCTTATAAGACAAAAGGGCAAGTACCGCCGACCTTAGCCTCGACCGTCTTACTACTCTTTATATCCCGTTCCCCCCTCGACGCCCCTCGCCTTAGTTTCAGCGAGCGTCGGCTTTTTAAATATAATATCGCAGTTATACCTTATTCCATAGGGCGAGAAGAGAAATGTGATGCTCGGCTTTATACAAATATCTCAGATATACCCCTTGGGAGCGGGAGGGGAAAAATGTTACCCTCGGCTTTTTACAAATAACTCGCATATACCACTCGGGCGTTTTAGGAAGACCGAGGCCATCGAGGCGACCCTCGGCCTTATAAGACTAAAGGGCAAGTACCGCCGACCTTAGCCTCGACAGTCTTACTACTCTTTATATCCCGTTCCCCCCTCGACGCCCCTCGCCTTAGTTTCAGCGAGCGTCGGCTTTTTAAATATAATATCGCAGTTATATTTATTCCATAGGGCGAGAAGAGAAATGTGATGCTCGGCTTTATACAAATATCTCAGATATACCCCTTGGGAGCGGGAGGGAAAAAATGTTACCCTCAGCTTTTTACAAATAACTCGCATATACCACTCGGGTGTTTTAGGAAGACCGAGGCCATCGAGGCGACCCTCGGCCTTATAAGACAAAAGGGCAAGTACCGCCGACCTTAGCCTCGACCGTCTTACTACTCTTTATATCCCGTTCCCCCCTCGACGCCCCTCGCCTTAGTTTCAGCGAGCGTCGGCTTTTTAAATATAATATCGCAGTTATACCTTATTCCATAGGGCGAGAAGAGAAATGTGATGCTCGGCTTTATACAAATATCTCAGATATACCCCTTGGGAGCGGGAGGCGAAAAATGTTACCCTCGGCTTTTTACAAATAACTCGCATATACCACTCGGGTGTTTTAGGAAGACCAAGGCCATCGAGGCGACCCTCGGCCTTATAAGACTAAAGGGCAAGTACCGCCGACCTTAGCCTCAACCGTCTTACTACTCTTTATATCCCGTTCCCCCCTCGACACCCCTCGCCTAAGATGCGGCGAGCGTCGGCTTTTTAAATATAATATCGCAGTTATACCTTATTTCATAGGGCGAGAAGAGAAATGTGATGCTCGGCTTTATACAAATATCTCAGATATACCCCTTGGGAGCGGGAGGGGAAAAATGTTACCCTCGGCTTTTTACAAATAACTCGCATATACCACTCGGGTGTTTTAGGAAGACCGAGGCCATCGAGGCGACCCTCGGCCTTATAAGACTAAAGGGCAAGTACCGCTGACCTTAGCCTCGACCGTCTTACTACTCTTTATATCCCGTTCCCCCCTCGACACCCCTCGCCTAAGATGCGGCGAGCGTCGGCTTTTTAAATATAATATCGCAGTTATACCTTATTTCATAGGGCGAGAAGAGAAATGTGATGCTCGGCTTTATACAAATATCTCAAATATACCCCTTGGGAGCGGCAGGGGAAAAATGTAACCCTCGGCTTTTTACAAATAACTCGCATATACCACTTGGGCGTTTTAGGAAGACCGAGGCCATCGAGGCGACCCTCGGCCTTATAAGACTAAAGGGCAAGTACCGCCGACCTTAGCCTCGACCGTCTTACTACTCTTTATATCCCGTTCCCCCCTCGACGCCCCTCGCCTAAGATGCGACGAGCGTCGGCTTTTTAAATAATATATCGCAGTTATACCTTATTCCATAGGGCGAGAAGAGAAATGTGATGCTCGGCTTTATACAAATATCTCAGATATACCCCTTGGGAGCGGGAGGGGAAAAATGTTACCCTCGGCTTTTTACAAATAACTCGCATATACCACTCGGGCGTTTTAGGAAGACCGAGGCCATCGAGGCGACCCTCGGCCTTATAAGACTAAAGGGCAAGTACCGCCGACCTTAGCCTCGACCGTCTTACTACTCTTTATATCCCGTTCCCCCCTCGACGCCCCTCGCCTTAGTTTCAGCGAGCGTCGGCTTTTTAAATATAATATCGCAGTTATACCTTATTCCATAGGGCGAGAAGAGAAATGTGATGCTCGGCTTTATACAAATATCTCAGATATACCCCTTGGGAGCGGGAGGGAAAAAATGTTACCCTCGGCTTTTTACAAATAACTCGCATATACCACTCGGGTGTTTTAGGAAGACCGAGGCCATCGAGGAGACCCTCGGCCTTATAAGACTAAAGGGCAAGTACCGCCGACCTTAGCCTCGACCGTCTTACTACTCTTTATATCCCGTTCCCCCCTCGACACCCCTCGCCTAAGATGCGGCGAGCGTCGGCTTTTTAAATATAATATCGCAGTTATACCTTATTTCATAGGGCGAGAAGAGAAATGTGATGCTCGGCTTTATACAAATATCTCAAATATACCCCTTGGGAGCGGCAGGGGAAAAATGTTACCCTCGGCTTTTTACAAATAACTCGCATATACCACTTGGGCGTTTTAGGAAGACCGAGGCCATCGAGGCGACCCTCGGCCTTATAAGACTAAAGGGCAAGTACCGCCGACCTTAGCCTCGACCGTCTTACTACTCTTTATATCCCGTTCCCCCCTCGACGCCCCTCGCCTAAGATGCGACGAGCGTCGGCTTTTTAAATAATATATCGCAGTTATACCTTATTCCATAGGGCGAGAAGAGAAATGTGATGCTCGGCTTTATACAAATATCTCAGATATACCCCTTGGGAGCGGGAGGGGAAAAATGTTACCCTCGGCTTTTTACAAATAACTCGCATATACCACTCGGGCGTTTTAGGAAGACCGAGGCCATCGAGGCGACCCTCGGCCTTATAAGACTAAAGGGCAAGTACCGCCGACCTTAGCCTCGACCGTCTTACTACTCTTTATATCCCGTTCCCCCCTCGACGCCCCTCGCCTTAGTTTCAGCGAGCGTCGGCTTTTTAAATATAATATCGCAGTTATACCTTATTCCATAGGGCGAGAAGAGAAATGTGATGCTCGGCTTTATACAAATATCTCAGATATACCCCTTGGGAGCGGGAGGGAAAAAATGTTACCCTCGGCTTTTTACAAATAACTCGCATATACCACTCGGGTGTTTTAGGAAGACCGAGGCCATCGAGGCGACCCTCGGCCTTATAAGACAAAAGGGCAAGTACCGCCGACCTTAGCCTCGACCGTCTTACTACTCTTTATATCCCGTTCCCCCCTCGACGCCCCTCGCCTAAGATGCGGCGAGCGTCGGCTTTTTAAATAATATATCGCAGTTATACCTTATTCCATAGGGCGAGAAGAGAAATGTGATGCTCGGCTTTATACAAATATCTCAGATATACCCCTTGGGAGCGGGAGGGGAAAAATGTTACCCTCGGCTTTTTACAAATAACTCGCATATACCACTCGGGTGTTTTAGGAAGACCGAGGCCATCGAGGCGACCCTCGGCCTTATAAGACTAAAGGGCAAGTACCGCCGACCTTAGCCTCGACCGTCTTACTACTCTTTATATCCCGTTCCCCCCTCGACGCCCCTCGCCTTAGTTTCAGCGAGCGTCGGCTTTTTAAATATAATATCGCAGTTATACCTTATTCCATAGGGCGAGAAGAGAAATGTGATGCTCGGCTTTATACAAATATCTCAGATATACCCCTTGGGAGCGGGAGGGGAAAAATGTTACCCTCGGCTTTTTACAAATAACTCGCATATACCACTCGGGTGTTTTAGGAAGACCGAGGCCATCGAGGCGACCCTCGGCCTTATAAGACTAAAGGGCAAGTACCGCCGACCTTAGCCTCGACCGTCTTACTACTCTTTATATCCCGTTCCCCCCTCGACACCCCTCGCCTAAGATGCGGCGAGCGTCGGCTTTTTAAATATAAATCGCAGTTATACCTTATTTCATAAGGCGAGAAGAGAAATGTGATGCTCGGCTTTATACAAATATCTCAGATATACCCCTTGGGAGCGGGAGGGGAAAAATGTTACCCTCGGCTTTTTACAAATAACTCGCATATACCACTCGGGTGTTTTAGGAAGACCGAGGCCATCGAGGCGACCCTCGGCCTTATAAGACTAAAGGGCAAGTACCGCCGACCTTAGCCTCGACCGTCTTACTACTCTTTATATCCCGTTCCCCCCTCGACGCCCCTCGCCTTAGTTTCAGCGAGCGTCGGCTTTTTAAATATAATATCGCAGTTATACCTTATTCCATAGGGCGAGAAGAGAAATGTGATGCTCGGCTTTATACAAATATCTCAGATATACCCCTTGGGAGCGGGAGGGGAAAAATGTTACCCTCGGCTTTTTACAAATAACTCGCATATACCACTCGGGTGTTTTAGGAAGACCGAGGCCATCGAGGCGACCCTCGGCCTTATAAGACTAAAGGGCAAGTACCGCTGACCTTAGCCTCGACCGTCTTACTACTCTTTATATCCCGTTCCCCCCTCGACGCCCCTCGCCTTAGTTTCAGCGAGCGTCGGCTTTTTAAATAATATATCGCAGTTATACCTTATTCCATAGGGCGAGAAGAGAAATGTGATGCTCGGCTTTATACAAATATCTCAGATATACCCCTTGGGAGCGGGAGGGGAAAAATGTTACCCTCGGCTTTTTACAAATAACTCGCATAAACCACTCGGGTGTTTTAGGAAGACCGAGGCCATCGAGGCGACCCTCGGCCTTATAAGACTAAAGGGCAAGTACCGCCGACCTTAGCCTCGACCGTCTTACTACTCTTTATATCCCGTTCCCCCCTCGACGCCCCTCGCCTTAGTTTCAGCGAGCGTCGGCTTTTTAAATATAATGTCGCAGTTATACCTTATTCCATAGGGCGAGAAGAGAAATGTGATGCTCGGCTTTATACAAATATCTAAGATATACCCCTTGGGAGCGGGAGGGGAAAAATGTTACCCTCGGCTTTTTACAAATAACTCGCATATACCACTCGGGTGTTTTAGGAAGACCGAGGCCATCGAGGCGACCCTCGGCCTTATAAGACTAAAGGGCAAGTACCGCCGACCTTAGCCTCGACCGTCTTACTACTCTTTATATCCCGTTCCCCCCTCGACGCCCCTCGCCTTAGTTTCAGCGAGCGTCGGCTTTTTAAATATAATATCGCAGTTATACCTTATTTCATAGGGCGAGAAGAGAAATGTGATGCTCGGCTTTATACAAATATCTCAGATATACCCCTTGGGAGCGGGAGGGGAAAAATGTTACCCTCGGCTTTTTACAAATAACTCGCATATACCACTCGGGTGTTTTAGGAAGACCAAGGCCATCGAGGAGACCCTCGGCCTTATAAGACTAAAGGGCAAGTACCGCCGACCTTAGCCTCGACCGTCTTACTACTCTTTATATCCCGTTCCCCCCTCGACGCCCCTCGCCTAAGATGCGGCGAGCGTCGGCTTTTTAAATAATATATCGCAGTTATACCTTATTCCATAGGGCGAGAAGAGAAATGTGATGCTCGGCTTTATACAAATATCTCAGATATACCCCTTGGGAGCGGCAGGGGAAAAATGTTACCCTCGGCTTTTTACAAATAACTCGCATATACCACTCGGGCGTTTTAGGAAGACCGAGGCCATCGAGGCGACCCTCGGCCTTATAAGACTAAAGGGCAAGTACCGCCGACCTTAGCCTCGACCGTCTTACTACTCTTTATATCCCGTTCCCCCCTCGACGCCCCTCGCCTAAGATGCGGCGAGCGTCGGCTTTTTAAATAATATATCGCAGTTATACCTTATTCCATAGGGCGAGAAGAGAAATGTGATGCTCGGCTTTATACAAATATCTCAGATATACCCTTTGGGAGCGGGAGGGGAAAAATGTTACCCTCGGCTTTTTACAAATAACTCGCATATACCACTCGGGCGTTTTAGGAAGACCGAGGCCATCGAGGCGACCCTCGGCCTTATAAGACTAAAGGGCAAGTACCGCCGACCTTAGCCTCGACCGTCTTACTACTCTTTATATCCCGTTCCCCCCTCGACGCCCCTCGCCTTAGTTTCAGCGAGCGTCGGCTTTTTAAATATAATATCGCAGTTATACCTTATTCCATAGGGCGAGAAGAGAAATGTGATGCTCGGCTTTATACAAATATCTCAGATATACCCCTTGGGAGCGGGAGGGAAAAAATGTTACCCTCGGCTTTTTAAAAAAATAACTCGCATATACCACTCGGGTGTTTTAGGAAGACCGAGGCCATCGAGGCGACCCTCGGCCTTATAAGACAAAAGGGCAAGTACCGCCGACCTTAGCCTCGACCGTCTTACTACTCTTTATATCCCGTTCCCCCCTCGACGCCCCTCGCCTAAGATGCGGCGAGCGTCGGCTTTTTAAATAATATATCGCAGTTATACCTTATTCCATAGGGCGAGAAGAGAAATGTGATGCTCGGCTTTATACAAATATCTCAGATATACCCCTTGGGAGCGGGAGGGGAAAAATGTTACCCTCGGCTTTTTACAAATAACTCGCATATACCACTCGGGTGTTTTAGGAAGACCGAGGCCATCGAGGCGACCCTCGGCCTTATAAGACTAAAGGGCAAGTACCGCCGACCTTAGCCTCGACCGTCTTACTACTCTTTATATCCCGTTACCCCCTCGACACCCCTCGCCTAAGATGCGGCGAGCGTCGGCTTTTTAAATATAATATCGCAGTTATACCTTATTTCATAGGGCGAGAAGAGAAATGTGATGCTCGGCTTTATACAAATATCTCAGATATACCCCTTGGGAGCGGGAGGGGAAAAATGTTACCCTCGGCTTTTTACAAATAACTCGCATATACCACTCGGGTGTTTAAGGAAGACCGAGGCCATCGAGGCGACCCTCGGCCTTATAAGACTAAAGGGCAAGTACCGCCGACCTTAGCCTCGACCGTCTTACTACTCTTTATATCCCGTTCCCCCCTCGACACCCCTCGCCTAAGATGCGGCGAGCGTCGGCTTTTTAAATATAATATCGCAGTTATACCTTATTTCATAGGGCGAGAAGAGAAATGTGATGCTCGGCTTTATACAAATATCTCAGATATACCCCTTGGGAGCGGCAGGGGAAAAATGTTACCCTCGGCTTTTTACAAATAACTCGCATATACCACTCGGGCGTTTTAGGAAGACCGAGGCCATCGAGGCGACCCTCGGCCTTATAAGACTAAAGGGCAAGTACCGCCGACCTTAGCCTCGACCATCTTACTACTCTTTATATCCCGTTCCCCCCTCGACGCCCCTCGCCTAAGTTCCGGCGAGCGTCGGCTTTTTAAATAATATATCGCAGTTATACCTTATTCCATAGGGCGAGAAGAGAAATGTGATGCTCGGCTTTATACAAATATCTCAGATATACCCCTTGGGAGCGGGAGGGGAAAAATGTTACCCTCGGCTTTTTACAAATAACTCGCATATACCACTCGGGCGTTTTAGGAAGACCGAGGCCATCGAGGCGACCCTCGGCCTTATAAGACTAAAGGGCAAGTACCGCCGACCTTAGCCTCGACCGTCTTACTACTCTTTATATCCCGTTCCCCCCTCGACGCCCCTCGCCTTAGTTTCAGCGAGCGTTGGCTTTTTAAATATAATATCGCAGTTATACCTTATTCCATAGGGCGAGAAAAGAAATGTGATGCTCGGCTTTATACAAATATCTCAGATATACCCCTTGGGAGCGGGAGGGAAAAAATGTTACCCTCGGCTTTTTACAAATAACTCGCATATACCACTCGGGTGTTTTAGGAAGACCGAGGCCATCGAGGCGACCCTCGGCCTTATAAGACAAAAGGGCAAGTACCGCCGACCTTAGCCTCGACCGTCTTACTACTCTTTATTTTCCGTTCCCCCCTCGACGCCCCTCGCCTAAGATGCGGCGAGCGTCGGCTTTTTAAATAATATATCGCAGTTATATGTACCTTATTCCATAGGGCGAGAAGAGAAATGTGATGCTCGGCTTTATACAAATATCTCAGATATACCCCTTGGGAGCGGGAAGGGAAAAATGTTACCCTCGGCTTTTTACAAATAACTCGCATATACCACTCGGGTGTTTTAGGAAGACCGAGGCCATCGAGGCGACCCTCGGCCTTATAAGACAAAAGGGCAAGTACCGCCGACCTTAGCCTCGACCGTCTTACTACTCTTTATATCCCGTTCCCCCCTCGACGCCCCTCGCCTAAGATGCGGCGAGCGTCGGCTTTTTAAATAATATATCGCAGTTATACCTTATTCCATAGGGCGAGAAGAGAAATGTGATGCTCGGCTTTATACAAATATCTCAGATATACCCCTTGGGAGCGGGAGGGGAAAAATGTTACCCTCGGCTTTTTACAAATAACTCGCATATACCACTCGGGTGTTTTAGGAAGACCGAGGCCATCGAGGCGACCCTCGGCCTTATAAGACAAAAGGGCAAGTACCGCCGACCTTAGCCTCGACCGTCTTACTACTCTTTATATCCCGTTCCCCCCTCGACGCCCCTCGCCTAAGATGCGGCGAGCGTCGGCTTTTTAAATAATATATCGCAGTTATACCTTATTCCATAGGGCGAGAAGAGAAATGTGATGCTCGGCTTTATACAAATATCTCAGATATACCCCTTGGGAGCGGGAGGGGAAAAATGTTACCCTCGGCTTTTTACAAATAACTCGCATATACCACTCGGGCGTTTTAGGAAGACCGAGGCCATCGAGGCGACCCTCGGCCTTATAAGACTAAAGGGCAAGTACCGCCGACCTTAGCCTCGACCGTCTTACTACTCTTTATATCCCGTTCCCCCCTCGACGCCCCTCGCCTAAGATGCGGCGAGCGTCGGCTTTTTAAATAATATATCGCAGTTATACCTTATTCCATAGGGCGAGAAGAGAAATGTGATGCTCGGCTTTATACAAATATCTCAGATATACCCCTTGGGAGCGGCAGGGGTAAAATGTTACCCTCGGCTTTTTACAAATAACTCGCATATACCACTCGGGCGTTTTAGGAAGACCGAGGCCATCGAGGCGACCCTCGACCTTATAAGACTAAAGGGCAAGTACCGCCGACCTTAGCCTCGACCGTCTTACTACTCTTTATATCCCGTTCCCCCCTCGACGCCCCTCGCCTAAGATGCGGCGAGCGTCGGCTTTTTAAATAATATATCGCAGTTATACCTTATTCCATAGGGCGAGAAGAGAAATGTGATGCTCGGCTTTATACAAATATCTCAGATATACCCCTTGGGAGCGGGAGGGGAAAAATGTTACCCTCGGCTTTTTACAAATAACTCGCATATACCACTCGGGCGTTTTAGGAAGACCGAGGCCATCGAGGCGACCCTCGGCCTTATAAGACTAAAGGGCAAGTACCGCCGACCTTAGCCTCGACCGTCTTACTACTCTTTATATCCCGTTCCCCCCTCGACGCCCCTCGGCTTAGTTTCAGCGAGCGTCGGCTTTTTAAATATAATATCGCAGTTATACCTTATTTCATAGGGCGAGAAGAGAAATGTGATGCTCGGCTTTATACAAATATCTCAGATATACCCCTTGGGAGCGGGAGGGGAAAAATGTTACCCTCGGCTTTTTACAAATAACTCGCATATACCACTCGGGTGTTTTAGGAAGACCGAGGCCATCGAGGCGACCCTCGGCCTTATAAGACTAAAGGGCAAGTACCGCCGACCTTAGCCTCGACCGTCTTACTACTCTTTATATCCCGTTCCCCCCTCGACGCCCCTCGCCTTAGTTTCAGCGAGCGTCGGCTTTTTAAATATAATATCGCAGTTATACCTTATTCCATAGGGCGAGAAGAGAAATGTGATGCTCGGCTTTATACAAATATCTCAGATATACCCCTTGGGAGCGGGAGGGAAAAAATGTTACCCTCGGCTTTTTACAAATAACTCGCATATACCACTCGGGTGTTTTAGGAAGACCGAGGCCATCGAGGCGACCCTCGGCCTTATAAGACAAAAGGGCAAGTACCGCCGACCTTAGCCTCGATCGTCTTACTACTCTTTATATCCCGTTCCCCCCTCGACGCCCCTCGCCTAAGATGCGGCGAGCGTCGGCTTTTTAAATAATATATCGCAGTTATACCTTATTCCATAGGGCGAGAAGAGAAATGTGATGCTCGGCTTTATACAAATATCTCAGATATACCCCTTGGGAGCAGGAGGGGAAAAATGTTACCCTCGGCTTTTTACAAATAACTCGCATATACCACTCGGGTGTTTTAGGAAGACCGAGGCCATCGAGGCGACCCTCGGCCTTATAGGACAAAAGGGCAAGTACCGCCGACCTTAGCCTCGACCGTCTTACTACTCTTTATATCCCGTTCCCCCCTCGACGCCCCTCGCCTAAGATGCGGCGAGCGTCGGCTTTTTAAATAATATATCGCAGTTATACCTTATTCCATAGGGCGAGAAGAGAAATGTGATGCTCGGCTTTATACAAATATCTCAGATATACCCCTTGGGAGCGGGAGGGGAAAAATGTTACCCTCGGCTTTTTACAAATAACTCGCATATACCACTCGGGTTTTTTAGGAAGACCGAGGCCATCGAGGCGACCCTCGGCCTTATAAGACTAAAGGGCAAGTACCGCCGACCTTAGCCTCGACCGTCTTACTACTCTTTATATCCCGTTCCCCCCTCGACGCCCCTCGCCTTAGTTTCAGCGAGCGTCGGCTTTTTAAATATAATATCGCAGTTATACCTTATTCGATAGGGCGAGAAGAGAAATGTGATGCTCGGCTTTATACAAATATCTCAGATATACCCCTTGGGAGCGGGAGGGGAAAAATGTTACCCTCGGCTTTTTACAAATAACTCGCATATACCACTCGGGTGTTTTAGGAAGACCGAGGCCATCGAGGCGACCCTCGGCCTTATAAGACTAAAGGGCAAGTACCGCCGACCTTTGCCTCGACCGTCTTACTACTCTTTATATCCCGTTCCCCCCTCGACGCCACTCGCCTAAGATGCGGCGAGCGTCGGCTTTTTAAATAATATATCGCAGTTATACCTTATTCCATAGGGCGAGAAGAGAAATGTGATGCTCGGCTTTATACAAATATCTCAGATATACCCCTTAGGAGCGGGAGGGGAAAAATGTTACCTCTCTGCTTTTTACAAATAACTCGCATATACCACTCGGGTGTTTTAGGAAGACCGAGGCCATCGAGACGACCCTCGGCCTTATAAGACTAAAGGGCAAGTACCGCCGACCTTAGCCTCGACCGTCTTACTACTCTTTATATCCCGTTCCCCCCTCGACGCCCCTCGCCTAAGATGCGGCGAGCGTCGGCTTTTTAAATAAAATATCGCAGTTATACCTTATTCCATAGGGCGAGAAGAGAAATGTGATGCTCGTCTTTATACAAATATCTCAGATATACCCCTTGGGAGCGGGAGGGGAAAAATGTTACCCTCGGCTTTTTACAAATAACTCGCATATACCACTCGGGTGTTTTAGGAAGACCGAGGCCATCGAGGCGACCCTCGGCCTTATAAGACTAAAGGGCAAGTACCGCCGACCTTAGCCTCGACCGTCTTACTACTCTTTATATCCCGTTCCCCCCTCGACGCCCCTCGCCTTAGTTTCAGCGAGCGTCGGCTTTTTAAATATAATATCGCAGTTATACCTTATTCCATAGGGCGAGAAGAGAAATGTGATGCTCGGCTTTATACAAATATCTCAGATATACCCCTTGGGAGCGGGAGGGAAAAAATGTTACCCTCGGCTTTTTACAAATAACTCGCATATACCACTCGGGTGTTTTAGGAAGACCGAGGCCATCGAGGCGACCCTCGGCCTTATAAGACAAAAGGGCAAGTACCGCCGACCTTAGCCTCGACCGTCTTACTACTCTTTATATCCCGTTCCCCCCTCGACGCCCCTCGCCTAAGATGCGGCGAGCGTCGGCTTTTTAAATAATATATCGCAGTTATACCTTATTCCATAGGGCGAGAAGAGAAATGTGATGCTCGGCTTTATACAAATATCTCAGATATACCCCTTGGGAGCGGGAGGGGAAAAATGTTACCCTCGGCTTTTTACAAATAACTCGCATATACCACTCGGGTGTTTTAGGAAGACCGAGGCCATCGAGGCGACCCTCGGCCTTATAAGACTAAAGGGCAAGTACCGCCGACCTTAGCCTCGACCGTCTTACTACTCTTTATATCCCGTTCCCCCCTCGACGCCCCTCGCCTTAGTTTCAGCGAGCGTCGGCTTTTTAAATATAATATCGCAGTTATACCTTATTCCATAGGGCGAGAAGAGAAATGTGATGCTCGGCTTTATACAAATATCTCAGATATACCCCTTGGGAGCGGGATGGGAAAAATGTTACCCTCGGCTTTTTACAAATAACTCGCATACACCACTCGGGCGTTTTAGGAAGACCGAGGCCATCGAGGCGACCCTCGGCCTTATAAGACTAAAGGGCAAGTACCGCCGACCTTAGCCTCGACCGTCTTACTACTCTTTATATCCCGTTCCCCCCTCGACGCCCCTCGCCTAAGATGCGGCGAGCGTCGGCTTTTTAAATAAAATATCGCAGTTATACCTTATTCCATAGGGCGAGAAGAGAAATGTGATGCTCGGCTTTATACAAATATCTCAGATATACCCCTTGGGAGCGGGAGGGGAAAAATGTTACCCTCGGCTTTTTACAAATAACTCGCATATACCACTCGGGTGTTTTAGGAAGACCGAAGCCATCGAGGCGACCCTCGGCCTTATAAGACTAAAGGGCAAGTACCGCCGACCTTAGCCTCGACCGTCTTACTACTCTTTATATCCCGTTCCCCCCTCGACGCCCCTCGCCTTAGTTTCAGCGAGCGTCGGCTTTTTAAATATAATATCGCAGTTATACCTTATTCCATAGGGCGAGAAGAGAAATGTGATGCTCGGCTTTATACAAATATCTCAGATATTCCCCTTGGGAGCGGGAGGGGAAAAATGTTACCCTCGGCATTGTACAAATAACTCGCATATACCACTCGGGTGTTTTAGGAAGACCGAGGCCATCGAGGCGACCCTCGGCCTTATAAGTCTAAAGGAGAAGTACCGTCGACCTTAACCTCGACCGTCTTACTACTCTTTATATCCCGTTCCCCCCTCGACACCCCTCGCCTAAGATGCGGCGAGCGTCGGCTTTTTAAATATAATATCGCAGTTATACCTTATTTCATAGAGCGAGAAGAGAAATGTGATGCTCGGCTTTATACAAATATCTCAGATATACCCCTTGGGAGCGGGAGGGGAAAAATGTTACCCTCGGCTTTTTACAAATAACTCGCATATACCACTCGGGTGTTTTAGGAAGACCGAGGCCATCGAGGCGACCCTCGGCCTTATAAGACTAAAGGGCAAGTACCGCCGACCTTAGCCTCGACCGTCTTACTACTCTTTATATCCCGTTCCCCCCTCGACGCCCCTCGCCTAAGATGCGGCGAGCGTCGGCTTTTTAAATAAAATATCGCAGTTATACCTTATTCCATAGGGCGAGAAGAGAAATGTGATGCTCGGCTTTATACAAATATCTCAGATATACCCCTTGGGAGCGGGAGGGAAAAAATGTTACCCTCGGCTTTTTACAAATAACTCGCATATACCACTCGGGTGTTTTAGGAAGACCGAGGCCATCGAGGCGACCCTCGGCCTTATAAGACAAAAGGGCAAGTACCGCCGACCTTAGCCTCGATCGTCTTACTACTCTTTATATCCCGTTCCCCCCTCGACGCCCCTCGCCTAAGATGCGGCGAGCGTCGGCTTTTTAAATAATATATCGCAGTTATACCTTATTCCATAGGGCGAGAAGAGAAATGTGATGCTCGGCTTTATACAAATATCTCAGATATACCCCTTGGGAGCGGGAGGGGAAAAATGTTACCCTCGGCTTTTTACAAATAACTTGCATATACCACTCGGGCGTTTTAGGAAGACCGAGGCCATCGAGGCGACCCTCGGCCTTATAAGACTAAAGGGCAAGTACCGCCGACCTTAGCCCCGACCGTCTTACTACTCTTTATATCCCGTTCCCCCCTCGACACCCCTCGCCTAAGATGCGGCGAGCGTCGGCTTTTTAAATATAATATCGCAGTTATACCTTATTTCATAGGGCGAGAAGAGAAATGTGATGCTCGGCTTTATACAAATATCTCAGATATACCCCTTGGGAGCGGGAGGGGAAAAATGTTACCCTCGGCTTTTTACAAATAACTCGCATATACCACTCGGGTGTTTTAGGAAGACCGAGGCCATCGAGGCGACCCTCGGCCTTATAAGACTAAAGGGCAAGTACCGCCGACCTTTGCCTCGACCGTCTTACTACTCTTTATATCCCGTTCCCCCCTCGACGCCCCTCGCCTAAGATGCGGCGAGCGTCGGCTTTTTAAATAAAATATCGCAGTTATACCTTATTCCATAGGGCGAGAAGAGAAATGTGATGCTCGGCTTTATACAAATATCTCAGATATACCCCTTAGGAGCGGGAGGGGAAAAATTTTACCCTCGGCTTTTTACAAATAACTCGCATATACCACTCGGGTGTTTAAGGAAGACCGAGGCCATCGAGACGACCCTCGGCCTTATAAGACTAAAGGGCAAGTACCTCCGACCTTAGCCTCGACCGTCTTACTACTCTTTATATCCCGTTCCCCCCTCGACGCCCCTCGCCTAAGATGCGGCGAGCGTCGGCTTTTTAAATAAAATATCGCAGTTATACCTTATTCCATAGGGCGAGAAGAGAAATGTGATGCTCGGCTTTATACAAATATCTCAGATATACCCCTTGGGAGCGGGAGGGGAAAAATGTTACCCTCGGCTTTTTACAAATAACTTGCATATACCACTCGGGTGTTTTAGGAAGACCGAGGCCATCGAGACGACCCTCGGCCTTATAAGACTAAAGGGCAAGTACCGCCGACCTTAGCCTCGACCGTCTTACTACTCTTTATATCCCGTTCCCCCCTCGACGCCCCTCGCCTAAGATGCGGCGAGCGTCGGCTTTTTAAATAAAATATCGCAGTTATACCTTATTCCATAGGGCGAGAAGAGAAATGTGATGCTCGGCTTTATACAAATATCTCAGATATACCCCTTGGGAGCGGGAGGGGAAAAATGTTACCCTCGGCTTTTTACAAATAACTCGCATATACCACTCGGGCGTTTTAGGAAGACCGAGGCCATCGAGGCGACCCTCGGCCTTATAAGACTAAAGGGCAAGTACCGCCGACCTTAGCCTCGACCGTCTTACTACTCTTTATGTCCCGTTCCCCCCTCGACGCCCCTCGCCTTAGTTTCAGCGAGCGTCGGCTTTTTAAATATAATATCGCAGTTATACCTTATTCCATAGGGCGAGAAGAGAAATGTGATGCTCGGCTTTATACAAATATCTCAGATATACCCCTTGGGAGCGGGAGGGAAAAAATGTTACCCTCGGCTTTTTACAAATAACTCGCATATACCACTCGGGTGTTTTAGGAAGACCGAGGCCATCGAGGCGACCCTCGGCCTTATAAGACAAAAGGGCAAGTACCGCCGACCTTAGCCTCGACCGTCTTACTACTCTTTATATCCCGTTCCCCCCTCGACGCCCCTCGCCTAAGATGCGGCGAGCGTCGGCTTTTTAAATAATATATCGCAGTTATACCTTATTCCATAGGGCGAGAAGAGAAATGTGATGCTCGGCTTTATACAAATATCTCAGATATACCCCTTGGGAGCGGGAGGGGAAAAATGTTACCCTCGGCTTTTTACAAATAACTCGCATATACCACTCGGGTGTTTTAGGAAGACCGAGGCCATCGAGGCGACCCTCGGCCTTATAAGACAAAAGGGCAAGTACCGCCGACCTTAGCCTCGACCGTCTTACTACTCTTTATATCCCGTTCCCCCCTCGACGCCCCTCGCCTTAGTTTCAGCGAGCGTCGGCTTTTTAAATATAATATCGCAGTTATACCTTATTCCATAGGGCGAGAAGAGAAATGTGATGCTCGGCTTTATACAAATATCTCAGATATACCCCTTGGGAGCGGGAGGGAAAAAATGTTACCCTCGGCTTTTTACAAATAACTCGCATATACCACTCGGGTGTTTTAGGAAGACCGAGGCCATCGAGGCGACCCTCGGCCTTATAAGACAAAAGGGCAAGTACCGCCGACCTTAGCCTCGACCGTCTTACTACTCTTTATATCCCGTTCCCCCCTCGACGCCCCTCGCCTAAGATGCGGCGAGCGTCGGCTTTTTAAATAATATATCGCAGTTATACCTTATTCCATAGGGCGAGAAGAGAAATGTGATGCTCGGCTTTATACAAATATCTCAGATATACCCCTTGGGAGCGGGAGGGGAAAAATGTTACCCTCGGCTTTTTACAAATAACTCGCATATACCACTCGGGTGTTTTAGGAAGACCGAGGCCATCGAGGCGACCCTCGGCCTTATAAGACTAAAGGGCAAGTACCGCCGACCTTAGCCTCGACCGTCTTACTACTCTTTATATCCCGTTCCCCCCTCGACGCCCCTCGCCTTAGTTTCAGCGAGCGTCGGCTTTTTAAATATAATATCGCAGTTATACCTTATTCCATAGGGCGAGAAGAGAAATGTGATGCTCGGCTTTATACAAATATCTCAGATATACCCCTTGGGAGCGGGATGGGAAAAATGTTACCCTCGGCTTTTTACAAATAACTCGCATACACCACTCGGGCGTTTTAGGAAGACCGAGGCCATCGAGGCGACCCTCGGCCTTATAAGACTAAAGGGCAAGTACCGCCGACCTTAGCCTCGACCGTCTTACTACTCTTTATATCCCGTTCCCCCCTCGACGCCCCTCGCCTAAGATGCGGCGAGCGTCGGCTTTTTAAATAAAATATCGCAGTTATACCTTATTCCATAGGGCGAGAAGAGAAATGTGATGCTCGGCTTTATACAAATATCTCAGATATACCCCTTGGGAGCGGGAGGGGAAAAATGTTACCCTCGGCTTTTTACAAATAACTCGCATATACCACTCGGGTGTTTTAGGAAGACCGAAGCCATCGAGGCGACCCTCGGCCTTATAAGACTAAAGGGCAAGTACCGCCGACCTTAGCCTCGACCGTCTTACTACTCTTTATATCCCGTTCCCCCCTCGACGCCCCTCGCCTTAGTTTCAGCGAGCGTCGGCTTTTTAAATATAATATCGCAGTTATACCTTATTCCATAGGGCGAGAAGAGAAATGTGATGCTCGGCTTTATACAAATATCTCAGATATTCCCCTTGGGAGCGGGAGGGGAAAAATGTTACCCTCGGCATTGTACAAATAACTCGCATATACCACTCGGGTGTTTTAGGAAGACCGAGGCCATCGAGGCGACCCTCGGCCTTATAAGTCTAAAGGAGAAGTACCGTCGACCTTAACCTCGACCGTCTTACTACTCTTTATATCCCGTTCCCCCCTCGACACCCCTCGCCTAAGATGCGGCGAGCGTCGGCTTTTTAAATATAATATCGCAGTTATACCTTATTTCATAGAGCGAGAAGAGAAATGTGATGCTCGGCTTTATACAAATATCTCAGATATACCCCTTGGGAGCGGGAGGGGAAAAATGTTACCCTCGGCTTTTTACAAATAACTCGCATATACCACTCGGGTGTTTTAGGAAGACCGAGGCCATCGAGGCGACCCTCGGCCTTATAAGACTAAAGGGCAAGTACCGCCGACCTTAGCCTCGACCGTCTTACTACTCTTTATATCCCGTTCCCCCCTCGACGCCCCTCGCCTAAGATGCGGCGAGCGTCGGCTTTTTAAATAAAATATCGCAGTTATACCTTATTCCATAGGGCGAGAAGAGAAATGTGATGCTCGGCTTTATACAAATATCTCAGATATACCCCTTGGGAGCGGGAGGGAAAAAATGTTACCCTCGGCTTTTTACAAATAACTCGCATATACCACTCGGGTGTTTTAGGAAGACCGAGGCCATCGAGGCGACCCTCGGCCTTATAAGACAAAAGGGCAAGTACCGCCGACCTTAGCCTCGATCGTCTTACTACTCTTTATATCCCGTTCCCCCCTCGACGCCCCTCGCCTAAGATGCGGCGAGCGTCGGCTTTTTAAATAATATATCGCAGTTATACCTTATTCCATAGGGCGAGAAGAGAAATGTGATGCTCGGCTTTATACAAATATCTCAGATATACCCCTTGGGAGCGGGAGGGGAAAAATGTTACCCTCGGCTTTTTACAAATAACTTGCATATACCACTCGGGCGTTTTAGGAAGACCGAGGCCATCGAGGCGACCCTCGGCCTTATAAGACTAAAGGGCAAGTACCGCCGACCTTAGCCCCGACCGTCTTACTACTCTTTATATCCCGTTCCCCCCTCGACACCCCTCGCCTAAGATGCGGCGAGCGTCGGCTTTTTAAATATAATATCGCAGTTATACCTTATTTCATAGGGCGAGAAGAGAAATGTGATGCTCGGCTTTATACAAATATCTCAGATATACCCCTTGGGAGCGGGAGGGGAAAAATGTTACCCTCGGCTTTTTACAAATAACTCGCATATACCACTCGGGTGTTTTAGGAAGACCGAGGCCATCGAGGCGACCCTCGGCCTTATAAGACTAAAGGGCAAGTACCGCCGACCTTTGCCTCGACCGTCTTACTACTCTTTATATCCCGTTCCCCCCTCGACGCCCCTCGCCTAAGATGCGGCGAGCGTCGGCTTTTTAAATAAAATATCGCAGTTATACCTTATTCCATAGGGCGAGAAGAGAAATGTGATGCTCGGCTTTATACAAATATCTCAGATATACCCCTTAGGAGCGGGAGGGGAAAAATTTTACCCTCGGCTTTTTACAAATAACTCGCATATACCACTCGGGTGTTTAAGGAAGACCGAGGCCATCGAGACGACCCTCGGCCTTATAAGACTAAAGGGCAAGTACCTCCGACCTTAGCCTCGACCGTCTTACTACTCTTTATATCCCGTTCCCCCCTCGACGCCCCTCGCCTAAGATGCGGCGAGCGTCGGCTTTTTAAATAAAATATCGCAGTTATACCTTATTCCATAGGGCGAGAAGAGAAATGTGATGCTCGGCTTTATACAAATATCTCAGATATACCCCTTGGGAGCGGGAGGGGAAAAATGTTACCCTCGGCTTTTTACAAATAACTTGCATATACCACTCGGGTGTTTTAGGAAGACCGAGGCCATCGAGACGACCCTCGGCCTTATAAGACTAAAGGGCAAGTACCGCCGACCTTAGCCTCGACCGTCTTACTACTCTTTATATCCCGTTCCCCCCTCGACGCCCCTCGCCTAAGATGCGGCGAGCGTCGGCTTTTTAAATAAAATATCGCAGTTATACCTTATTCCATAGGGCGAGAAGAGAAATGTGATGCTCGGCTTTATACAAATATCTCAGATATACCCCTTGGGAGCGGGAGGGGAAAAATGTTACCCTCGGCTTTTTACAAATAACTCGCATATACCACTCGGGCGTTTTAGGAAGACCGAGGCCATCGAGGCGACCCTCGGCCTTATAAGACTAAAGGGCAAGTACCGCCGACCTTAGCCTCGACCGTCTTACTACTCTTTATGTCCCGTTCCCCCCTCGACGCCCCTCGCCTTAGTTTCAGCGAGCGTCGGCTTTTTAAATATAATATCGCAGTTATACCTTATTCCATAGGGCGAGAAGAGAAATGTGATGCTCGGCTTTATACAAATATCTCAGATATACCCCTTGGGAGCGGGAGGGAAAAAATGTTACCCTCGGCTTTTTACAAATAACTCGCATATACCACTCGGGTGTTTTAGGAAGACCGAGGCCATCGAGGCGACCCTCGGCCTTATAAGACAAAAGGGCAAGTACCGCCGACCTTAGCCTCGACCGTCTTACTACTCTTTATATCCCGTTCCCCCCTCGACGCCCCTCGCCTAAGATGCGGCGAGCGTCGGCTTTTTAAATAATATATCGCAGTTATACCTTATTCCATAGGGCGAGAAGAGAAATGTGATGCTCGGCTTTATACAAATATCTCAGATATACCCCTTGGGAGCGGGAGGGGAAAAATGTTACCCTCGGCTTTTTACAAATAACTCGCATATACCACTCGGGTGTTTTAGGAAGACCGAGGCCATCGAGGCGACCCTCGGCCTTATAAGACTAAAGGGCAAGTACCGCCGACCTTAGCCTCGACCGTCTTACTACTCTTTATATCCCGTTCCCCCCTCGACGCCCCTCGCCTTAGTTTCAGCGAGCGTCGGCTTTTTAAATATAATATCGCAGTTATACCTTATTCCATAGGGCGAGAAGAGAAATGTGATGCTCGGCTTTATACAAATATCTCAGATATACCCCTTGGGAGCGGGAGGGGAAAAATGTTACCCTCGGCTTTTTACAAATAACTCGCATATACCACTCGGGTGTTTTAGGAAGACCGAAGCCATCGAGGCGACCCTCGGCCTTATAAGACTAAAGGGCAAGTACCGCCGACCTTAGCCTCGACCGTCTTACTACTCTTTATATCCCGTTGCCCCCTCGACGCCCCTCGCCTTAGTTTCAGCGAGCGTCGGCTTTTTAAAT
The DNA here is from genome assembly GCA_963969495.1 of Ceratothoa steindachneri. NCBI lineage: Eukaryota > Metazoa > Arthropoda > Malacostraca > Isopoda > Cymothoidae > Ceratothoa > Ceratothoa steindachneri. The sequence continues at coordinate 172,020,259 of OZ018329.1, forward strand.
ATAATATCGCAGTTATACCTTATTCCATAGGGCGAGAAGAGAAATGTGATGCTCGGCTTTATACAAATATCTCAGATATTCCCCTTGGGAGCGGGAGGGGAAAAATGTTACCCTCGGCATTGTACAAATAACTCGCATATACCACTCGGGTGTTTTAGGAAGACCGAGGCCATCGAGGCGACCCTCGGCCTTATAAGACTAAAGGAGAAGTACCGTCGACCTTAACCTCGACCGTCTTACTACTCTTTATATCCCGTTCCCCCCTCGACACCCCTCGCCTAAGATGCGGCGAGCGTCGGCTTTTTAAATATAATATCGCAGTTATACCTTATTTCATAGGGCGAGAAGAGAAATGTGATGCTCGGCTTTATACAAATATCTCAGATATACCCCTTGGGAGCGGGAGGGGAAAAATGTTACCCTCGGCTTTTTACAAATAACTCGCATATACCACTCGGGTGTTTTAGGAAGACCGAGGCCATCGAGGCGACCCTCGGCCTTATAAGACTAAAGGGCAAGTACCGCCGACCTTAGCCTTGACCGTCTTAATACTCTTTATATCCCGTTCCCCCCTCGACGCCCCTCGCCTTAGTTTCAGCGAGCGTCGGCTTTTTAAATATAATATCGCAGTTATACCTTATTCCATAGGGCGAGAAGAGAAATGTGATGCTCGGCTTTATACAAATATCTCAGATATACCCCTTGGGAGCGGGAGGGGAAAAATGTTACCCTCGGCTTTTTACAAATAACTCGCATATACCACTCGGGCGTTTTAGGAAGACCGAGGCCATCGAGGCGACCCTCGGCCTTATAAGACTAAAGGGCAAGTACCGCCGACCTTAGCCTCGACCGTCTTACTACTCTTTATATCCCGTTCCCCCCTCGACGCCCCTCGCCTAAGATGCGGCGAGCGTCGGCTTTTTAAATAAAATATCGCAGTTATACCTTATTCCATAGGGCGAGAAGAGAAATGTGATGCTCGGCTTTATACAAATATCTCAGATATACCCCTTGGGAGCGGGAGGGAAAAAATGTTACCCTCGGCTTTTTACAAATAACTCGCATATACCACTCGGGTGTTTTAGGAAGACCGAGGCCATCGAGGCGACCCTCGGCCTTATAAGACAAAAGGGCAAGTACCGCCGACCTTAGCCTCGATCGTCTTACTACTCTTTATATCCCGTTCCCCCCTCGACGCCCCTCGCCTAAGATGCGGCGAGCGTCGGCTTTTTAAATAAAATATCGCAGTTATACCTTATTCCATAGGGCGAGAAGAGAAATGTGATGCTCGGCTTTATACAAATATCTCAGATATACCCCTTAGGAGCGGGAGGGGAAAAATTTTACCCTCGCCTTTTTACAAATAACTCGCATATACCACTCGGGTGTTTTAGGAAGACCGAGGCCATCGAGACGACCCTCGGCCTTATAAGACTAAAGGGCAAGTACCGCCGACCTTAGCCTCGACCGTCTTACTACTCTTTATATTCCGTTCCCCCCTCGACGCCCCTCGCCTAAGATGCGGCGAGCGTCGGCTTTTTAAATAAAATATCGCAGTTATACCTTATTCCATAGGGCGAGAAGAGAAATGTGATGCTCGGCTTTATACAAATATCTCAGATATACCCCTTGGGAGCGGGAGGGGAAAAATGTTACCCTCGGCTTTTTACAAATAACTCGCATATACCACTCGGGCGTTTTAGGAAGACCGAGGCCATCGAGGCGACCCTCGGCCTTATAAGACTAAAGGGCAAGTACCGCCGACCTTAGCCTCGACCGTCTTACTACTCTTTATATCCCGTTCCCCCCTCGACGCCCCTCGCCTTAGTTTCAGCGAGCGTCGGCTTTTTAAATATAATATCGCAGTTATACCTTATTCCATAGGGCGAGAAGAGAAATGTGATGCTCGGCTTTATACAAATATCTCAGATATACCCCTTGGGAGCGGGAGGGGAAAAATGTTACCCTCGGCTTTTTACAAATAACTCGCATATACCACTCGGGTGTTTTAGGAAGACCGAGGCCATCGAGACGACCCTCGGCCTTATAAGACTAAAGGGCAAGTACCGCCGACCTTAGCCTCGACCGTCTTACTACTCTTTATATCCCGTTCCCCCCTCGACGCCCCTCGCCTAAGATGCGGCGAGCGTCGGCTTTTTAAATAAAATATCGCAGTTATACCTTATTCCATAGGGCGAGAAGAGAAATGTGATGCTCGGCTTTATACAAATATCTCAGATATACCCCTTGGGAGCGGGAGGGGAAAAATGTTACCCTCGGCTTTTTACAAATAACTCGCATATACCACTCGGGCGTTTTAGGAAGACCGAGGCCATCGAGGCGACCCTCGGCCTTATAAGACTAAAGGGCAAGTACCGCCGACCTTAGCCTCGACCGTCTTACTACTCTTTATGTCCCGTTCCCCCCTCGACGCCCCTCGCCTTAGTTTCAGCGAGCGTCAGCTTTTTAAATATAATATCGCAGTTATACCTTATTCCATAGGGCGAGAAGAGAAATGTGATGCTCGGCTTTATACAAATATCTCAGATATACCCCTTGGGAGCGGGAGGGAAAAAATGTTACCCTCGGCTTTTTACAAATAACTCGCATATACCACTCGGGTGTTTTAGGAAGACCGAGGCCATCGAGGCGACCCTCGGCCTTATAAGACTAAAGGGCAAGTACCGCCGACCTTAGCCTCGACCGTCTTACTACTCTTTATATCCCGTTCCCCCCTCGACGCCCCTCGCCTTAGTTTCAGCGAGCGTCGGCTTTTTAAATATAATATCGCAGTTATACCTTATTCCATAGGGCGAGAAGAGAAATGTGATGCTCGGCTTTATACAAATATCTCAGATATACCCCTTGGGAGCGGGAGGGGAAAAATGTTACCCTCGGCTTTTTACAAATAACTCGCATATACCACTCGGGTGTTTTAGGAAGACCGAGGCCATCGAGGCGACCCTCGGCCTTATAAGACTAAAGGGCAAGTACCGCCGACCTTAGCCTCGACCGTCTTACTACTCTTTATATCCCGTTCCCCCCTCGACGCCCCTCGCCTTAGTTTCAGCGAGCGTCGGCTTTTTAAATATAATATCGCAGTTATACCTTATTCCATAGGGCGAGAAGAGAAATGTGATGCTCGGCTTTATACAAATATCTCAGATATACCCCTTGGGAGCGGGAGGGGAAAAATGTTACCCTCGGCTTTTTACAAATAACTCGCATATACCACTCGGGTGTTTTAGGAAGACCGAGGCCATCGAGGCGACCCTCGGCCTTATAAGACTAAAGGGCAAGTACCGCCGACCTTAGCCTCGACCGTCTTACTACTCTTTATATCCCGTTCCCCCTTCGACGCCCCTCGCCTTAGTTTCAGCGAGCGTCGGATTTTAAATATAATATCGCAGTTATACCTTATTCCATAGGGCGAGAAGAGAAATGTGATGCTCGGCTTTATACAAATATCTCAGATATACCCCTTGGGAGCGGGAGGGGAAAAATGTTACCCTCGGCTTTTTACAAATAACTCGCATATACCACTCGGGTGTTTTAGGAAGACCGAGGCCATCGAGACGACCCTCGGCCTTATAAGACTAAAGGGCAAGTACCGCCGACCTTAGCCTCGACCGTCTTACTACTCTTTATATCCCGTTCCCCCCTCGACGCCCCTCGCCTAAGATGCGGCGAGCGTCGGCTTTTTAAATAAAATATCGCAGTTATACCTTATTCCATAGGGCGAGAAGAGAAATGTGATGCTCGGCTTTATACAAATATCTCAGATATACCCCTTGGGAGCGGGAGGGGAAAAATGTTACCCTCGGCTTTTTACAAATAACTCGCATATACCACTCGGGCGTTTTAGGAAGACCGAGGCCATCGAGGCGACCCTCGGCCTTATAAGACTAAAGGGCAAGTACCGCCGACCTTAGCCTCGACCGTCTTACTACTCTTTATATCCCGTTCCCCCCTCGACGCCCCTCGCCTTAGTTTCAGCGAGCGTCGGCTTTTTAAATATAATATCGCAGTTATACCTTATTCCATAGGGCGAGAAGAGAAATGTGATGCTCGGCTTTATACAAATATCTCAGATATACCCCTTGGGAGCGGGAGGGGAAAAATGTTACCCTCGGCTTTTTACAAATAACTCGCATATACCACTCGGGTGTTTTAGGAAGACCGAGGCCATCGAGGCGACCCTCGGCCTTATAAGACTAAAGGGCAAGTACCGCCGACCTTAGCCTTGACCGTCTTAATACTCTTTATATCCCGTTCCCCCCTCGACGCCCCTCGCCTTAGTTTCAGCGAGCGTCGGCTTTTTAAATATAATATCGCAGTTATACCTTATTCCATAGGGCGAGAAGAGAAATGTGATGCTCGGCTTTATACAAATATCTCAGATATACCCCTTGGGAGCGGGAGGGGAAAAATGTTACCCTCGGCTTTTTACAAATAACTCGCATATACCACTCGGGCGTTTTAGGAAGACCGAGGCCATCGAGGCGACCCTCGGCCTTATAAGACTAAAGGGCAAGTACCGCCGACCTTAGCCTCGACCGTCTTACTACTCTTTATATCCCGTTCCCCCCTCGACGCCCCTCGCCTAAGATGCGGCGAGCGTCGGCTTTTTAAATAAAATATCGCAGTTATACCTTATTCCATAGGGCGAGAAGAGAAATGTGATGCTCGGCTTTATACAAATATCTCAGATATACCCCTTGGGAGCGGGAGGGAAAAAATGTTACCCTCGGCTTTTTACAAATAACTCGCATATACCACTCGGGTGTTTTAGGAAGACCGAGGCCATCGAGGCGACCCTCGGCCTTATAAGACAAAAGGGCAAGTACCGCCGACCTTAGCCTCGATCGTCTTACTACTCTTTATATCCCGTTCCCCCCTCGACGCCCCTCGCCTAAGATGCGGCGAGCGTCGGCTTTTTAAATAAAATATCGCAGTTATACCTTATTCCATAGGGCGAGAAGAGAAATGTGATGCTCGGCTTTATACAAATATCTCAGATATACCCCTTAGGAGCGGGAGGGGAAAAATTTTACCCTCGCCTTTTTACAAATAACTCGCATATACCACTCGGGTGTTTTAGGAAGACCGAGGCCATCGAGACGACCCTCGGCCTTATAAGACTAAAGGGCAAGTACCGCCGACCTTAGCCTCGACCGTCTTACTACTCTTTATATTCCGTTCCCCCCTCGACGCCCCTCGCCTAAGATGCGGCGAGCGTCGGCTTTTTAAATAAAATATCGCAGTTATACCTTATTCCATAGGGCGAGAAGAGAAATGTGATGCTCGGCTTTATACAAATATCTCAGATATACCCCTTGGGAGCGGGAGGGGAAAAATGTTACCCTCGGCTTTTTACAAATAACTCGCATATACCACTCGGGCGTTTTAGGAAGACCGAGGCCATCGAGGCGACCCTCGGCCTTATAAGACTAAAGGGCAAGTACCGCCGACCTTAGCCTCGACCGTCTTACTACTCTTTATATCCCGTTCCCCCCTCGACGCCCCTCGCCTTAGTTTCAGCGAGCGTCGGCTTTTTAAATATAATATCGCAGTTATACCTTATTCCATAGGGCGAGAAGAGAAATGTGATGCTCGGCTTTATACAAATATCTCAGATATACCCCTTGGGAGCGGGAGGGGAAAAATGTTACCCTCGGCTTTTTACAAATAACTCGCATATACCACTCGGGTGTTTTAGGAAGACCGAGGCCATCGAGACGACCCTCGGCCTTATAAGACTAAAGGGCAAGTACCGCCGACCTTAGCCTCGACCGTCTTACTACTCTTTATATCCCGTTCCCCCCTCGACGCCCCTCGCCTAAGATGCGGCGAGCGTCGGCTTTTTAAATAAAATATCGCAGTTATACCTTATTCCATAGGGCGAGAAGAGAAATGTGATGCTCGGCTTTATACAAATATCTCAGATATACCCCTTGGGAGCGGGAGGGGAAAAATGTTACCCTCGGCTTTTTACAAATAACTCGCATATACCACTCGGGCGTTTTAGGAAGACCGAGGCCATCGAGGCGACCCTCGGCCTTATAAGACTAAAGGGCAAGTACCGCCGACCTTAGCCTCGACCGTCTTACTACTCTTTATGTCCCGTTCCCCCCTCGACGCCCCTCGCCTAAGATGCGGCGAGCGTCGGCTTTTTAAATAATATATCGCAGTTATACCTTATTCCATAGGGCGAGAAGAGAAATGTGATGCTCGGCTTTATACAAATATCTCAGATATACCCCTTGGGAGCGGGAGGGGAAAAATGTTACCCTCGGCTTTTTACAAATAACTCGCATATACCACTCGGGTGTTTTAGGAAGACCGAGGCCATCGAGGCGACCCTCGGCCTTATAAGACTAAAGGGCAAGTACCGCCGACCTTAGCCTCGACCGTCTTACTACTCTTTATATCCCGTTCCCCCCTCGACGCCCCTCGCCTTAGTTTCAGCGAGCGTCGGCTTTTTAAATATAATATCGCAGTTATACCTTATTCCATAAAGCGAGAAGAGAAATGTGATGCTCGGCTTTATACAAATATCTCAGATATACCCCTTGGGAGCGGGAGGGGAAAAATGTTACCCTCGGCTTTTTACAAATAACTCGCATATACCACTCGGGTGTTTTAGGAAGACCGAGGCCATCGAGGCGACCCTCGGCCTTATAAGACTAAAGGGCAAGTACCGCCGACCTTAGCCTCGACCGTCTTACTACTCTTTATATCCCGTTCCCCCTTCGACGCCCCTCGCCTTAGTTTCAGCGAGCGTCGGATTTTAAATATAATATCGCAGTTATACCTTATTCCATAGGGCGAGAAGAGAAATGTGATGCTCGGCTTTATACAAATATCTCAGATATACCCCTTGGGAGCGGGAGGGGAAAAATGTTACCCTCGGCTTTTTACAAATAACTCGCATATACCACTCGGGTGTTTTAGGAAGACCGAGGCCATCGAGACGACCCTCGGCCTTATAAGACTAAAGGGCAAGTACCGCCGACCTTAGCCTCGACCGTCTTACTACTCTTTATATCCCGTTCCCCCCTCGACGCCCCTCGCCTAAGATGCGGCGAGCGTCGGCTTTTTAAATAAAATATCGCAGTTATACCTTATTCCATAGGGCGAGAAGAGAAATGTGATGCTCGGCTTTATACAAATATCTCAGATATACCCCTTGGGAGCGGGAGGGGAAAAATGTTACCCTCGGCTTTTTACAAATAACTCGCATATACCACTCGGGCGTTTTAGGAAGACCGAGGCCATCGAGGCGACCCTCGGCCTTATAAGACTAAAGGGCAAGTACCGCCGACCTTAGCCTCGACCGTCTTACTACTCTTTATATCCCGTTCCCCCCTCGACGCCCCTCGCCTTAGTTTCAGCGAGCGTCGGCTTTTTAAATATAATATCGCAGTTATACCTTATTCCATAGGGCTAGAAGAGAAATGTGATGCTCGGCTTTATACAAATATCTCAGATATACCCCTTGGGAGCGGGAGGGGAAAAATGTTACCCTCGGCTTTTTACAAATAACTCGCATATCCTACTCGGGTGTTTTAGGAAGACCGAGGCCATCGAGACGACCCTCGGCCTTATAAGACTAAAGGGCAAGTACCGCCGACCTTAGCCTCGACCGTCTTACTACTCTTTATATCCCGTTCCCCCCTCGACGCCCCTCGCCTAAGATGCGGCGAGCGTCGGCTTTTTAAATAAAATATCGCAGTTATACCTTATTCCATAGGGCGAGAAGAGAAATGTGATGCTCGGCTTTATACAAATATCTCAGATATACCCCTTGGGAGCGGGAGGGGAAAAATGTTACCCTCGGCTTTTTACAAATAACTCGCATATACCACTCGGGCGTTTTAGGAAGACCGAGGCCATCGAGGCGACCCTCGGCCTTATAAGACTAAAGGGCAAGTACCGCCGACCTTAGCCTCGACCGTCTTACTACTCTTTATATCCCGTTCCCCCCTCGACGCCCCTCGCCTTAGTTTCAGCGAGCGTCGGCTTTTTAAATATAATATCGCAGTTATACCTTATTCCATAGGGCGAGAAGAGAAATGTGATGCTCGGCTTTATACAAATATCTCAGATATACCCCTTGGGAGCGGGAGGGAAAAAATGTTACCCTCGGCTTTTTACAAATAACTCGCATATACCACTCGGGTGTTTTAGGAAGACCGAGGCCATCGAGGCGACCCTCGGCCTTATAAGACTAAAGGGCAAGTACCGCCGACCTTAGCCTCGACCGTCTTACTACTCTTTATATCCCGTTCCCCCCTCGACGCCCCTCGCCTTAGTTTCAGCGAGCGTCGGCTTTTTAAATATAATATCGCAGTTATACCTTATTCCATAGGGCGAGAAGAGAAATGTGATGCTCGGCTTTATACAAATATCTCAGATATACCCCTTGGGAGCGGGAGGGGAAAAATGTTACCCTCGGCTTTTTACAAATAACTCGCATATACCACTCGGGTGTTTTAGGAAGACCGAGGCCATCGAGGCGACCCTCGGCCTTATAAGACTAAAGGGCAAGTACCGCCGACCTTAGCCTCGACCGTCTTACTACTCTTTATATCCCGTTCCCCCCTCGACGCCCCTCGCCTTAGTTTCAGCGAGCGTCGGCTTTTTAAATATAATATCGCAGTTCTACCTTATTCCATAGGGCGAGAAGAGAAATGTGATGCTCGGCTTTATACAAATATCTCAGATATTCCCCTTGGGAGCGGGAGGGGAAAAATGTTACCCTCGGCATTGTACAAATAACTCGCATATACCACTCGGGTGTTTTAGGAAGACCGAGGCCATCGAGGCGACCCTCGGCCGTATAAGACTAAAGGAGAAGTACCGTCGACCTTAACCTCGACTGTCTTACTACTCTTTATATCCCGTTCCCCCCTCGACACCCCTCGCCTAAGATGCGGCGAGCGTCGGCTTTTTAAATATAATATCGCAGTTATACCTTATTTCATAGGGCGAGAAGAGAAATGTGATGCTCGGCTTTATACAAATATCTCAGATATACCCCTTGGGAGCGGGAGGGGAAAAATGTTACCCTCGGCTTTTTACAAATAACTCGCATATACCACTCGGGTGTTTTAGGAAGACCGAGGCCATCGAGGCGACCCTCGGCCTTATAAGACTAAAGGGCAAGTACCGCGGACCTTAGCCTCGACCGTCTTAATACTCTTTATATCCCGTTCCCCCCTCGACGCCCCTCGCCTAAGATGCGGCGAGCGTCGGCTTTTTAAATAAAATATCGCAGTTATACCTTATTCCATAGGGCGAGAAGAAAAATGTGATGCTCGGCTTTATACAAATATCTCAGATATACCCCTTGGGAGCGGGAGGGGAAAAATGTTACCCTCGGCTTTTTACAAATAACTCGCATATACCACTCGGGCGTTTTAGGAAGACCGAGGCCATCGAGGCGACCCTCGGCCTTATAAGACTAAAGGGCAAGTACCGCCGACCTTAGCCTCGACCGTCTTACTACTCTTTATATCCCGTTCCCCCCTCGACGCCATTCGCCTTAGTTTCAGCGAGCGTCGGCTTTTTAAATATAATATCGCAGTTATACCTTATTCCATAGGGCGAGAAGAGAAATGTGATGCTCGGCTTTATACAAATATCTCAGATATACCCCTTGGGAGCGGGAGGGAAAAAATGTTACCCTCGGCTTTTTACAAATAACTCGCATATACCACTCGGGTGTTTTAGGAAGACCGAGGCCATCGAGGCGACCCTCGGCCTTATAAGACAAAAGGGCAAGTACCGCCGACCTTAGCCTCGATCGTCTTACTACTCTTTATATCCCGTTCCCCCCTCGACGCCCCTCGCCTAAGATGCGGAGAGCGTCGGCTTTTTAAATAATATTTTGCAGTTATACCTTATTCCATAGGGCGAGAAGAGAAATGTGATGCTCGGCTTTATACAAATATCTCAGATATACCCCTTGGGAGCGGGAGGGGAAAAATGTTACCCTCGGCTTTTTACAAATAACTCGCATATACCACTCGGGTGTTTTAGGAAGACCGAGGCCATCGAGGCGACCCTCGGCCTTATAAGACTAAAGGGCAAGTACCGCCGACCTTAGCCTCGACGGTCTTAATACTCTTTATATCCCGTTCCCCCCTCGACGCCCCTCGCCTTAGTTTCAGCGAGCGTCGGCTTTTTAAATATAATATCGCAGTTATACTTTATTTCATAGGGCGAGAAGAGAAATGTGATGCTCGGCTTTATACAAATATCTCAGATATACCCCTTGGGAGCGGGAGGGGAAAAATGTTACCCTCGGCTTTTTACAAATAACTCGCATATACCACTCGGGTGTTTTAGGAAGACCGAGGCCATCGAGGCGACCCTCGGCCTTATAAGACTAAAGGGCAAGTACCGCCGACCTTTGCCTCGACCGTCTTACTACTCTTTATATCCCGTTCCCCCCTCGACGCCCCTCGCCTAAGATGCGGCGAGCGTCGGCTTTTTAAATAAAATATCGCAGTTATACCTTATTCCATAGGGCGAGAAGAGAAATGTGATGCTCGGCTTTATACAAATATCTCAGATATACCCCTTAGGAGCGGGAGGGGAAAAATTTTACCCTCGGCTTTTTACAAATAACTCGCATATACCACTCGGGTGTTTTAGGAAGACCGAGGCCATCGAGACGACCCTCGGCCTTATAAGACTAAAGGGCAAGTACCGCCGACCTTAGCCTCGACCGTCTTACTACTCTTTATATCCCGTTCCCCCCTCGACGCCCCTCGCCTAAGATGCGGCGAGCGTCGGCTTTTTAAATAAAATATCGCAGTTATACCTTATTCCATAGGGCGAGAAGAGAAATGTGATGCTCGGCTTTATACAAATATCTCAGATATACCCCTTGGGAGCGGGAGGGGAAAAATGTTACCCTCGGCTTTTTACAAATAACTCGCATATACCACTCGGGCGTTTTAGGAAGACCGAGGCCATCGAGGCGACCCTCGGCCTTATAAGACTAAAGGGCAAGTACCGCCGACCTTAGCCTCGACCGTCTTACTACTATTTATATCCCGTTCCCCCCTCGACGCCCCTCGCCTTAGTTTCAGCGAGCGTCGGCTTTTTAAATATAATATCGCAGTTATACCTTATTCCATAGGGCGAGAAGAGAAATGTGATGCTAGGCTTTATACAAATATCTCAGATATTCCCCTTGGGAGCGGGAGGGGAAAAATGTTACCCTCGGATTTTTACAAATAATTCGCATATACCACTCGGGTGTTTTAGGAAGACCGAGGCCATCTAGGCGACCCTCGGCCTTATAAGACAAAAGGGCAAGTACCGCCGACCTTAGCCTCGACCGTCTTACTACTCTTTATATCCCGTTCCCCCCTCGACGCCCCTCGCCTAAGATGCGGCGAGCGTCGGCTTTTTAAATATAATATCGCAGTTATACCTTATTCCATAGGGCGAGAAGAGAAATGTGATGCTCGGCTTTATACAAATATCTCAGATATACCCCTTGGGAGCGGGAGGGGAAAAATGTTACCCTCGGCTTTTTACAAATAACTCGCATATACCACTCGGGTGTTTTAGGAAGACCGAGGCCATCGAGGCGACCCTCGGCCTTATAAGACTAAAGGGCAAGTACCGCCGACCTTAGCCTCGACCGTCTTAATACTCTTTATATTTCGTTCCACCCTCGACGCCCCTCGCCTTAGTTTCAGCGAGCGTCGGCTTTTTAAATATAATATCGCAGTTATACCTTATTCCATAGGGCGAGAAGAGAAATGTGATGCTCGGCTTTATACAAATATCTCAGATATACCCCTTGGGAGCGGGAGGGGAAAAATGTTACCCTCGGCTTTTTACAAATAACTCGCATATACCACTCGGGCGTTTTAGGAAGACCGAGGCCATCGAGGCGACCCTCGGCCTTATAAGACTAAAGGGCAAGTACCGCCGACCTTAGCCTCGACCGTCTTACTACTCTGAATATCCCGATCCCCCCTCGACACCCCTCGCCTAAGATGCGGCGAGCGTCGGCTTTTTAAATATAATATCGCAGTTATACCTTATTTCATAGGGCGAGAAGAGAAATGTGATGCTCGGCTTTATACAAATATCTCAGATATACCCCTTGGGAGCGGGAGGGGAAAAATGTTACCCTCGGCTTTTTACAAATAACTCGCATATACCACTCGGGTGTTTTAGGAAGACCGAGGCCATCGAGGCGACCCTCGGCCTTATAAGTCTAAAGGGCAAGTACCGCCGACCTTTGCCTCGACCGTCTTACTACTCTTTATATCCCGTTCCCCCCTCGACGCCCCTCGCCTAAGATGCGGCGAGCGTCGGCTTTTTAAATAAAATATCGCAGTTATACCTTATTCCATAGGGCGAGAAGAGAAATGTGATGCTCGGCTTTATACAAATATCTCAGATATACCCCTTAGGAGCGGGAGGGGAAAAATTTTACCCTCGGCTTTTTACAAATAACTCGCATATACCACTCGGGTGTTTTAGGAAGACCGAGGCCATCGAGACGACCCTCGGCCTTATAAGACTAAAGGGCAAGTACCGCCGACCTTAGCCTCGACCGTCTTACTACTCTTTATATCCCGTTCCCCCCTCGACGCCCCTCGCCTAAGATGCGGCGAGCGTCGGCTTTTTAAATAAAATATCGCAGTTATACCTTATTCCATAGGGCGAGAAGAGAAATGTGATGCTCGGCTTTATACAAATATCTCAGATATACCCCTTGGGAGCGGGAGGGGAAAAATGTTACCCTCGGCTTTTTACAAATAACTCGCATATACCACTCGGGCGTTTTAGGAAGACCGAGGCCATCGAGGCGACCCTCGGCCTTATAAGACTAAAGGGCAAGTACCGCCGACCTTAGCCTCGACCGTCTTACTACTCTTTATATCCCGTTCCCCCCTCGACGCCCCTCGCCTCAGTTTCAGCGAGCGTCGGCTTTTTAAATATAATATCGCAGTTATACCTTATTCCATAGGGCGAGAAGAGAAATCTGATGCTCGGCTTTATACAAATATCTCAGATATACCCCTTGGGAGCGGGAGGGGAAAAATGTTACCCTCGGCTTTTTACAAATAACTCGCATATACCACTCGGGTGTTTTAGGAAGACCGAGGCCATCGAGGCGACCCTCGGCCTTATAAGACTAAAGGGCAAGTACCGCCGACCTTTGCCTCGACCGTCTTACTACTCTTTATATCCCGTTCCCCCCTCGACGCCCCTCGCCTAAGATGCGGCGAGCGTCGGCTTTTTAAATAAAATATCGCAGTTATACCTTATTCCATAGGGCGAGAAGAGAAATGTGATGCTCGGCTTTATACAAATATCTCAGATATACCCCTTAGGAGCGGGAGGGGAAAAATTTTACCCTCGGCTTTTTACAAATAACTCGCATATACCACTCGGGTGTTTTAGGAAGACCGAGGCCATCGAGACGACCCTCGGCCTTATAAGACTAAAGGGCAAGTACCGCCGACCTTAGCCTCGACCGTCTTACTACTCTTTATATCCCGTTCCCCCCTCGACGCCCCTCGCCTAAGATGCGGCGAGCGTCGGCTTTTTAAATAAAATATCGCAGTTATACCTTATTCCATAGGGCGAGAAGAGAAATGTGATGCTCGGCTTTATACAAATATCTCAGATATACCCCTTGGGAGCGGGAGGGGAAAAATGTTACCCTCGGCTTTTTACAAATAACTCGCATATACCACTCGGGCGTTTTAGGAAGACCGAGGCCATCGAGGCGACCCTCGGCCTTATAAGACTAAAGGGCAAGTACCGCCGACCTTAGCCTCGACCGTCTTACTACTATTTATATCCCGTTCCCCCCTCGACGCCCCTCGCCTTAGTTTCAGCGAGCGTCGGCTTTTTAAATATAATATCGCAGTTATACCTTATTCCATAGGGCGAGAAGAGAAATGTGATGCTAGGCTTTATACAAATATCTCAGATATTCCCCTTGGGAGCGGGAGGGGAAAAATGTTACCCTCGGCTTTTTACAAATAATTCGCATATACCACTCGGGTGTTTTAGGAAGACCGAGGCCATCTAGGCGACCCTCGGCCTTATAAGACAAAAGGGCAAGTACCGCCGACCTTAGCCTCGACCGTCTTACTACTCTTTATATCCCGTTCCCCCCTCGACGCCCCTCGCCTAAGATGCGGCGAGCGTCGGCTTTTTAAATATAATATCGCAGTTATACCTTATTCCATAGGGCGAGAAGAGAAATGTGATGCTCGGCTTTATACAAATATCTCAGATATACCCCTTGGGAGCGGGAGGGGAAAAATGTTACCCTCGGCTTTTTACAAATAACTCGCATATACCACTCGGGTGTTTTAGGAAGACCGAGGCCATCGAGGCGACCCTCGGCCTTATAAGACTAAAGGGCAAGTACCGCCGACCTTAGCCTCGACCGTCTTAATACTCTTTATATTTCGTTCCACCCTCGACGCCCCTCGCCTTAGTTTCAGCGAGCGTCGGCTTTTTAAATATAATATCGCAGTTATACCTTATTCCATAGGGCGAGAAGAGAAATGTGATGCTCGGCTTTATACAAATATCTCAGATATACCCCTTGGGAGCGGGAGGGGAAAAATGTTACCCTCGGCTTTTTACAAATAACTCGCATATACCACTCGGGTGTTTTAGGAAGACCGAGGCCATCTAGGCGACCCTCGGCCTTATAAGACAAAAGGGCAAGTACCGCCGACCTTAGCCTCGACCGTCTTACTACTCTTTATATCCCGTTCCCCCCTCGACGCCCCTCGCCTAAGATGCGGCGAGCGTCGGCTTTTTAAATATAATATCGCAGTTATACCTTATTCCATAGGGCGAGAAGAGAAATGTGATGCTCGGCTTTATACAAATATCTCAGATATACCCCTTGGGAGCGGGAGGGGAAAAATGTTACCCTCGGCTTTTTACAAATAACTCGCATATACCACTCGGGTGTTTTAGGAAGACCGAGGCCATCGAGGCGACCCTCGGCCTTATAAGACTAAAGGGCAAGTACCGCCGACCTTAGCCTCGACCGTCTTAATACTCTTTATATTTCGTTCCACCCTCGACGCCCCTCGCCTTAGTTTCAGCGAGCGTCGGCTTTTTAAATATAATATCGCAGTTATACCTTATTCCATAGGGCGAGAAGAGAAATGTGATGCTCGGCTTTATAAAAATATCTCAGATATACCCCTTGGGAGCGGGAGGGGAAAAATGTTACCCTCGGCTTTTTACAAATAACTCGCATATACCACTCGGGCGTTTTAGGAAGACCGAGGCCATCGAGGCGACCCTCGGCCTTATAAGACTAAAGGGCAAGTACCGCCGACCTTAGCCTCGACCGTCTTACTACTCTGAATATCCCGATCCCCCCTCGACACCCCTCGCCTAAGATGCGGCGAGCGTCGGCTTTTTAAATATAATATCGCAGTTATACCTTATTTCATAGGGCGAGAAGAGAAATGTGATGCTCGGCTTTATACAAATATCTCAGATATACCCCTTGGGAGCGGGAGGGGAAAAATGTTACCCTCGGCTTTTTACAAATAACTCGCATATACCACTCGGGTGTTTTAGGAAGACCGAGGCCATCGAGGCGACCCTCGGCCTTATAAGTCTAAAGGGCAAGTACCGCCGACCTTTGCCTCGACCGTCTTACTACTCTTTATATCCCGTTCCCCCCTCGACGCCCCTCGCCTAAGATGCGGCGAGCGTCGGCTTTTTAAATAAAATATCGCAGTTATACCTTATTCCATAGGGCGAGAAGAGAAATGTGATGCTCGGCTTTATACAAATATCTCAGATATACCCCTTAGGAGCGGGAGGGGAAAAATTTTACCCTCGGCTTTTTACAAATAACTCGCATATACCACTCGGGTGTTTTAGGAAGACCGAGGCCATCGAGACGACCCTCGGCCTTATAAGACTAAAGGGCAAGTACCGCCGACCTTAGCCTCGACCGTCTTACTACTCTTTATATCCCGTTCCCCCCTCGACGCCCCTCGCCTAAGATGCGGCGAGCGTCGGCTTTTTAAATAAAATATCGCAGTTATACCTTATTCCATAGGGCGAGAAGAGAAATGTGATGCTCGGCTTTATACAAATATCTCAGATATACCCCTTGGGAGCGGGAGGGGAAAAATGTTACCCTCGGCTTTTTACAAATAACTCGCATATACCACTCGGGCGTTTTAGGAAGACCGAGGCCATCGAGGCGACCCTCGGCCTTATAAGACTAAAGGGCAAGTACCGCCGACCTTAGCCTCGACCGTCTTACTACTCTTTATATCCCGTTCCCCCCTCGACGCCCCTCGCCTCAGTTTCAGCGAGCGTCGGCTTTTTAAATATAATATCGCAGTTATACCTTATTCCATAGGGCGAGAAGAGAAATCTGATGCTCGGCTTTATACAAATATCTCAGATATACCCCTTGGGAGCGGGAGGGGAAAAATGTTACCCTCGGCTTTTTACAAATAACTCGCATATACCACTCGGGTGTTTTAGGAAGACCGAGGCCATCGAGGCGACCCTCGGCCTTATAAGACTAAAGGGCAAGTACCGCCGACCTTTGCCTCGACCGTCTTACTACTCTTTATATCCCGTTCCCCCCTCGACGCCCCTCGCCTAAGATGCGGCGAGCGTCGGCTTTTTAAATAAAATATCGCAGTTATACCTTATTCCATAGGGCGAGAAGAGAAATGTGATGCTCGGCTTTATACAAATATCTCAGATATACCCCTTAGGAGCGGGAGGGGAAAAATTTTACCCTCGGCTTTTTACAAATAACTCGCATATACCACTCGGGTGTTTTAGGAAGACCGAGGCCATCGAGACGACCCTCGGCCTTATAAGACTAAAGGGCAAGTACCGCCGACCTTAGCCTCGACCGTCTTACTACTCTTTATATCCCGTTCCCCCCTCGACGCCCCTCGCCTAAGATGCGGCGAGCGTCGGCTTTTTAAATAAAATATCGCAGTTATACCTTATTCCATAGGGCGAGAAGAGAAATGTGATGCTCGGCTTTATACAAATATCTCAGATATACCCCTTGGGAGCCGGAGGGGAAAAATGTTACCCTCGGCTTTTTACAAATAACTCGCATATACCACTCGGGCGTTTTAGGAAGACCGAGGCCATCGAGGCGACCCTCGGCCTTATAAGACTAAAGGGCAAGTACCGCCGACCTTAGCCTCGACCGTCTTACTACTATTTATATCCCGTTCCCCCCTCGACGCCCCTCGCCTTAGTTTCAGCGAGCGTCGGCTTTTTAAATATAATATCGCAGTTATACCTTATTCCATAGGGCGAGAAGAGAAATGTGATGCTAGGCTTTATACAAATATCTCAGATATTCCCCTTGGGAGCGGGAGGGGAAAAATGTTACCCTCGGCTTTTTACAAATAATTCGCATATACCACTCGGGTGTTTTAGGAAGACCGAGGCCATCTAGGCGACCCTCGGCCTTATAAGACAAAAGGGCAAGTACCGCCGACCTTAGCCTCGACCGTCTTACTACTCTTTATATCCCGTTCCCCCCTCGACGCCCCTCGCCTAAGATGCGGCGAGCGTCGGCTTTTTAAATATAATATCGCAGTTATACCTTATTCCATAGGGCGAGAAGAGAAATGTGATGCTCGGCTTTATACAAATATCTCAGATATACCCCTTGGGAGCGGGAGGGGAAAAATGTTACCCTCGGCTTTTTACAAATAACTCGCATATACCACTCGGGTGTTTTAGGAAGACCGAGGCCATCGAGGCGACCCTCGGCCTTATAAGACTAAAGGGCAAGTACCGCCGACCTTAGCCTCGACCGTCTTAATACTCTTTATATTTCGTTCCACCCTCGACGCCCCTCGCCTTAGTTTCAGCGAGCGTCGGCTTTTTAAATATAATATCGCAGTTATACCTTATTCCATAGGGCGAGAAGAGAAATGTGATGCTCGGCTTTATACAAATATCTCAGATATACCCCTTGGGAGCGGGAGGGGAAAAATGTTACCCTCGGCTTTTTACAAATAACTCGCATATACCACTCGGGCGTTTTAGGAAGACCGAGGCCATCGAGGCGACCCTCGGCCTTATAAGACTAAAGGGCAAGTACCGCCGACCTTAGCCTCGACCGTCTTACTACTCTGAATATCCCGATCCCCCCTCGACACCCCTCGCCTAAGATGCGGCGAGCGTCGGCTTTTTAAATATAATATCGCAGTTATACCTTATTTCATAGGGCGAGAAGAGAAATGTGATGCTCGGCTTTATACAAATATCTCAGATATACCCCTTGGGAGCGGGAGGGGAAAAATGTTACCCTCGGCTTTTTACAAATAACTCGCATATACCACTCGGGTGTTTTAGGAAGACCGAGGCCATCGAGGCGACCCTCGGCCTTATAAGTCTAAAGGGCAAGTACCGCCGACCTTTGCCTCGACCGTCTTACTACTCTTTATATCCCGTTCCCCCCTCGACGCCCCTCGCCTAAGATGCGGCGAGCGTCGGCTTTTTAAATAAAATATCGCAGTTATACCTTATTCCATAGGGCGAGAAGAGAAATGTGATGCTCGGCTTTATACAAATATCTCAGATATACCCCTTAGGAGCGGGAGGGGAAAAATTTTACCCTCGGCTTTTTACAAATAACTCGCATATACCACTCGGGTGTTTTAGGAAGACCGAGGCCATCGAGACGACCCTCGGCCTTATAAGACTAAAGGGCAAGTACCGCCGACCTTAGCCTCGACCGTCTTACTACTCTTTATATCCCGTTCCCCCCTCGACGCCCCTCGCCTAAGATGCGGCGAGCGTCGGCTTTTTAAATAAAATATCGCAGTTATACCTTATTCCATAGGGCGAGAAGAGAAATGTGATGCTCGGCTTTATACAAATATCTCAGATATACCCCTTGGGAGCGGGAGGGGAAAAATGTTACCCTCGGCTTTTTACAAATAACTCGCATATACCACTCGGGCGTTTTAGGAAGACCGAGGCCATCGAGGCGACCCTCGGCCTTATAAGACTAAAGGGCAAGTACCGCCGACCTTAGCCTCGACCGTCTTACTACTCTTTATATCCCGTTCCCCCCTCGACGCCCCTCGCCTCAGTTTCAGCGAGCGTCGGCTTTTTAAATATAATATCGCAGTTATACCTTATTCCATAGGGCGAGAAGAGAAATCTGATGCTCGGCTTTATACAAATATCTCAGATATACCCCTTGGGAGCGGGAGGGGAAAAATGTTACCCTCGGCTTTTTACAAATAACTCGCATATACCACTCGGGTGTTTTAGGAAGACCGAGGCCATCGAGACGACCCTCGGCCTTATAAGACTAAAGGGCAAGTACCGCCGACCTTAGCCTCGACCGTCTTACTACTTTTTATATCCCGTTCCCCCCTCGACGCCCCTCGCCTAAGATGCGGCGAGCGTCGGCTTTTTAAATAAAATATCGCAGTTATACCTTATTCCATAGGGCGAGAAGAGAAATGTGATGCTCGGCTTTATACAAATATCTCAGATATACCCCTTGGGAGCGGGAGGGGAAAAATGTTACCCTCGGCTTTTTACAAATAACTCGCATATACCACTCGGGCGTTTTAGGAAGACCGAGGCCATCGAGGCGACCCTCGGCCTTATAAGACTAAAGGGCAAGTACCGCCGACCTTAGCCTCGACCGTCTTACTACTCTTTATGTCCCGTTCCCCCCTCGACGCCCCTCGCCTTAGTTTCAGCGAGCGTCGGCTTTTTAAATATAATATCGCAGTTATACCTTATTCCATAGGGCGAGAAGAGAAATGTGATGCTCGGCTTTATACAAATATCTCAGATATACCCCTTGGGAGCGGGAGGGAAAAAATGTTACCCTCGGCTTTTTACAAATAACTCGCATATACCACTCGGGTGTTTTAGGAAGACCGAGGCCATCGAGGCGACCCTCGGCCTTATAAGACAAAAGGGCAAGTACCGCCGACTTTAGCCTCGACCGTCTTACTACTCTTTATATCCCGTTCCCCCCTCGACGCCCCTCGCCTAAGATGCGGCGAGCGTCGGCTTTTTAAATAATATATCGCAGTTATACCTTATTCCATAGGGCGAGAAGAGAAATGTGATGCTCGGCTTTATACAAATATCTCAGATATACCCCTTGGGAGCGGGAGGGGAAAAATGTTACCCTCGGCTTTTTACAAATAACTCGCATATACCACTCGGGTGTTTTAGGAAGACCGAGGCCATCGAGGCGACCCTCGGCCTTATAAGACTAAAGGGCAAGTACCGCCGACCTTAGCCTCGACCGTCTTACTACTCTTTATATCCCGTTCCCCCCTCGACGCCCCTCGCCTTAGTTTCAGCGAGCGTCGGCTTTTTAAATATAATATCGCAGTTATACCTTATTCCATAGGGCGAGAAGAGAAATGTGATGCTCGGCTTTATACAAATATCTCAGATATACCCCTTGGGAGCGGGAGGGGAAAAATGTTACCCTCGGCTTTTTACAAATAACTCGCATATACCACTCGGGTGTTTTAGAAAGACCGAGGCCATCGAGGCGACCCTCGGCCTTATAAGTCTAAAGGGCAAGTACCGCCGACCTTAGCCTCGACCGTCTTACTACTCTTTATATCCCGTTCCCCCCTCGACGCCCCTCGCCTTAGTTTCAGCGAGCGTCGGCTTTTTAAATATAATATCGCAGTTATACCTTATTCCATAGGGCGAGAAGAGAAATGTGATGCTCGGCTTTATACAAATATCTCAGATATACCCCTTGGGAGCGGGAGGGGAAAAATGTTACCCTCGGCTTTTTACAAATAACTCGCATATACCACTCGGGCGTTTTAGGAAGACCGAGGCCATCGAGGCGACCCTCGGCCTTATAAGACTAAAGGGCAAGTACCGCCGACCTTAGCCTCGACCGTCTTACTACTCTTTATATCCCGTTCCCCCCTCGACGCCCCTCGCCTTAGTTTCAGCGAGCGTCGGCTTTTTTAATATAATATCGCAGTTATACCTTATTCCATAGGGCGAGAAGAGAAATGTGATGCTCGGCTTTATACAAATATCTCAGATATACCCCTTGGGAGCGGGAGGGAAAAAATGTTACCCTCGGCTTTTTACAAATAACTCGCATATACCACTCGGGTGTTTTAGGAAGACCGAGGCCATCGAGGCGACCCTCGGCCTTATAAGACAAAAGGGCAAGTACCGCCGACTTTAGCCTCGACCGTCTTACTACTCTTTATATCCCGTTCCCCCCTCGACGCCCCTCGCCTAAGATGCGGTGAGCGTCGGCTTTTTAAATAATATATCGCAGTTATACCTTATTCCATAGGGCGAGAAGAGAAATGTGATGCTCGGCTTTATACAAATATCTCAGATATACCCCTTGGGAGCGGGAGGGGAAAAATGTTACCCTCGGCTTTTTCCAAATAACT
This sequence comes from Ceratothoa steindachneri, assembly GCA_963969495.1. NCBI lineage: Eukaryota > Metazoa > Arthropoda > Malacostraca > Isopoda > Cymothoidae > Ceratothoa > Ceratothoa steindachneri. The sequence goes on from OZ018329.1 coordinate 172,041,711, forward strand.
CGCATATACCACTCGGGTGTTTTAGGAAGACCGAGGCCATCGAGGCGACCCTCGGCCTTATAAGACTAAAGGGCAAGTACCGCCGACCTTAGCCTCGACCGTCTTACTACTCTTTATATCCCGTTCCCCCCTCGACGCCCCTCGCCTAAGATGCGGCGAGCGTCGGCTTTTTAAATAAAATATCGCAGTTATACCTTATTCCATAGGGCGAGAAGAGAAATGTGATGCTCGGCTTTATACAAATATCTCAGATATACCCCTTGGGAGCGGGAGGGGAAAAATGTTACCCTCGGCTTTTTACAAATAACTCGCATATACCACTTGGGCGTTTTAGGAAGACCGAGGCCATCGAGGCGACCCTCGGCCTTATAAGACTAAAGGGCAAGTACCGCCGACCTTAGCCTCGACCGTCTTACTACTCTTTATATCCCGTTCCCCCCTCGACGCCCCTCGCCTCAGTTTCAGCGAGCGTCGGCTTTTTAAATATAATATCGCAGTTATACCTTATTCCATAGGGCGAGAAGAGAAATGTGATGCTCGGCTTTATACAAATATCTCAGATATACCCCTTGGGAGCGGGAGGGGAAAAATGTTACCCTCGGCTTTTTACAAATAACTCGCATATACCACTCGGGTGTTTTAGGAAGACCGAGGCCATCGAGACGACCCTCGGCCTTATAAGACTAAAGGGCAAGTACCGCCGACCTTAGCCTCGACCGTCTTACTACTCTTTATATCCCGTTCCCCCCTCGACGCCCCTCGCCTAAGATGCGGCGAGCGTCGGCTTTTTAAATAAAATATCGCAGTTATACCTTATTCCATAGGGCGAGAAGAGAAATGTGATGCTCGGCTTTATACAAATATCTCAGATATACCCCTTGGGAGCGGGAGGGGAAAAATGTTACCCTCGGCTTTTTACAAATAACTCGCATATACCACTCGGGCGTTTTAGGAAGACCGAGGCCATCGAGGCGACCCTCGGCCTTATAAGACTAAAGGGCAAGTACCGCCGACCTTAGCCTCGACCGTCTTACTACTCTTTATGTCCCGTTCCCCCCTCGACGCCCCTCGCCTTAGTTTCAGCGAGCGTCGGCTTTTTAAATATAATATCGCAGTTATACCTTATTCCATAGGGCGAGAAGAGAAATGTGATGCTCGGCTTTATACAAATATCTCAGATATACCCCTTGGGAGCGGGAGGGAATAAATGTTACCCTCGGCTTTTTACAAATAACTCGCATATACCACTCGGGTGTTTTAGGAAGACCGAGGCCATCGAGGCGACCCTCGGCCTTATAAGACAAAAGGGCAAGTACCGCCGACTTTAGCCTCGACCGTCTTACTACTCTTTATATCCCGTTCCCCCCTCGACGCCCCTCGCCTAAGATGCGGCGAGCGTCGGCTTTTTAAATAATATATCGCAGTTATACCTTATTCCATAGGGCGAGAAGAGAAATGTGATGCTCGGCTTTATACAAATATCTCAGATATACCCCTTGGGAGCGGGAGGGGAAAAATGTTACCCTCGGCTTTTTACAAATAACTCGCATATACCACTCGGGTGTTTTAGGAAGACCGAGGCCATCGAGGCGACCCTCGGCCTTATAAGACTAAAGGGCAAGTACCGCCGACCTTAGCCTCGACCGTCTTACTACTCTTTATATCCCGTTCCCCCCTCGACGCCCCTCGACGCCCCTCGCCTTAGTTTCAGCGAGCGTCGGCTTTTTAAATATAATATCGCAGTTATACCTTATTCCATAGGGCGAGAAGAGAAATGTGATGCTCGGCTTTATACAAATATCTCAGATATACCCCTTGGGAGCGGGAGGGGAAAAATGTTACCCTCGGCTTTTTACAAATAACTCGCATATACCACTCGGGTGTTTTAGGAAGACCGAGGCCATCGAGGCGACCCTCGGCCTTATAATACTAAAGGGCAAGTACCGCCGACCTTAGCCTCGACCGTCTTACTACTCTTTATATCCCGTTCCCCCCTCGACGCCCCTCGCCTTAGTTTCAGCGAGCGTCGGCTTTTTAAATATAATATCGCAGTTATACCTTATTCCATAGGGCGAGAAGAGAAATGTGATGCTCGGCTTTATACAAATATCTCAGATATACCCCTTGGGAGCGGGAGGGGAAAAATGTTACCCTCGGCTTTTTACAAATAACTCGCATATACCACTCGGGTGTTTTAGGAAGACCGAGGCCATCGAGGCGACCCTCGGCCTTATAAGTCTAAAGGGCAAGTACCGCCGACCTTAGCCTCGACCGTCTTACTACTCTTTATATCCCGTTCCCCCCTCGACGCCCCTCGCCTAAGATGCGGTGAGCGTCGGCTTTTTAAATAATATATCGCAGTTATACCTTATTCCATAGGGCGAGAAGAGAAATGTGATGCTCGGCTTTATACAAATATCTCAGATATACCCCTTGGGAGCGGGAGGGGAAAAATGTTACCCTCGGCTTTTTCCAAATAACTTGCATATACCACTCGGGTGTTTTAGGAAGACCGAGGCCATCGAGGCGACCCTCGGCCTTATAAGACTAAAGGGCAAGTACCGCCGACCTTAGCCTCGACCGTCTTACTACTCTTTATATCCCGTTCCCCCCTCGACGCCCCTCGCCTTAGTTTCAGCGAGCGTCGGCTTTTTAAATATAATATCGCAGTTATACCTTATTCCATAGGGCGAGAAGAGAAATGTGATGCTCGGCTTTATACAAATATCTCAGATATACCCCTTGGGAGCGGGAGGGGAAAAATGTTACCCTCGGCTTTTTACAAATAACTCGCATATACCACTCGGGTGTTTTAGGAAGACCGAGGCCATCGAGGCGACCCTCGGCCTTATAAGACTAAAGGGCAAGTACCGCCGACCTTAGCCTCGACCGTCTTACTACTCTTTATATCCCGTTCCCCCCTCGACGCCCCTCGCCTTAGTTTCAGCGAGCGTCGGCTTTTTAAATATAATATCGCAGTTATACCTTATTCCATAGGGCGAGAAGAGAAATGTGATGCTCGGCTTTATACAAATATCTCAGATATACCCCTTGGGAGCGGGAGGGGAAAAATGTTACCCTCGGCTTTTTACAAATAACTCGCATATACCACTCGGGTGTTTTAGGAAGACCGAGGCCATCGAGACGACCCTCGGCCTTATAAGACTAAAGGGCAAGTACCGCCGACCTTAGCCTCGACCGTCTTACTACTCTTTATATCCCGTTCCCCCCTCGACGCCCCTCGCCTAAGATGCGGCGAGCGTCGGCTTTTTAAATAAAATATCGCAGTTATACCTTATTCCATAGGGCGAGAAGAGAAATGTGATGCTCGGCTTTATACAAATATCTCAGATATACCCCTTGGGAGCGGGAGGGGAAAAATGTTACCCTCGGCTTTTTACAAATAACTCGCATATACCACTCGGGCGTTTTAGGAAGACCGAGGCCATCGAGGCGACCCTCGGCCTTATAAGACTAAAGGGCAAGTACCGCCGACCTTAGCCTCGACCGTCTTACTACTCTTTATATCCCGTTCCCCCCTCGACGCCCCTCGCCTTAGTTTCAGCGAGCGTCGGCTTTTTAAATATAATATCGCAATTATACCTTATTCCATAGGGCGAGAAGAGAAATGTGATGCTCGGCTTTATACAAATATCTCAGATATACCCCTTGGGAGCGGGAGGGAAAAAATGTTACCCTCGGCTTTTTACAAATAACTCGCATATACCACTCGGGTGTTTTAGGAAGACCGAGGCCATCGAGGCGACCCTCGGCCTTATAAGACAAAAGGGCAAGTACCGCCGACTTTAGCCTCGACCGTCTTACTACTCTTTATATCCCGTTCCCCCCTCGACGCCCCTCGCCTAAGATGCGGTGAGCGTCGGCTTTTTAAATAATATATCGCAGTTATACCTTATTCCATAGGGCGAGAAGAGAAATGTGATGCTCGGCTTTATACAAATATCTCAGATATACCCCTTGGGAGCGGGAGGGGAAAAATGTTACCCTCGGCTTTTTACAAATAACTCGCATATACCACTCGGGTGTTTTAGGAAGACCGAGGCCATCGAGGCGACCCTCGGCCTTATAAGACTAAAGGGCAAGTACCGCCGACCTTAGCCTCGACCGTCTTACTACTCTTTATATCCCGTTCCCCCCTCGACGCCCCTCGCCTTAGTTTCAGCGAGCGTCGGCTTTTTAAATATAATATCGCAGTTATACCTTATTCCATAGGGCGAGAAGAGAAATGTGATGCTCGGCTTTATACAAATATCTCAGATATACCCCTTGGGAGCGGGAGGGGAAAAATGTTACCCTCGGCTTTTTACAAATAACTCGCATATACCACTCGGGTGTTTTAGGAAGACCGAGGCCATCGAGGCGACCCTCGGCCTTATAAGACTAAAGGGCAAGTACCGCCGACCTT